>JAEAOA010001685.1:3855000-4205356 GCA_016746295.1 Potamilus streckersoni
ACATAAGCCCACAAAAGGAAATAAATATGCTCACAAAAGGAAATAAATATGCTCACAAAAGGAAATAAGCATACATATGATCGTACGTAAATGATACATAAAATTATCCACCTTTATGTTTTGACATAATCGATCTTGAGAAAGGAAATGGAGTTCCTGGGATAATTGGATGGTTGTTTGAGTCTGTGTATAAAGGAAATCCATTCTTTTGAGAACATTATGCCAAGGTGAATCGGCTGGCAGGTAATATGACGTTCCACTCAATAAAAATATGGGGTTTGTGTAATTGAACGCCAGTAGAAACGTAACTACACCCGTAAATTTCATATTTTGTGTACTAAGTCTTATCTTAGAAACATGTTGCTTATACTTCCTGGTCAAAGATGTCATTTTTTACAATTAAGGTGCCATTGTAAAAGATTATTGCATCTTACATCGCTTAAAACAACCGTAATAGGCATTCCAGTTTCCTTAAGTAAGAGCAAAACAGGAAGCAAATGTGTGTGATATATTTATTTTATTTGGACTGTCTATTTATGTCAAATGAAATGTTATTCATGCGAGGAGACTAGCATTAAATAGCATTAAATAATATTAAATTATAGAGTAGATACTGGGTGAAACTGTCGTCATGGTAACATACGATAGCATGGATTTCAATATTTAACTGCTTTGGTTATCGTTATCTAGATGATCGACCACAGTGTTATTGCCCGGATCGAGTATTAATAACATAAAATATGAAATTAGTGGATGGAATGACATATATAGGAGCGATGATATAGAATAAATAGAATAGCACGAGTCCCCATATGAAAATATAACAATTTAATCAATTATATAAACAAAACGAAATTGTAAATAACATTTTAATGATAAACTTTCTCTTATACATAATTACACAATCCATGTGAATATACCGATAAAACACATTTCATCTAAGTATCGAATGAATGATCGTCATAACCTGGTGATTTTACAGCCGTTTCTAAATCACTGTTGGTGACAGGTCTTTGTTGCCGTATTTATTCTCTCTCTCTCTCTCTCTCTCTCTCTCTCTCTCTCTCTCTCTCTCTCTCTCTCTCTCTCTCTCTCTCTCTCTCTCTCTCCACAGCCTCATCGGATCATCAACCGTAACTTGGTCTAGCCTATATCACAGGTATGGAACTATTTTATTCTTTCAACATTACTATTTGTCAGGTTTTTCTTTTTATGGCTTTAACAGTATTCCCATTCTTGTTATGTCAGATATCGTCTTATTGTAACTCAACAGAACCAAATAGATGTTCTTGACAGCGAGGAACCCAAATCTGTATCAGCAGGTTTTTCTTTTCTGGCTTTAGCAGTATTCCCACTCTTGTTATGAGATATCGTCTTATTGTAACTCAACAGAACCAATAGATGTTCTTGACAGCGAGGAACCCAAATCTGTATCAGCAGGTTTTTCTTTTCTGGCTTTAGCAGTATTCCCACTCTTGTTATGAGATATCGTCTTATTGTAACTCAACAGAACCAATAGATGTTCTTGACAGCGAGGAACCCAAATCTGTATCAGATGCCCATCTGATAAATGATTTCTTATAAAACTCTGGGAAATGTTGCCTTTATCATGGGTTGCTCAATGATGAGTGTTAAAGTCATCAGAGAACTAATTTATTTCTCATAGGACTTAATTGCATACAAATAACCCCAACAAAACAAATGATTCCATTCATTAGGGTTAAAGAATTTATTTTGCAGCAATGAAAAACGAACATTCTGTGGCATTTCTTTCCATCTTTTTCTGCTAAACAGAGGTACTCTCTAGATTGCACCTAAAATCATACACACACACCCAGCTAAGAATACATATGCAATTTTGTTACTTAGGAAATAAATTACATGATATCAAACATGTTGTTGTCAACTATAATACATACGTTGAAGTTTATGAATGTGATAATATTTTTAAAACTATTTACTAACCAATGTGTGCATATAAAATATTGCAATCGGTGTTGTACTAAATGTTTTTTAATTTCCCAATGCAGATTGGTTTTTTGACTTTAAAACAATTTGCGATATCTATAACTACGATAGCAGCCTTGCGGTCAGAGCCGTTTAGTTGTGCCGTTTCTATGACGTTGGAGGAAATACTACCTACTGCTGATGTTGAAATTACCTTGTAATGAAGTAAATAATGATCTAACTTAACAACCAAGAAATTGCAAAGTACCATAAATTTAATCTAAAAATACTCACAAAGCACTCTTTGAATAGAAGTTTATACCAAAATCCACATTTCTTCGAATCTATTTCGATCTCATAAAATCATGAATATATATTTTAATCGAAAGCAATGTCCCTAACACATCCATGTTTCTGGTTGCCCTTGCTTTAGTGCTCATATCAGAGAAATAGCTGAAGGTTTAACCATGACCCAAACGCCAACATTATGTAAAGATGTGACAATGGTACAGATAGCCAGCAATCGCACAGACTTAAATGCAGCATATTCCTAGTCGTGTTTTATTTCTTGGTAAGGCGTAAATACATTTAAATACAATGTTCCAATAACTTTATAAATAGCTTGATTAGATAATAAGACTTTTTAGATGTACGATAGGTGGTGTAGAAAGTTAGTTTTCATTATTCAAAGCATTAAATGTGACAACATAAAGAGTTTCGTTTTTCGTTTTGGAAGCACAACCCCGGCATGGGATAAAGTGTTTTTTTTTTCTCAGCTCTTTCATTAGCAGCTATTTAATTGCGATGCCTTAAACTTTATGAATGCGTCACTATATATATATATATATATATATATATATATATATATATATATATATATATATATATATATATATATATATATATATATATATATATATATTATATGCTCATTTTTTTTTCTCGGTTAACTTTACATTGTCAGAATCGTTCAATATCCAGCGATATTGAACACCTTCATATTGCACCCCTACATGACTGATGCACGTGAATAAAGAACTACTTTCTATAGAAAACAAACAATGGACGCTGACGCCAGTAATTTAGATTTATTGTGTTTGTCTGTGGATGAAGTAAACCAACTGTTGGAACTATTTGAAAGTAGAGATGCCAAAGCTGAGAATGTGGATGAATTCATAGAATCACAGAAGAAATTTTCAACGAAGCTGGCGACTATCCATGGCAGAACAGAAGCAGTGTCATATTTCAAAATGTTCTATATTATAGTTCAAACTGAAAGGGCAACATTTTGTTATAATCTGATATAATATAAATCAAATTCAAGAGGCAACAGTATGTTATAATTTGATATGATATATATCAAGTTCAAAAGGTCACGGGGTGTTACAATCTGATATATGAAACAGTTCATATTCAAGAGGTGACATTGTGCTATAATCAGATTAAATATAGATCACATTCATAAGCAGTTCCTAAGGACGCAGAGCTACAATTCGCTACGTACATTTTACAGTGTATTGTATCTACTCCAGCTCCGAATGATTGGCATAGCTACCATTGAAGTGTGCTACCCGAGAGAATGCTCAAGGTAACTTGACATATTAACATCATTTGTGCATATTTGACAATTGTACACGTATGTCTAAGATTTTGAATAGTTTCAGGTAAAATTATGCATCTATATGCAAACAAAATGTAAACAAGTTTTCTGCTCCCCCAAAAAGTTATTCGGTTTTGGGTCGGTGCAGTTTACAGTTATATTCAATCTTACACTACACGTGCATGTAACATATATACATAAAATATTGCCAATCCCTTTGAATATTACATCACAACACTCACATCTTTTCAGTAATCTTGAAATACCTTGTTAGATGAGTAGGTATGTGTACAGTTTTATTAAACCCTGTGAGTGCAGTCTATTAATTTGTTTGGCTCGATAATTTTGTATTAGTCATGTTATCAATAAAAATAAGCGTCAGTTTAACTAAGACTTATATTACGCCATACAATTTATTTAGTTAATAAAAATTGATATTTGTATGAAATGGAATGAGGGCTAACATGTACTTCTTTCTTTCCTATTGTAAAGTTTCATTGCACCAAAAGTGTAAATATCACTCATGCCCATTGCTCGTGTCTTCAACAACATCATTCCTGAAATGTTCAAACTTTGCATGCAAAAATGTCTTTAAAATATTACTTTACATATACATTTGCCCTAATTGGTTGTTTTAGCTGAATGATATTTGTGATTACAATAAATTTAGTGTTAAATTTGTTGGGGAATACTTCTATCCCAAAATATCGTCAAGTAAACATGACCCGTATGCAAAAGCATACACAAATTTGGATGTTATCATATTCCACTGATGTTGACAAATGGTTCTTCAAAGAGATTATATATTCAACAACCAGTACAAGTACATAATGAATGCATCCTTAGAATGTCAAGTTCATAACTTAGTAAAACAAATGATAACTTTGGTTATAGGAGAGACAGACAATTTAAATGTAATTCCCGAGACTGCTAAAGAGAAAAAGAAATTAGAGATGCTAGGAATCGTGCTAATTTAGAAGCCTCGATATTAAGAAATTATGTTAAAGATTATGTGATACTTTGCCTTCCTTCCCTCTTTTGTTTAGCAAAGGCAAAGACTGCCATTTTGGAACACATAGTGGATCTGCATGTATTTGAATCCAATGTTGCTAGATATGAAATCACAATCGCATTGTCAGTTTAATGATTGTTTGGTGCATAGTTTATGATGCCATTGCACAGGAACATTTGCATCAGTTGTTGCGGACAGACAAACATACAGACAAACGAATAAGGCATGAAATATTTATCTGAAGTGAATTTTGAGAGTATCGATATTAAAATACCATTATATACCAGAACATGAACATTATCAGATCTGTGGCCGATAAAGCTTTGAATTTGTTTTATAGATCATAAGCAACGAGTGAATAGGTCAATAGGAATGTTATAACGGTTATATTCGCATCGACAAGGAAAACTGGTGTATGTGTCTGCAGATGTGGGCGATTAATAAACAAACAGACAGAAAACAGACTTGAGTTGAAATAAACTCTATAAAATATCCAATTTATTTAATGTTATAAGCTCTATTAGCCAAGGTTACCTAATTGATTTGGAAAGAAAAAGTATGGGTTCCATTCTCGATCCCTGAAATTATGGATTTGCTCAATACGTAACATGACAAAGGTTTTCGTTGCTACGTTTAAAAAATACAAGTTCTTTCTCTCTCTCTCTCTCTCTCTCTCTCTCTCTCTCACACACACACACACACACACACATTCGCACACACAAACAAAAGCGATCGAAGTCTACAGATAGACATTTTGTAAGCTTGAAAGAAGTATCGAAAAGTATTTCGTCCAAAAATGCTAACTGTTGCAAAAACTGCTATTGAGGTTTAGTTCTTTTCTCGAAATGACTATACAAGAAACTTAAGTAAAACATTTGGGATATTTTTCATTCAGCAGTTAATATATACAGTGTTGAATAAGCCATATTTTGTTTATGTCATATAATTTTAGTTCGCGTCAACATAGGAAAAGGGTCGGAAAAGATATTATTCTCAAGTGTTGATGGCACAGGAAGAGTGCTTGACTATAATTAGCACTAAAACTCTCTCTAATTTTTACCATTTAAGACATGCTGTGTGCTATAAAGGACAACAATTTTAATTTGTTTTTCAAAGTAGTTACAGACTTATTTATGACAACATTTTTATTCAGTTGAAGAAATTTTAATATAAATAATTCTGCCGTAAAAATATAGATAGATAGATAGATAGATAGATAGATAGATAGATAGATAGATAGATAGATAGATAGATAGATAGATAGATAGATAGATAGATGGATGGATGGATGGATGGATGGATGGATGGATGGATGGATGGATGGATGGATGGATGGATGGATGGATGGATGGATGGATGGATGGATGGATGGATGGATGGATGGATGGATGGATGGATGGATGGACAGACATATATATATATATATATATATATATATATATATATATATATATATGTGTATATATAGATAGATAGATAGATAGTAAAGAGAACTGAGAGGCTAATATAAAAATAGACACAAAACAGCAAGTCAACCCGACCATGCCCGCATAAATGTTTTGTTACAACAAATTATGTAACAGACTCATTTAATGACTATTGTCGAAAAGCTCTTATGAATGCAAAATCACATGAAAAGATAAACAGGCAGACATCAACAGATAATAAAAGCCACACATGTGAATCATAATCTTTGAAAATCAATGTTAAAGACGGACATATGAATTGTCTCATAAAGTAAAAAAATTAGGTTGAAGTAAGCAATATACAAAGCAAAGACAAATGAGAAGAAAACAACCCAATTGTTTATCTTGATGTATCTAACGTTATAAAAATGAACAGAATAAAATAAAAAATCAATTTTAAAAGAAATTCGGGGTCCTAAAATTTCAGAATAGTTGTGTTACTTGTACTATTCTGGGACAAGATGTAAGCAGGCAGATATTGTTGAGTACCATTGAGACTTTAAAGACGAACAAAAACATTTCAATTGTTTTAAATGTTTAAAGTACTGTCATCAAACTAATAAAATACTTAAATTAGTTGTTATGAAACACGCACATTGTATAAATTCACTGTTTTGAAACACAGTCTTTATATCAGCTATTAACATGTAGTTTTTTGTTTCACTGTTACCAAACGCAGCTTAAATTGTTATCAAACACAATGTTTGTATAGACTGTTATCAAGCGCATGAAATGTTTCAATTCACTGTTATCAAACATATACGGTATCTTAATTCACTTATACAAAACTATAGTGTTTACATTCACTGTTTTAAGAGACATATAATGGTTTAATTTTATGATCATTAGTATATCTCAGCTAAACCGTACGATTTATATTGAACCCAAACCAAACTTTAGGTTTGTGGAATATTGCGTTCTGTTAAATAGCCAAAGTCATAACTAGGTGATGAAATACTACATACCATTACTTAAAAAAGTAAGAAAGAAAATTAATAAAGTCTCAGATTGCTTAAGAATAGCAGACAACTAAAATATATGAAAGTAAGA
This sequence comes from Potamilus streckersoni, assembly GCA_016746295.1. Lineage (NCBI taxonomy): Eukaryota > Metazoa > Mollusca > Bivalvia > Unionida > Unionidae > Potamilus > Potamilus streckersoni. The sequence continues at coordinate 3,862,076 of JAEAOA010001685.1, forward strand.
AACTAATTATTTAAACTTGTATGTAATTGACTAGAGAACTCACTAAGAAACAAGTAGTAAATTCTTTTCATACTTGTCTTACTGTTAAACAATTTTAAACAGTTCTTAAAAAAGAAGACCAATTCTCCAGTTAATCTATCCATAAACGCTACTGTATCAATGATTATTTTATGTAACCATGACAGTCTGTTCAATAAAAGGTAATGTATCAACAAGTCTCATAATCGACGGTGATATTCTGTCCAAAATGTTACTGTATCAAGAAGTCTTAGTTAGACTATGATAACATGTCCAACAATATACAGTATCAACAAGTCTCGTTTTTAACTGTAAAAATCTGTCCTATATAAAGATTATATCAACAAAATTATAATTATGTGCGATAATCTATGAAAAAATACGACTGTATCAGCAACTATTATAATGAACTGTGACAATCTTTCCAGAATGCTACTGAATCAAGAAGTGTCATAATTAACTGTGATACTATGTTCGAACAAAGTTAATGTATCAACAAGTGTCATAATTAACTGTGATAATATATTCAAAGCTACTGTATCAACAAGAGTCATAATTAACTGTGATAATAAATCGAAGAATGTTGCTGTATCAACAAGTGTCATAATTAACTGCGATAATATAATCTTTAACAGTAAGACAAGTATGAAAAGAATTTACTACTTGTTTCTTAGTGTGTTCTCTAGTCAATTACATACAAGTTCAAATAATTAGTTTCTTACTTTCATGTATTTTAGTTGTCTGTTATTCTTAAGCAATCTGTGATACTGTGTTGTAACAAAGCTACTGTATCAACAAGAGTCATAATTAACTGTGATAATAGTTCGAACAAAGTTGCTGTATCAACAAGTGTCGTAATTAACTGTGATAATATGTTTGAACAAAGTTACTCTATGAACAAGTGTCACAATTAACTGTGATAATAGTTCGAACAAAGTTACTGTATGAACAAGTGTCATAATTAACTGTGATATTGTGATGTAACAAAGCTACTGTATCAACAAGTGTCATAATTAACTGTGATACTGTGTTGTAACAAAGCTACTGTATCAACAAGTGTCATAATTATTGTGATACTGTGTTGTAACAAAGCTACTGTATGAACAAGTGTCATAATTAACTGTGATATTGTGATGTAACAAAGCTACTGTATCAACAAGTGTCATAATTAACTGTGATACTGTGTTGTAACAAAGCTACTGTATCAACAAGTGTCATAATTAACTGTGATACTGTGTTGTAACAAAGCTACTGTATCAACAAGTGTCATAATTAACTGTGATACTGTGTTGTAACAAAGCTACTGTATCAACAAGTGTCATAATTAACTGTGATTCTGTGTTGTGACAAAGCTACTGTATCAACAAGTGTGATAATTAGCTGTGGTACTGTGTTCTAACAAAGCTACTGTATCAACAAGTGTCATAATTTAACTGTGATACTGTGTTGTAACAAAGCTACTGTATCAACAAGTGTCATAATTTAACTGTGATACTGTGTTGTAACAAAGCTACTGTATCAACAAGTGTCATAATTTAACTGTGATACTGTGTTGTAACAAAGCTACTGTATCATAATTTATTGTGTTAATTCTGATGGTTGAAACTGTACACTAGGTATGACTATTAAATGTAAACTTTTCAGGAAAGATATAAATATCAAACAACGTCAAGATGTCATACATAAATTGAAATGAAAATACTAAAAAATATAATAAAATAAAATTTAAATAAATACCCAAACACAACAAAGTGTACAATAAATTCCGAGCATGATGTACAGTTAATTTGTCTTGGGTCGATAACATGGTGCACGTGGTACGGCAACTCATTATTAACTTTATTGTAAAGGAAAATAACAAATGTTATATTTATGATGCTTACGAAAAGATGTGATCTGGCAATTAATATTATAAAGATTTTTTTTGTTATGTATCGTTAAATTTCAGATAAAATTAATAAATATGTAAAACGTCACTGAAAGAAAACAAGAAATAGCTTAAGATTTCAACCTTTCTGATATGTATTCCATTTTAAGTCATACATCGAATTTCTTTGTTTTCACAGCTGTGCATGAATATAAGATTTATGAATGAAGTTCACACAAGTTCTTCAACGCGTGGGGGCAGTAGAGCGATATATGTGATTTACAACTGCTGTGCAGCTGTCAATATTCCATCCCGGACGATGTTACTAGATCAATAACTAGTCAAATTTCTCTCCGAGGCCCACATATTGAGTTTGAACTGTTTCTGTTCGTTATGAGAGGTTCCAATGGGGTCTTTTGGCCTCGAAATAACAGCGTTAGTTTGACAGTTAATTAATGCAGGATTTTACAAATTGTTGGAACTTGATGATACAGGTTCGTTACAGAAAATCACGCTTGTTCAGTTGTAACCATGAATCTCGAGCAGAAAAATAGTTCCAGCCATGTTAGAGAGATTGGTAATACGGAATCAGAAAACGACAGTACCGTTATCCTTCTTTTTTTTTGATGGTAAAAGCCTTGCTCATTATCAGGTAGAGAATTGATAGACATCTAAAAAAGTTGGTACGAAAAGGTATATAACTGTCACAACTTTGAAGTCAATCCTATGGATATACTTAGAATTTATGCCAATACCTGCCATACGGACTATCTAGGTTAAATACGGAATAAGAATTTAAAGAGAAGTTACGAATGCATGGAGCTAATTTTTCACTCGTAACTCTTTCGTATGATTATCCAAGGCAGTCCGAAAAGATTTAGTTTTCTTTGTTGGTGTAGAAATTTCAGGCGAAAAAAATATGATTTTTCTGCAAAATACTGTAACGACATCCATCCAAGACACCCTTTTCTCGCACAAATACTTGAATTGTTCTGAATGGGTATTAAAAAACCTTCTGATGTTCAGTGACTGAAAGATAATTGTTAACATCACCTGTTCAACCCATTCCCAATTATTGCTGCAGCGTTTATCAAAACGCTTCTCCGGCTTATTTATTGACGTAGGTCCAACAATTGTTTCAGCTGTGTAGTAGATGTAAGACACATTGGGGTGCTTTCTTGATTAATAATAGAGGAGTGTAATGTGTAAGAGTATATGGAATCAAGGGGTGGTACATCGTAGGAAAAGTTAGAGATTCCGTAGTTTCATTGAAATGGAGTCTGATAGTTATTCACAAGCATCGATGCTGTTGTCAGCAGATGAAATAAGGAACCGGTCAAGGTGTTTATGCGATGCTAGTAATGAGCAGAGACGCTGGACTTGGGTAAGCCCCGTATGTTAAAACTGTCTTACAACAGCGATGTATTCTGAAAGAGTATGAGCTGTTAGGAGCGTGCTTAATGTCATCGATAAATCTTTGGGACTCCAACGTTCATTAAACGCCAACAATATCGGCTGAAAGATTCAGGAGGCATAGGTACAGGCACTAGTTTACACGAAAACTGATTCACGATGATCAGCAATTTCAGATCTAGCGCATTGCACTTGATACTATATAACAAAGGGTATGTGGCAAATAAACCGAATAAAATGTTGGAAAGTTTAGCCAACTGAAACCCTGAAGCTAGAATTCCATATAAATTAACAAGAACACTCAACTTCCAAAGAATTTAAATATTACTCGACGAACATACATATCATTCGTAAAGCATGAAATTGTGTAGTATTTAGCAGTGAAAGTAAGCGACTTAACACAGGCGATAAACTATATTGCAAAAGAGTCAACCGTTAATAGATCTAGGTTTGATAAAGAGAGATGTCTACCTCGGCGGGTCCATTTAAAGCTACGAACGAAAATGACAGATAGACCCGGTATAAATCGGTGTTTAAAGTTATTGAAGCAAGACTTAATTGAGAAAGATTATTGTGTTCGTGGTGGTATCGTATAGATTGTAGCTGAAAAGAGACAGGTTTTGCTTGATGTCTGAATTTTAGGCAGTACAATAAATGACATAGCTTGACGTTTGAGTCACGTTTTCAAACTCATTAATATAAGGTTTGTATGAAAAGGAAAAATACGTTTATGATATGGGAAGAAGTAATATTAGGAGGTGGCACCCCATTGAGTATGATTATATTATTTATTTCATTGAGATATTGAATATACTAAATATCCTTAGGTTAACCTTTTATTTATTTGTGATTAGTGTGATAACCAAAATAATTCTCTGGTTATATATCGTTTTGCAATTTCAAAAATGTCTCAAGTAATTGATAATTTGAACATTTCAGATAGCAAAACAACTGTTGGATTACATTGCAGTAGTTTTGCAAATCGTACTAGATAAAAGTCAAAATTCCATGCGTCTTTATTACATGTGAGTAGACTATTAAAAAGGTTAAATATGAACCTACAATAACAAAAAAAGCTATTCGCTGTATTTAAAACAAAACTGTTTGCTTCATTATTTCCTACTCAAAAGCCGCCTCAAAAATAACATAAGACACAAAATGGTATTAATAACAGCACATCTTTTAATCCTTCTAATCATGTAAAGGTCTGCCATCCATGTAACCCTTTCCTCCAGCACACTTTTCCACTTGTTTTATCACTATATTATATAACATGTATTTTTATTGTATAATACATGTGCATACTTTGACAATTTTTGTTCAGCATTTTTAACATTTATATTACTAATTAAATCTTGCTAAATGAATTAGAAAATTTGTGAATGCAGAGATTATAATTTCAACGACATGAGAGCTTTTTATAAACCCATCGTTATTGCATATTGCATCTCAATTTCTAACGATGACGATGAACACGAATACGATGAAGATGACTGGTTAAAATAGGTTTGAACAAAACAAGTTTCAGAATCTTTAAAAGCTGCTGTTTTTTATCTCCAAAATGGTAAATAATATAGAATCAACCTAATATTATCTGCAATGTAATTCATAAATGAAGGATTTGTTTTTCGTGTAATGCTGTAATATTGCTGTGAAAGTCAAACATCTAAAAAGAAAAATGGAGCTTGGACACTAGCGAAAATCTATTTTCTGCCGTCATTGCCTGCAAACTAAGACTGAAACATGTTTTTTGAGATAAAGAATAAACAACCCAGATGACACACCGTGGGGTGGCATTTAAGTTGACAGAAAGTTGCTAATAAATATTTTCCTGATTTTCTTTTTAGTAAGCACCTTCAGAAGCATTTTAAATTTAGGATTGTCTCGTAGGAAAGGACAAAATGAAATCACTATTTGCCATTAGATTAGACATTTTACAAGATACGTAATAAAATTTGCGGAAACTTATACATGAAAATTAACATAGTGTTTTTTTATTATAATGAATTTATTATCCACCAAGACTACAAAACTAATTCTAAAACTGATTATCCCTTCTAAACACCTTATATAGTCTCTATCTTATTCTAGTTAAATGAATGCCGGATAGACGAAGATTTATAACATGCTACTTTGGAGTTATAATTTGCAAATGATGGAACTTGCAAAAAGTTTATGATTCATGTTCCCAAAAAGTAGAAAAATAGAATGGAACTATATATATATATATATATATATATATATATATATATATATATATATATATATGTATGTGTGTGTGTGTGTGTGTGTGTGCGCAGCAAGTTCAATATCATTTTTCTGATAGTTGTATCGAGGCGTATGAGCACCTTATAATTAGTTATCTCATTTTATATTTTTTGATTTGCTTTAAACTTGTGAAATTTATATAAAATAAATATGTTGCCCTTTCACTAGAATATCACTTCTCATAAAATGTCCTGGCTTTTTAGTTAGATATGTCTTAAAATGACGCTGCGGGACCTAGCCTTAGTTAGACGCGTCATAAAAGACGCTGGTGGCTACATATCAAAATCTATACTAGATGCGTCATAAAGATCACTGCAGGTTAAATATTAAAATCTCTCCTTAAGTACCAAATCTGGGATACAAATATGGCACTGACTGATAAAAAAGTCGTCGTTGATAAACTTTTAACCTGAGTGGCCGCATTTTGAAGTGTCGCCTACCAAGAAGAAACGGGCGTCTTTATTCATTCCAATGACCCATATGGACTGTGTGGATACAATTTATATTAAGTTAATTTATTTGAATGGAAGATAGTACAATAAACAGCAAGGTATCGTTGTCTATAGAATACAATATGCAAGGCAAACATAGTAATGAACGAAATTACACACGCATGCAAATGCAGAGCAATGCAACGAAATAAGCAAGGTAAATTCACCCATTTATCCGAGTGGAAAAGAGATATCTACATTATTAAGGGTAACTCTCTCAGCTCTTTTTGACTGAAGAATATAAACAAGAAGACCAAACAAACAAATAAAAAAGACTGGCACCATGTCTAATTGTTCTAACCAGGATTAAGTTTTTAAAAAAATCCACATAGATTTTGGAGACAGGCAGATGCTATAGCGTATGTTATTGTGCCAGATTAATATTGTGTGACTGTCAGAAAACAACTATATGCTCGTCATGTAGCTACCAGTAAAGGATATGCGGTACTATTGTTTAGGACTGAGCATAGCAGCGGATATTTGCGTCACCTGCGAAATTAACAAATGTAGGTAATTTTGTTGCAGAGCTACTAAGTAGGGCACGCAGGATCAGAGACAGAAGGATCACCAAGTTCATGACTGATAACAAGAAGTGACGCATATTATGTTCAATGTTAATTAACACTACGTCAATTGGTATTTAACTGTTACAGATAAGAGATGAGGGAAGATAATGTATAGGTTGTTTATTGGGATTTTGAATGAAATTAACTAAATCACAATACAAACTTTTCTTGCAATTTAAGAGACGATTCTCAACGAACCAAACTTAATTTAGCTAATGTAAATCATGTAGTGACATAATGATAAATCTGTAAGACAAAAGTAAACCATATAGTAATAAAACTGTGTTTGTGTGTAACTTTGATTTCTAAAGTAGCTTTAATAATTTTTTCAGTCATATTGTTATGATGTCTGCTGCAGTGTAGCAGTTTATAGTGATGCCTAGCACTGGGTCATCATGATGCAGACATGGTCCTTGTTATCGTAACCAACTCTCTCTCTCTCTCTCTCTCTCTCTCTCTCTCTCTCTCTCTCTCTCTCTCTCTCTCTCTCTCTTCATAATAACTTGAATAACAGCTGTTGTCTTCTCAAGTGATCATCTACAAATGTCCATTAGGATGAATTCAATGACAAATAAAAATCTTTCCCTTTTTTCTTTCAATCCAACACTTTTTGTGTGTTAAGTCATATGGAACGTTTGTATTCTTACTGAATTGGCAATTTCTAAAGAATTATAATTCATCAATATCTGGCGCTTTTATCTCTTTTTTTCTATTTTAGCAATGTGCAACCGAGTCATTATTGAATTGTAATATTAGCATGTGCAATATCACGTGAACAGAATAGAAATGTGTCGCATCATACTGTTATCTGCAGAGCTAATTTCGTTAGTTTTGGTAACGACTAGAGGGGTTGGGTTGGAGTGGACGATATAAAAGAGAAGGACCCATTGTTCTCCAAAAGTAACCATGCTTAACAAACTTCAATTGTCAATTAAGTGTGCCTGTGGTGTGGCAAATGGTTAATATAAAGCGTCTATTGTGGTAGCTATCAATTACTATCCAAAACTAAGGCATGTTGAAGAGAGAAATATGTGAATAAACCGGTTGTGCCATTACATAGACGATACTATTATTATTATTATTATTATTATTATTATTATTATTATTATTATTATTATTATTATTGTCAATCGTTATTATTATTATTGTTATTATTATTATTATTATTATTATTATTATTATTATTGTCAATCGTTATTATTATTATTGTTATTATTACTATTATTATTATTATTAGTAATAATAATAATATTAATAATAATAGTAATAATAACGACGATGATGATGATGATAATAATAATAATAATAATAATAATAATAATAATAATAATAATAATAATAATAATAATAATAATAATAATAATAATAATAATAATAATAATAATAATAATAATAATAATTTCTTCATTAGTCTGGTTCTAGTGGTTATTGTCATTTTTTTCTCCATCTCAATATAGTAATATCTTTTATTTCCTCTCTTTATGTTGATTTGCTGCCTTGGCCAAGTAACACAAACAAACATACACACACACACACACACACACACACATATATATATATATATATATATATATATATATATATATATATATATATATATATATATATATATATATATATATATATATATATATATATATATATATATACGCATACATACATATACACATACACACACATACATAATCTATCAGTTACTTGTAAATCATGAAAATACTTTTTTTTAGTAATATCAAATAATATAGGTTACTGCATTTGTATGGGGAAAATATGAATGAGATTTTCGAATGGTTTTACTGCATGACCTTGGAAGTACATTATATCCATCCAACAAAACAAGTTCATATCATCCCATACAAAAGCACCAAACTTTTTATTATATGCTCATTTTCTTATTCTTCCAAAGGTTTATATATACAAACAAAAATAGACTATAAGAAATAAAGTAACCAAATGTCTGCCATATTCCAAACAAAATACATAAGGGTTGATGTATCATTACACATATACATTATTTATGAGCGCATAACTCCACCCAGATAAATTTGAAGTTGGTCGCGTTAGACGTAAGTTTCGAAAGAAAATGGCGTTTGCTCTACTTAAAATTGAAATTTGGAGTAATATTGTTAATGAATACGCATTGCAACAATTTTTCCATTTGATCTGGAATGAATTCATTTTGGTATTTTTGTTGATTCAACGCAATTGTGATTATGGTCGTGGATTTATCTACATGAATTAATTTACATCGGATTCGAGCAGCGTCTGCCAATTTAATCGTATTGAAGTGTACTGACATCAGCATGCGTGTTTCTGCTCTGCCATTGAATGATTCAGATCATAATGTGGGAAAATTACGAAGATTCTCAATAACAATTATCGAAAAGATTCTGTGGAATATAACGTTTATTTTATTTTAAGTACAGAAAGGAGGATGTAACTGCACTTGGAATATAACTTACAGTACAATTGGAAATTTGTAATCAACCTTGAGAAACAATGACATGGCGCATGTAATCCGGATTTGCAGAACTACGAAAGTATATTTTTAAGGAAATTCAGGATGTAAAATTTTATGTATAAATTTTACCATTTTTTTACCAGCTAAAGAATACAGTCTATGTGTTATAGCCTGTATGGCGTCTATAGCTAGCCTAAATCTGAAACATTGTATCAGAAAAGTTAACGCGGAATGTGCCAAAACAGTTTGTATGTGTATATCTATGAAACATTTGCTGCTATGTGGCAGTCCTAGAAGTATCTGCTTTAGTTTATTCATTAAAAATTGTTTACGTTAGAAAATAGTTCCTTCTCTATAACGTTCATTTGTATGAATTGATCGCGAGTAGTGGAATATGAAGGTGTGCAATATCAGTAAATACTGAACGATTGTGACAATGTAAAGTTAAAGGAGAAAAAAATGAGCATATAACAAAAAAATATAGGAAAAACACATTGTATTTTCTGAACATTATATCTCATGTATGCAATGTAGTATTTATATAGGTGATTTGTATAAAAATAACAATTGTCCTGAAAAGAAGCTAAAAAAATTGCGCTTAAGAAAAATCCATTGTATTATGATTTGCGGCATGGGTGGGCCGTCTTGTTTTTCCCAAAAAATATGGAAATCAAAATTTTTAATTTAATATGAACTGTACTAGACAACCTAACCTTGTATGACTGGGAATATCAAAGTTTTAACAGTATATAACTATTGGAATCAAGCAGCAACAGTTAGGATTTCATCAGCCATTATGGATTGTAGGAGTCCGAAATAGCATTTACACTGAGTTAATTTTAGAACTGTACGATATGTACTTATTATAGCCAGTCACGTGGTATATATAAGAGACTATAATTGGTTATACTATTGTTTCTGTTTATAAAAATGACTACCTGTGCCTTAGAACAAGTTGATTGTACAGGAAACGTTGGATATACAGTACTGATACTATAGATAGCATGGAAAGTGTAACAATATCAACAACATCATAATTTCATTTCAAAGTCAGGGTACAACAATTTCAAGACGAAAACACATAAGACATAAATCAGTCGGTATATTAATTAGGAAACCTAAGCTGTGTATAAACATGTAATGCTACAACATTTCGATCTGTTTGTGTCATATGGAGTCCACGTACACGCTCATGTGTTCTTCTAGTCTCTATGGAATTCAATGCCTGTTACCCCTCCAGGAATGTCATTTCGTCTTTTAGTTATATTTGCCAATACTTCGATCAATGCTGCACTGCTGTTACTACTACTGCTGCTGCTACTATTACTACTTCGACTACAAAGACTACTACTAATACAACTATAACTACGACTACTGATGTTGCTGCTGTCGTGGTTTACAAGTATTTTTGTTGTTGTCCTTCTTACTCTAACCCAGTTTTTGAAACCATTTTAATTCCATTTCACTTTTGGTTTGTCTTTCACTGACTTGATCAGTGAAAAAGACTTTTGTTTTACAATGAACCACCTTTTGTATACAAACATGGAAGTCAAGAGTTACAATCACATACACCATGCAATTTAAGAATTTGCTGGTGTAACTGAGAAACAATATACGCTTCTTGTAAGTTTAAAGAACCAATAAAGCGTGACGATTCTTTTCTCGCACAATGTTAGAGAAGTACTGATCAGAAATCGCAATATTTGTGACATAATGCGTGTCTCGTGAACAGATAAAGTTTAAGTGGTTATGAATTTGCTGAACGTACGCTTCGTAAATGGCCCAAGATGAATTCGATGGTAATCAAAATCTGAGGAAGTAAACAGAAAATGGAAACCTACAAGTTTTGTCAAGTTCAACAAATAATGTATTTGCCTAGAATATAATGCGGAGATTTGAAAGGAACTTTTAGTATTGTGAATAATTTCCGAAATCTTATAACGAAATTCCAAAGTATAGAGTATTCCGAATTAATTTTAGTATTGAATATGCTTATGTGTCAATAGTATTGTAGGAATGATGTGCTAACAGTGTTAGTGTATCACAATTATATAATCCGGAAAGTCTTTGAATTAATTCAGAATGATCCCAAAAGAGTAATTTTATCCAAAATTGAATAGGTACATGTAATACCAATAATTAAAAACTTAAATAAATCTTCTCAAATTATAAAAAATGACAAACTAAAGTAGATTCCGCAGAAGGCTGATGTATATATAAAAATGAATAATTTTAATGCAAACAACCTTATATACATCGCCACGTGACCCATGTCGCAACGGTCTTTCATTATAAAACAATTACACCATCTTTTTAGAATATTCTGAGGTCGGATTCATGGTTGCTTTTAGAACTCAATTTCCATGCAAAAATGTTATTTAGAAAATTGCATTAGAAAAGTAGGCTCAAACTCCAACCCTCAATTATGGACAAAGGTCAGTCACACAATACAAATCAAATGTACATAACAGCATACACTTCTCACAAGCACGATGAGCCTGAAAACAAATATTGGGGATGTGAATGGATTTCTTGTGTACATTCAAAGCAAAACAAAATAGATGAAAGTCACTCGTTATTTTGTTGTGCTTGTGCTGATCTTTATCTTTCTCGAGTTTAATCTCATATTTTTGAATTTAACACGATACTCAAATCCACGATTTAGTCATAAGAAATGGGCATCCTTTTCTTAAGGGACAAATGTGTGACGTTTGCATTATGAATTCGAATAAGATTATGTGGAGTACAATCTTAAAAATTCACAAGCACTTTAATTTCATTCTGGAATGCAGGAGTTTTGACACTAAACACCACGACATATCTCTCCGTAGTGAATTTGTTAGTCATTACTGCAAAATCATTGGTCACAGTTTTCGGTATCGGTTTCCAGGAATACTTTTATACTGATAAAAGTATCGAATTGCTCTTGATAATGTGAATATATTTTCCATCTGTGAAATCTGGTCCTGAAAACACGAGAGCTCCAAGAACGACATGAGGGTACACAATCAAACTACAGTGAGGGACCACCACGTCTTGAAGTATCTCAGGAATATAATACACGTTCTCTTTAGAAAAGCCTGCTTGCTGCAAAAGAATTTCTTTATCCTTATATTGTTGGATTGTGATTTTCTAATGTTCATCCATGCTTATTTCCATTATACGGTCTCTTTCTTCTCGGCCTACATTCGAACATTCGAGTCTAGATGATAACCAGCAAAGCACACATTATCTTGTGAGTTCTTTATTTTTCTGACACTGCTAATTTATACCACTAATAACACTTTTATGTTTTTACTGCTAATTTAGACCACAAATAACACTTTTTTTCTGTACTGCTCATTTAGACAACGAATAACACTTTTCTGTTTTTATTGCTAAATTAGACCACTAATAACACTTTCCGTATATACTACTAATTTAGACTACTAATAACACTTTCTATATGTGCTGCTAATTTAGACCACTAATAACACCTTCTATCTGTACTGCTAATTTAGACCACAAATAACACTTTCTATATGTACTGCTCATTTAGGCCACTAATAACACTTTCTATCTGTACTGCTAATATAGACCACAAATAACACTTTCTACATGTACTGCTAATTTAGACAACTAATAACACTTTCTGTCTGTACTGCTAATTTAGACTACTAATAACAATTTTCTCTTTGTACTGCTAATTTAGACCACTAATAACACTTTTCTCTTTGTACTGCTAATTTAGACCACTAATAACACTTTTCTGCCTCCGATAACTCAAGAATATAGGCAAAAGTGGGTCATGTGAAGATTCTTTTCCCCTCATCAATGATGTTAAACTCGTGATTTTGTTATTGGACGTGTTGAAGTTTGTCCATGACTTTGGAAAGTGCTAATTATTCAGCGCATTAAACTCGAACCAGAGAGGAGCATTCAAGCTATTATGAGTAAAGGTGTCTCAAACGTTCGCCATCTTAAGCTTGTTATTATCATTTCAATATTTCTAACAATGAACCCCACAAATTTATAAGGAAATCTACTGTTTTCTCTGGTGGCTTTCGAGACTTGAGCTCTTTAAATTTCAATGTGTATATGTAAGTATGGATTCTAAATCTTTTGGTAGTAACGGAGACTCGGGATTGTGACCATAGTCATCGGGAGCTACCAGACAAATTCATTTTCGTGGATCTTGACTCTTGTGGTACTGGTAGAAGATGATAGATTACCCTCACTCAGATCAAATTCCTCGCATGTATTTGTGCTAACACTTAACTAAGCGCAGGAGGCAACAATTTGTCGTCTCTTGGCTTCATCTTCTGGTTTCTCGCTGGAACACATTGATTTTCAAATTTGATCTAACCTTTTTAAGCACTCTTTCATATATCGTCCTTGTCAGAGATTTACAGAAAACCATTTTCAAACATATTTCGAACAAGACTACGGATTGCTGCGCTCCAAATAAATTTAAAGATACTTGCTATGTCGGTTAAGAAAAAGTAAACTGTCCTCCAAAGTGTTCAATCCGTCGACGGATAGAAAGATAGGAGAAAAGAGAGAGAGAGAGAGAGAGAGAGAGAGAGAGAGAGAGAGAGAGAGAGAGAGAGAGAGAGAGAGAGAGAGAGAGAGAGAGAGAGAGAGAGAGAGAGAGAGAGAGAGAGAGAGAGAGAGAGATGAAGATACATTTTATTATTGTTGGAAAAGAACATTAGTTTTCAGGGTTTCACAGGAAACAAGAGAACAAGCTTGAAGAAAAGCAGCAGGAAAACTATTGTTCTGAAACGACAAATGAACCCATATCCGCCAAAAAAATTAAGAATACACGACCAACAAGAAATATTAAAAACAAAAGCTAGAGAGTAAAAGAAAGAAAGAAAGAAAGAAAGAAAGAAAGAAAGAAAGAAAGAAAGAAAGAAAGAAAGAAAGAATGAATGAATAAATGAATGAATGAATGAATGAATGAATGAATGAATGAATGAATGAATCAAACAAGAAGATTTTGACTCTTGTGAGGTATTGTGAAATGTCTTTATGATATTCAAAGAGACTATGCCGATTAAGAAACGTGTCTCTTTGTCTCGATTGTTATAGGTTTAGTATGGATAATATACTTAAAAACTCTCACGTACGCACAAAGTTGCATCATTGGAAGTTATTTAAGTTTTATTTGTTTTGGCAATCAATGAGAAATATCTCTTTTCTAAGAGATATTCGGGGCCCTGAAAAAGACCATTTGTGAACTTTTATATTCTTTAAAGAAAAAAAAGAAGAAACAAAAGACAAACACACAATTGAACTGAGAATGATCAGCTTTAACTGTCTTAATCCGACATGTGCTACTCCTCATGTTCCGTATGTTGCTGCTTTGGTAGCGTAATAATTGCTGCTGATGACATTTCAGTGGATTGGGTGTAGTAATTGAAGTTTTAGAAATCTTTGCGCCTCAAGGTCTCTTTTTCTTGGGTTGAGATATAAACAAGTCCGACACATTTCTCGTAGGTGCTTTAACTCATCAATATGTCCTGTAATAGATTTATAGTTTCGTTTTTACCAATTGGAAAACCAGCAAAACTATGTCATAAGCTTTCTTGGACAATCTGAAGAAGTAAGGAAAAATTGTTAATAAGCACATTTGAAGCTGAAAGTGGCAAGGCTGGAGGTATAAAAGATTATTGCAAATAAAAATCATTGAGATCAAACGCCATGGAAATCGCCCCATCTTTGGAGAAAGGAAACAGCAGAAAAATCACAAAAAGGCTGGGAAAACTTGTGATATTAGAGACACTCGCTCGTGGGTAATAATTTACGATGAAGTATCCTTTGTCCTATTTGAACTTTCTAAACCAAATTAAAGTCTAACAAACGTTATGAATATATCAGTCTCCTAACAATAAACACCCAGAATCAAGTAGGTGTTTTTCAAATACTGATTGGTATCTTCGAAATTATGATCATAAATAAATTTGTTTTAAGGCGTTATCAAACAGATCTTATCGGATAATTAGCACTCATTTCGCTGCTCGATAAACTGTTGCATTGTAGAGATTGAGACTGATGTAGGACTGGGAAATTTCGTATGAAAGTCACTCGGTAGGAACAACAAAGGACAAAAGTATTATTCACGTGGTACAAAACTGTATTATGTAACTGTTAAAATAAAACTTGATTATGATATAACATTGTAGTCAAATCGTTGATTGCTCTAAACTTTTCGAGGCTTGCAAAGAAATCTCATTTTTTAAACTGTCCAGAAAAGAACAAATGCATTTTAATGGTAAGTACTTCCGATGGTTATTCACTTGAGATGAAGTTTGAAATCTTGTCCATGAAGAAAATAAAATATGCACAGAAGAACTTCAAATAAAAGCGTTTTAGTGCATAGAATTTTAGTGAATCTTTAATTTCATCATGTTAGCAATTAGGTAGAAGATATACTTGCTGCACAAGCTTTGGTAAAACAGACAACGTAAATTGTGGTCTTCTTATTCCAACACGGTGTTAACGGAATTTACCGAAAGAACAGTACCGTATATACTCGCTAATAAGCCCAGTTCAACTGCAAATTGCACAGACCCAGATCTGCCGGCCAGTATGATGAGCCGGCAGATCTTAGTCTGTTCAGTTTGTTAGGAGCAATGAGTAAAAAACAGCATATATCCTGATCTGAAGCTCTTATGCTACGGCATATCAGGATCTTTGTACTTTTCAACTTGACGCACATTATAAACGAGCATAAAACACACACACACACAAACACACACACACACACACACACACACATATATATATATATATATATATATATATATATATATATATATATATATATATATATATATATATATATATATATATATATATATATATATATATATATAGCAAATCCATCCGTTTACTCGTTTGTTAATAATCTTGTTTGTAAATGTGGATCAAATCGAAACAACGTCTCTTTCCAGGTTTAGACAAGACTAATTTCGACACTGCATAAGCATATAGAAAAAGACATTTCTTTATTTATATAGAAAAAGGATATCACCCACCTATATATAAAGTGGAGAAATGAACGGAGAAATATTAAATGGAACCTATTTTTTGCCCGAGTTTCAACAAGTGACCAAGAATGACAATAAATTGTAAGATGTCTAAAACATTATAAATAAAATAAACACGTAAAGTAGGAAAAGTCGTTTCCAAGAAGTAAAAGTAGGTCATACAGGATATTTACAGATTCACAAATAATTGACAATACAAAAGAAATAGGGCCACTATCTTCCAACACATCTCTACAAGATCCCCAGAAGCAGAATGAACAATGTCAACATTTTATCTGGTGTAGATTGACGTGTCCGTAAGATCAAATATTTTTTCTGTCACATCTCTATTTGTTGTGTTATTGAAGTAACCATTGCAGACCTGAGTTTTGAAAGAGTCGATAAACAATCGTGTCTCATTTTACTCCTTAGTTGTATTGGTTATCTTGTTCCCAACCCCTCATGGAGAGATACCGACAGTAGCATCGGCAGGGACAAATGCAAAAACTATAGTCACAACCAAAAATTTCAATAACTATAGTCCCAACCAAAAATATATCTGTCACAACAAGCCTTTGGAATCGTTGACAAGTTATATTTTTATCTCAAGAAACACAATTGAACTATGAATGCTCTCTGTTATTAACTTTACATTGTGACAATTCTCTAGATGTGTTTGGCAATAACACGTAGAGAAACACAGCTGCTCGCTTACTAAAAGTAATTCCCTTTAAAGTGGATTCTGCAATAAGTGCAAACGATAAAGTATTACTTTTAACGAGAATTTGATCATTCCATTACCTTCTTATCAATATGTTATTTGTATTACAGGATTTGTCAGGCCAACTATTATATTCTCCAAAGGTAATGTCACCACAAAACTAAATTTTATCAATTCGAATTTAGACACAGTTGTAATTTGTGTATTTCGTGTACAGGAAAGTAGTTTGACAACGAGTACATGATTCAGGGAATATGTTCAGATCACCCTTTCGTCCTGCGCCACCCGTCTTGAAACATATTTTCTTTAAAATGCGTGCTTTATAAAAATGATGTCCTTGCGAAATGAGAAGAATTCACGCAAAATATGTTTATTGACAATCTAAGCCTCTAGCAAGCAACGTTACTGAATGTTGTAAAATGTATTAATCCAAACACTAAAATGTTCTTTGGACCCGCCATAAAACCACAGATCTTCGCGAAATATAAGGGAAGTTACCTACTATATCGGTAAAGAGAAAGAAAATTGAGTCTCAGAATGTCCGCAGTGTCAACGAAAAGGAACCACTTATCGTAAGAAAGAAGAGCATAGGTACCTGTATCAATCCAAAGATACGTTTTGAGTGTCATGGGCAAGGGTCATTGGCTTTCAGTAAATAACTAAAGCTATATTCTGGTCAGACTGGTGTCACACAAAAAATTTGTTGTAATTGTTGCAGATATTCCAGTTATGATGATTACATGGTATTTGTTGGAGAATTACTGTATTATTTCTACTTTGCAAAATATGTTTTGTATGATGCTTTCTGCATCTTAGGGTCACCTCATATCTAAGGTATGTAAAATATTTGTTAGCGATCATCACATAATCCTTCATCTAACACATCTGTTTCATTTATAATGTGTGAGTACAGGTTGATAAAAATATGTATTCGCTTTTTAGTACGAACGTTAGCGATCTTACCCATTTAATATATTGTATCCTCTTTCACATGAGTTTGTATATAAGTACAGAGATGATGTATAGTAAATAACGTGAACTAAATTGTAATCACGTGTTATAGTTCAACTTAACTATTCAATAAAAACCACCTTTCACGCGAATTTGAATGTGCTGTGTTGGATAGTAATAACCTGTCTTAAAATTTGTTTGTATGCATGTATATGGGTGATGGATAGTTAAGATGTATATTTGTTTGTATGCATGCATATAGGTGATGGATAGTTAAGATATATATTTGTTTGTATGCATGTATATGGGTGATAGATAGTTAAGATATATATTTGTTTGTATGCATGTGTATGGCTGATGAAAACTTAGGATGTATATTTGTTTGTATGCATGTATATAGGTGATGGATAGTTAAGATGTATATTTGTTTGTATGCGTGTATATTGGTGATGGATAGTTAAGATATATATTTGTTTGTATGCATGTATATGGCTGATGGATAGTTAGGATGTATATCTGTTTGTAAATAAGTCCGTGAATGATCCTCGGCTGTCTCCATACTATCTGTAGCATTTTTTGCGTTTGATGTAACTTGTATACTTGAATTGAATATTTGATGTGTGAAAAACATGTCCTTTTATTTTAGGTCGTGAAGTACTGAATTTTCCAAGTGAATTAATTGCAATAATTCACTGGAGTGAAATACAGCCGCGTCGATACCAAAATAACCGTGAAATTCGATGCTATTTTTAGACACTTATTTGGCCGTACCGTAATCATGGTTGCCTCCCTTTAAAAGGGCTACTCACAAGTTATTATGTACCTTTGAGAGAGTCGTTTGCATTTGCTACATGCACATTGAAGAGAATCTTGACATACCTCTATCCTACTTTCATATATTGCAGCTGACTGTTTTTTAATTTTTGTTTACATGTGGAAATAGTACATGATCTAAGTACACAGAAGACCAAATTGGTTGATCCCATGTGCTTGAAATATAATCCTGAATTAGTCAAAAATACACTTTCTTTACCAGCTGCAAAAAGTGCGATGAATGAATTATAAAATATCTGAACAGTAAAAAAGTTATTGGCTCCTTTTTATAGTTTACCTCTTAAATGAATGCAGTGAAAATGACCAAACGGAGCTGCCAGTATTTGTTATACAAGCACATCTGCAGTGAGCGAGCTCAAACAGAGTACCCAAGAACCAATCATTCATACACCATACGTAGCATATACAGGGTCTTTGTTACTTAGCCAGTATAACCAGCGAGGACATTCTGGAAATTTCTTTTTCTTTAAAAAATCTAATCGTATGCAAAATACAAAGCTGTAGAGCGCTACATTAAAGAATCATTAAAAATGTGTTTTCAATTTACTGAAAAAACTGCATTCTGTAGTTAATTTCAAACATTTTGATATTTTGTTCTTCCAAAATGACAATCACATAGTTAATTTACTATAATCCTCCCCAGTAGCTTC
This sequence comes from Potamilus streckersoni, assembly GCA_016746295.1. Lineage (NCBI taxonomy): Eukaryota > Metazoa > Mollusca > Bivalvia > Unionida > Unionidae > Potamilus > Potamilus streckersoni. Next base: position 3,881,329 of record JAEAOA010001685.1, read on the forward strand.
GATGTAGATTCATGACGTCAAGAATGCATAGTAACGTCATTTGGACATGCTGTAAGTTTGACTTGAAAGACTAAACGGTCGTATCCAACAAATATGAGAGCGTAAAAGCTTGAAAAATAACATATTTTATCGATTATGTCTTTACGTGTAAGAATGTTGATTCTATATATTGTGCTTATCTATGCAATCAAATGTATATTGTGGTATTCGTAAGCTTGTATTCTAATTCAGCAATAAATATTGCACCCATATATCGCTTATTACTTAATTTCGATTTGGAATCATGTGTTACTTATCGCCGATATCTCTGCTGTTTACAAACATCTAATGATCTTGCTCGGAAAAAAATGTTACGCAAACTATTTTATCGCAATATTTAGTCAGGAAGTAAAAATGTATACTGCTTTGTCATCGAGTGTAACAGGTATACGATGCTGTGTAAGGTATTACAGAATATCGAATAGCTACAGGTCAGGCAAGTTCAGTCACTGACAATTAGCATGACTCATGTGAAATGCTATTTAAAAAGATAATACTGGAAGCCAACTTTTGTCAGTTGCACGTGGTTGTTTTAGACATTTTTTCATGGCGCTTACACATTGATTACGCGAATTTATGCTAGAGGGTTACATTCTTTACATACATTTTAAGGTCTGTTTATCCTGAGAGAGAGAGAGAGAGAGAGAGAGAGAGAGAGAGAGAGAGAGAGAGAGAGAGAGAGAGAGAGAGAGAGAGAGAGAGAGAGAGAGAGAGAGAGAGAGAGAGAGAGAGAGAGAGAGAGAAAGAAAGAGAGAGAGAGAGAGGGGGGAGAGAGAGAATACGCGATTATTTATGGAAATAATGGCTCGAATAAGATACAGAAAAGGAAAAGAAAAGTAGCTTCGGAACTGTGCGATGCTATTTTCCTTTTTCCGATTGATTTTAATATTTCAATATGAAAAAAATAAATACTTGAATTGACTTGGTCCCAATTAACAACAAAATGTTTTATTCAGATGAAAAAACTGGAATGTCACCGAACGACTGAAAACTCCATTCAAACAACCCTTTTCCCAAAAACACACAGTTGTTATTTTTGTTGTTGGTATTAATTAAAGTACTAAAACTTAAAAAGCTCTTCTGTTTTGTGATTGTAATTTCCAGTTTGACACCAAGTCCAAGTTGCCATTGGCCGAAGTAGTGCTCTGGAAAATTTCTGTTTTGTTTTTATTTTTGTTTTTGTTTCTTGTTTTTGTTTTAAAGTGATCACTTCTATCTAGGGATTGCTGGACTGCGATCTACATGAAAGATACATCCGAAAATGAAGAGCTTTACAACGTGCTGTTCCACGCACCTCGGAAAATGAAGATGCAAGAAGCATCGACAAATATATTATTTGCAGAAACATATATTTACACATTTGTTAAAAAGATGTGATTAGTTTAAAATAACTTAAAATAGATGTTTTAGACTGACTTTATTAAGTCATGAAAATTAACAAAGTAATGTGACCACGTGTTTGGAACTAATTTCTTGCTCTTAACATACAGACGTTACCTTAGAGTTGGTCGGCGTAGGGATAATATCCAAAATCGGATAATAATCGCCAGATAATAGAGTCACTTATTTAGAGACCATGGTTCAAAGTGAGGTTCATGAAATTATACTTATTTTATAACTAAGCAAGACATACACGATATTGAATATTTATTCTTAGATAATTTAAAGAATTTTTATTTTACTCTTGCAATATTGTTTGAAAAAAGACTTTGTTATAAATAAAAAGATGGAGACGCAGATTTGATCTACAATTTATATGCATCGGTCCTTTACAGGACATGTGCTTTGGATTACAGTAAAGAGATGAACTGCTCAAAATAGCTCCTGGCACTGTTCTCGCTCCTTAGTGTGTTAGAGTTGACAATAAAAAATGATGTACTCACTGTTCTCGTTCCTTAGTGTGTTACAGTTGAAAATAAAAATTGATATACGTATTCTCTTGAAGCATATTTTTTTTGTTACGTTTTCAGCACTGACAATAATTTTTAAACAAATAGATTTCATTAAAATAGCATATCGCAAACAAGAAAACTGTATATATGTTTGTCTCATGGTACACTTTGCACACAATATCTGCGGTTTAATAGTTTTGATACGTCACTTTCTGCGAATTTGAACCTGTTTATCCCAAAAAAGCTCATGAAATTCTCGCCTGCAATAATGGGCATTTTCCTTGTCCACTTACAGAAATCATGATCCCTCATTTCGGTATAAATTCTCGCCACTACAATAAAAGCTATAAGATAACTAAGATCTGAAATGGTCATTTTATGTCAAGGTTAGCAAAAAGAGGAAATTATTCAACTCGTTTAAAAAATTCAGCATTAAATCATACCCATTTAAGATCCTTTTATATCTAAATTTACTTTTACAATTCGCTGAAGACATTCTATGAGAACCTTTTTGTAGTTATTTCCTTGAGTATTTTAGTGAATGGTGTTTATGATATTGATGTGATAAGTAAATAAATAAACTTATTCTGGCCAGACTGGTGTCATTCAGCTGGAAGGTGTTTTTGTAAAAGGAAGATTTTTTTTCTGATTATTTGAGGATACAGATCGTAGAGTTTGTTCATACAATGGTAGGACCATGCGTCTTTTAATGCCAGTTGCTGGTGTCTTACATTTCCGTCAGTAAAATCCTGACACAGTACTGCGAATCCTGCTGAGTCACATCCGGTCAATAAACCTAAGATAGTCATCTTAGTTAGCTAAATCTCTTAATAGTAGAATTTAGTACATTATACAAGTGTAAATAGTAAATGATATCATATCAATCGCACGTTCTCTTTTCATGACAAATATATCTGGACAAAATAATATTAATAATTGGTCGTTCAAATTTAACAGAATAATGATACATTCTTTCAAAGATGATCCGATGCAAAAATCTACCTTTTTGTAATTTTTCTTAGAAAGTTGTTTTGAGATCTTTTCGAAGGATGTTATCTCGTACTTAAACTGGCTTAAATTATCGCAGTTCACAAAATAAAACGGTCTAAATTGGAATAAAAATTGGATATCGTTTCTTTTAAATGCGGGTATGAGGTTTTTATTGGTAAAAGGGAACTTTTACGGAGGTCATGTTCTATTCATATTAAAAGAATTCGAAGAGCATTATTAAAGCAAATGCAATAAATAAAAGTATCAATGAACTAAAGAACATTACCACAAAATTGTTATCAGGGAAAATGCTGGAATTCAAGAAACAAGCCAGCCAATTATTCCATAGCAAATACTGGATCATCTCTTTTTCTTAGACTATTCGTGATCAACAATTGATTCCAAGCATTATATTCATCAACAGAATTCTGACGAATGCAAAGGCTTTCGCCATCGAAGAGATTATAAGTAATGCTACTCTCTTTCCTTTTCATGTTCCCATATTATCTTATCCAGAATTAGTTAATAACGTGGCTATTGTTTTTCATCGGATGCCCTGTCCGATGGACGAAACACAATCAGCAGGACACAGTATATCACAGTATATTCAGAGCATTTGGTGAGAGGTAACGTTTATTCCTTCTCTTTGTGATGACAATTCTGGTTTTAAACAATTTATTTTTGTAACGTATCCATTTCAGTTTGACAATAAAAAGGGATATAAAGACTTAATGTGTTGGCAAAGTGTCAAATATTAACAAAAAGTAAACCGCTTCTTTGGATGTAAATTGAAATTGAGGGAACGCCAGACAATCACATGATGAAAGGGCTACAATGGAAATTGTGGATCTAACTTACTTAAAACACGATCCTTTAATGACTAGTTACACTGTGTGTGTGTGTTTCAGACAGTGCTATAATGGATCGTATAATTATCCCACATGCTTGCTTATCAGTCGAGTCCAACTGCAAACATCATTGAACCTGATATACAGTCGCATAATACGCAGGCAGATCGGGGTCTGTGTTGTTCGTTCTATCGATGACTCCTAATGAACAGCAGAGACCTAAATCTGCTGGTACTGCAGATTTGAGTCTATACAGTTTGCAGTTGTATCTACCTTATCAATGGGCATATAAGGTACGTATGGAACAGCTGTCAATTTAAACCAGATAGCTTGAAAAACAGCAATATATATCATTTCTTTGACAAGACACTTCTTACATTGACAACTTAAGCATTTTAATATTAAGTTCCAATATTCAAATATTGCACATTACATAAACTCACGAAGTTGTATGAATACATGGGGGTACAGAGTTCACCATCATGGCGTCTCGAAGATAATTTTGTCGGGTAAAAATAATATTTGTAAATCTTGCCTATGAAAGTGAGGCGGGAAATCAACCTGTAAATGGTTTTATATCGTTTAACAATATACAGTAATGTAAATGTTGGCTCTTTAGATTATACTCGTGATACGCGTAAAGTATGTAATTGTAATAATTATGACACGCATGCATCTTGCATTTCAATGTAATTTTTGGTCCTTTCTTGTGCATCCTATGATGCGAGGAAAGTTTGGTCGTAACGACAGTATAAATTAAATTACAATTAACAGTTTGTCCATGACTATGATAACAAAATACGAAATTACCATATCAGTATAGATTATCGTTTTACACATAAAATGGGAGGGTTTAAAAAAAACATTTAATATTTGTGCAGTTCTGTCAAAATGTTTTTAAACATTTATGTTTATAATACAGGATATTGTTGCACTTTTTATTTTATGCCGATTTCAATATGTTTTGCGTTATATTTTTTTTAAAAGTGGCATCGTTAGCGTCCAGAGTTTATTACTATTTTCCATGTGCAATTCTTGTCATACTCTTCAAAGAATAATAGCTTATTTCATCAAGAAAACCATCCAAGCCAAGGTTTTAAGGTCCGTCAAGTTAGTTTGTTTTACTTCCATGTGTGATTCCGTTATCAAAGTCGTGTGTGGTGATTTGCGAAAAAACTGTTACTGCTTTTTGGCTCCATTTTTCTTCCCTTAATATAGCTAGTTATGACCAAAATTGCTTAGTGTAACCTCCTTCTAGTTTAAAGGCTGTCGGCTCTTCGAGAATTTTGTCACAAATTAAATATCTACTGTAAGGAAACTATAGCGATAATTTCACAGCGCAGTCTGTCAGGGTCAAAGTGACACAAAACATTACGTTTTACATATGGGCTTGACTCGCCATAAATTGTTGACTGCGGGAGATGGAATCTATTCTAATTGGGACATGAATTTTAGTTAGGACTCGCTCGATTAACGGTTAACGATTGAGTGCAATGTTAACGCAAGGTTAATAGCGGTAAAATAATGGAAGTTTGAGACAAGCCAAAAAAAATTTAAGGAAGTCGTGGACCATTTGAAACAGACATCACTGAATGATATTTGCCAGAATAGGTGGCGCTCACCAGTTATTATGTACTTTTGAGAAAGCGATGTATGTAAGGTGAATCTGTTTACATTTTAAACATGCACAGTGGATAGAATTTTGGCATACCTCTATGCTACTTTCATGCAATGTGGCTGACATTTCTTTGGACATTCAACTTTAGGAAATTATAAATTATTTTTCTTATTTTCTTATTATTATGTATGATGTTCTGAATAAAATGGTACATTACCATTGATTTTATTCATGAAAATAAGCTAATTATGCTTTTTTTGCTCTAGCTTACATAATTTGCCATGAGGCATGTTTATGTGAGTTGTGACCTTAATTATGGGGAAATTAGAAGTCTTAGAATATAGCAACAAAGTCAACTTAAACTGGAAAAAAAACATTGCATTAAGTGAAATAAATTTATACTGAAAATGTAAATGAATAAAAATTAAAAATTAATTGATGACAAAGCAAATTTGCTTTCTTTCATATTAAACAGTAAGTTAATATTTTACCCTTTGGCTTCTGACCTTGATGCACCTCACCTGTTCCATCCCTTTTCAAGATGTAAAATTTCTTGTTGACATGTCAGTACTAAATATGAATAGTTTCATGTTCCTGTCTTTCAGCATAACATTGGTTACTATGCTGACAAAATGCAGTGCGCAGTTTTACAACGGTTCACTTTCTATGATAAGGGGTGTGCTGTACCTGTTGGAGACTCTAACTCTAATAAATGCTGTTCTGAGGGGGGGAGCAATACAAGACAATTATTCAAAATGAGTGCTTTGATGCTTGCGACTTAAATATTTCAGCCATACAGTCAATATTAAATAATACAATGCTAATACCTATTTACTCTTTAAGGTGGCTCTCACCAGTTATTATGTACATTTGTGAAATGATGTATGTAAGGTGAAGTTGTTTGCATTTAAAATATACACAATATAGAGAAATTTGGTATACCTTCTGAAAGTGCAATGAATGAATTACCAAATATATGAAATGTAAAAAAGTTATCGCCTCTTTTTTACAATATACCTCTGAAGTTCGGAAGGTGAAAATGATCTAGTACTTTTTGTGAAAGGTGTACATCTGGAGTAAGGCCAAGATGCATAAGATATAACTTACATTACAACCATAAATCATACACCAAAATAAATGGAAATAAAAGTTCTTTGAACAATACCTAAGATATAAAAGTCTATTTTAATTAGTCAGTATAACTATTGAGGAAACTCGGGGAAATTTGTTTTCTTTAAAATTCTAACCCTGAGCTAAATACGAACTGTAGAGCGCCATCATAGTTTTGAATAAGACGGTCTAGAGAGGATTATTCCGACTTCGATGGAATGATACATATATGTGGCGCATTCAGAAGCAATCCTGCTGAACTATGCTAAACGAGCTGCTGTGTTCGCATTCAAAGACGGAATTCAGACTTTTGAGATAACCTCCCTCCCGATATTAGTCGGTCCAATATTTTTCTTTGCTAAGATTGAAAATCTGAATAACTACAAGGTAATTTAATAAGTATTTTCTTTCGTTAAACAAATTGTCCAAGTGACATGGTAGCCAGGAAATTTTGGAGATCTGTAACCCGAGAAGAAACGGAGTTTTCTGATGATAAGCGAGCGAGGGTTCGGGAATTCAAGTAAATATATCCATATTTATCGCAAAGGGCAGAGCACATTTTACATTCAAGAGATCGATGACTCGAAAAAGGAGAGAGAGAGAGAGAGAGAGAGAGAGAGAGAGAGAGAGAGAGAGAGAGAGAGAGAGAGAGAGAGAGAGAGAGAGAGAGAGAGAGCAGTAATTTGGAAATGACCAGAAGCACCAGGTGATGCTCTCATTCGGGCACATGAGTTCGATCAAAGGCTCAATCATGTGATGAAATATATTTCATCAGTATAACAAAATGACTAATTGAGTTCATATTTACTCTGTAGTTCTTTTTTCTGAGAGAAAGCGAAACACTCAACTGTCTAGTTCAAATTCATTTTGTTTATATAATGGATTTAATTGTTATGTTTACATACAGGGGCTCGTGTTGTTCTATTATATATCTCTGTTTAGATCTTTGCTATTCAATTTATTTATTTCATGTTTTATTTTATTGTTAACTCGATCCGAGAAATAACACTGTGGTCAATCATCTCCTAGATAACAATAACCACAAACGATAAGGAGTGGTGGCGATTACACATCTCTACCATCTACCGACAGTAACAAAATTAATTCAATAACACAAACTAATAACGGATATATTAGTAGCACACACTATTTTCGAACCTTATCCACTATCTTGTATAATGTTATCATTTACTTTGTGAACAAAACCACTTCTTTATAATTCTGAATATTCAGTCTCATTAGTATTTTAGTGACTATAATTTTGTCTTTTTTTGATTAACCTTTTCAAAATCAACAGCTCAGTATTAAAATGTTCTGCCTGGTAATATGGAACACGACATATTACATGTTGCACGCTTTTTACTCGTAAATTAGAAAATGGTCATCTAAATTACTTTTAATATTAAAACTCTAATATTACATTTTACGTGGAATTTCTCCCAAAATAAAGACTTTAGAAACAATATAATATGATGTCAATTGCAAATTAATGTTTGAAACATTAAACTTTTTTGTAAATTATTACGACTCTGTTGTCTTAAACTAAATAACATAACATAGCGTAAAGCAGTAAGTTTTGTAGAATTCAACAAATAATTTACTTCCATAGATTACAAAATGGAAATTTAAAAGAACATATACCATTATGAATAAGTATCCAAAAGCCTAAAAAGTTTTATCACATGTTTAGTATCCCGAATGAATTCCACTGGTGTTACGAATTAATTCAATTTTGAATATGCTGATGTATCAATAGCCTGAATTAATGTTTATGTCCTAACACACTTGATATATCACAATGATATAATTCCAAAATATCGTTAAATGAATTCACCATAATCACCAAAATAGTGTTTTAATCCTTAAGTCAATGAGCAATTCGTAATTTCAATGACTATTTTAAATAAATAAATCCTCTCTGATTTCAAATGAACACAGTTGAAAATGCTTTCTCTAAAGACTGATATCATAACAAGAACAATTAATATTTGTTTACTACTGAGACACAATAACATAATTAGGATGAGGGCAATTTTCCCATCAAATTCATTTCCAGAACATTGTTCAAAAAAGGTCATGTCTCTTACTAACATTTAGTACAGAACATAGAAAGTATCAGGTAGACCATGATTTTAGCGGAAGAATACCGCCGTGTTAAACTCTGATCCAAGACAACATGTGTATTGTCAAGTAATAATGATCTTTAAATAATCTAAAACCATTGACAAAATAAGCTATGTAATTACGCTGCTTACAAAAAGAACATTAATCAGGTAGGACCAACCACTACTATTCATTATGGAAAAAAGTTAAAAAAAACAATACTGCATTTTGTTCATGATATACTGCAATAGTGGTACTATTTAACCACCTGCTTGTTACTAGAAGTATTTTTTCATCAATCAATCATTCTTTTTATTTTATCGTTATTTATAGTGTTTCATTTTATCTTTATTTATGGTATTTTCTTAATTTTTCTTTTATTGTCTCGTTTGCACTGCTTTAATACTAAAACAAGTTTGTTTGACAAAACTAAAGGTAAATTATCAGAAAATGGGAATAAGTCGGTTGCATTTCTGACATTATCTTCAGTCGTAAAATCATATAGGCAATATTATCGTTTTACAGATAGGGCAAATAGGATGTTTGCACCGAAACATAAAATAGAACTACATTACGATGTTATGTTTGCAAATCATATAATACTTCTACGAACTAAAATTCAATCGTGCTGAGAAATTTATTCTACAAATTCCTAGTATTTTAACCTATGTGTTTAAGATAGATGTTCTCTGCTAAGTCATCTTTGTTTCAAGTAATTGTAAAGGTACCTGCTCTACCCTGTACATAATTTTTATTTTTCTACTTTGGTTTACCTTAACTTTATTATTTGCAACTAATGTTTATTTGAATCCAAAACCATATCACACTGATATATCAGATACAAGCTGTCTAAATTCATTTCTGTTTGGCAAGAACGGATGACATATTGTTATTTGTTCATTTAAAAATACGACATGTCTGAAACAATCTTGCAGAGGATTTTGATGACTCTGTTATAATTGCTCAAACGGAGACTCATCTTGATAACTATGTTGATGTCGATGTGAACCACAAACACATCAGACGAGATAGAAATCATCATGGTGGTGGAGCTATGATCTGTATAACAGAAAATGTAGCATTCAAACATGTAACAGTCTTTAAATACTCTGAATAAAAATTTGTACAAACAATAAATACTAGTTACCAGCAGTTGTCTGTTGCTCTCATTCGGGACTAGATTCTTTACGGGATTCCTTTAATATTTGAATACGACGAGCTCTTAGTATTTCTGAAAACTTAAACCTTCTTATGTCTTAAACGAGAACTTGCTAAACATTTCAGAAAGCTCAGAGATATTATGGTACCAAGCTAATAAAAATCTTATAAAACGAATTTACTGAGCAACCATTTACTCAGCATCTTTTCTCAGCCTTGTTATATTTTATCACCTAACAGAAAAATGATTAATTGGGAAGTTTTTGTCTATAGAACTGTCAATCAGTGACCACTTTACCGCTTATTCATAACCAAACTATATCATAAACAAAGTTTATATTTTAGACGGAAAACGTAGCATTCTAAATATGAGTAATTCAGAAGCTTAAAGTCTTTAATATAACAAACATTCAGTGCATAAACAGATTTTGTCCTTGATCCGATATCAACGATGCAAGAAATCAATTAACATCCATTTTAATATACATGGCAGATGGTGACATCCCCACAAAGCTAGAAAGTGTTCTACCTTAAGCTTAGCATGATAGCTTCCTACCAAGAAACCCTAGAAAAAGACATCGATTGAAATTAAACGCAAACCAAGCAAACAACCTTCAGATTTGGCTAAATACAAAAGTTTCTAAATAAGGTATACAAATTGGAAAGGAAAAACATTTGAAAGGTTGTGGAACTTTAGAAACCCTCAAATTAATTTCAAACTATATTGGTGAAAGTACAAATTAACTTCGTTTCTTCCAGAAGTTTGGTAACACCATTATTTACTTGCCTTAGATACATGTTTTGTTTCTGATCTAAATGTTATTTTAGCATTGCTTATTTTTTCTTATTGTTTTTTTTCTACGCTATTCATATGTGTGTGATTTGCGTCGATATATTTGTTGCGTAAGGTCTTAGCCAATTTTGTGAGAATTTGTTGACTGATCACTTTTTGCAATATTTGGCAAAAAATATTTTAAAGCCAGTAAAATCCCTTATGTTTCCCAGCTATTTGGAAGGCCTCCTACTTTTGCTCTAAATTCATATTAAATAGTAATGGTGCTTTCTAGTTCGGACTATAAAGGTAATCATTAATCGACTCCATCAAACGATCGAAAACACGATGTCACCTGACGATGATTGATGAACCATTAAAACGTATGACTAGGTTAGACTTAATTAGAATATTTAAACGCAGTTTAACCATTCATCCAATCTTCTGGAAAAGTTTCTTTCCGGATGTGATCGTTCTGCTTAATAATCTGTCATTAAGTATTTCCATTAGTGGAGTATTAAGATAGATCTGTCCTTAATTCTTTCCATTAGTTGTGTATAAGGATAGAACAGTTATGTAGCAACAAAATCAACCATATGCACACGATACAACTTTACTTATGTTTAACAGCCCAGTTATCCACAAATTTCCATAAAATATGAAATCGCTCGTGAAATTCCTCATGTTTGCCACACTTCAGATAAAATATGTCATAAAATGTTTGTTTCTTCTTTTTGTTGTTTTGGGTATTTTGATAATGAGGAGCAATTAAAAAAACTAAACACCATTGCAAATGTTTATCCAGATATATTTGATTTAATTCTTGAGAAAGATTTTGCGTTCAGTGTCAACTGTATTGATTGAAGGAGGAAAAATTTTCAGTGCTTTCTTCCTCACAAAAAAAAAAATCGAAAGCAAAGCGTACGTTGTATTTGATATCCAAAAACATAATATTACCCAAACTGAAAACATATTATTAGTGGCATTAACAGTGGTGCTACAAGCATACTATTTCGTATTATTTTCCGGTTCATGATGGAATTAAAATCTACTTTTAATCATTCATTATGTGAAATGAATTATACCCTGATACGTAATAGTTATATTGTTCGACTCTATGGTCTTCATAAAAGTAACAGAAAAGAAAGAAAAACTATAAGTTTAGCAAATTTGCTCAAATAATTTTGTCCCACAACACAAGGTGAAATATTAAAAGACCTTACACTTTTGTAAATTAATTCCCATGTAGTCGAAACGTATAGGGTATTCCGAATGAATTCAAATCTTGAACGTGCTGATGTACCAATAGTCTAGTATAGTGTTCATGTACTAACAGTCTTGGTGTATCATAATAATATAGTCCAAAATGTATGCATATGAATTCACAATAATCCCAAAACAAAATTCAGTTTAAAAGTTTTATTGAGCATTTTGAAATTCCAGAGAAAAAAATAAATAAATAAATTTTATCAAATTAAAAACTGAACACAACTAAAATACTGATTTCTCCTCTAATGTTAGGATATGTAAAAAGAACTTGTCGCTTATTAAAAAATGACCTAAAACACAATATGAGGACAAAGATTAGAGTCAAAAGTTCATTTCCAACAAATTCTAAGTTATAAACACGGTCAGATCTATTACTAATACTTTAAAAAGAACTTTAGAAACGTCATGTAAACCATGAATTCCCGAGAGAAAAACCAATGTCCTGAACTCAAATCAAGGCATATACCTTTGCATACAAGTGATAAGTATCTTATTCTATAATATTCGATCATAGACAAAAATAATATATGTTATATAACAAGAGGACATTTGTCAGGTAGGCCCAATCTTCTACCCTGATTTTTGGGCCAAAGTAAATTACACAATACAAATTAAATGTACATAGCCTATAATCATAGACAATAAACAAGACACAGTACAAATTAAATATATATAACTGTGTACAGAATTGACAGTGGCATGCAAGATATCTAATAACAACGTCACCAGATTAGGTGGAATGAGTTACAATGTGTTGTGGTTTTCTTAGTGATAGGTATATCTTAAGATTTATCTAATTTTCTCATGTTTATTTTTGTTCTTCTCGTTGTTGTTTTCATTATTATTTTTATTATTATTATTATTATTATTATTATTATTATTATTATTATTATTATTATTATTATTATAAAGTCAGAAGACGTAATTTACAAAAGATACTTACCAGAGCAAACAAAGAAAGTAAGGGAAATTCCATTACCTGATTGAAATAGGAACTCCAAACGTTATTTAGCAACAGCCTCATATTTAGATAAAAAAGCAGCCTAGAAAACGCATACAGTCTCTCCTTTTTAAACCACCCTGATATTTTCCTACCGAACGTGTAATCCCTGTTCATCGGATACACACACGTTCTACTGAAAACATTGAAGTGTCCATCTCATGGGTCCCTCGCTGCTCTTGCACTTCCATTGTGAAAGAAACTGATTCTCTATCATAATGTCCCAAACAGAAATATGAAGCCATCATACATACATACATACATACATACATACATACATACATACATACATACATACATACATACATACATACATACATACATACATACATACATACATACATACATACAACTGCCATCCTGTGGTATTTTGAAATGAGTCTATCGTTTTGAACTATTTGAAGTAATCGAGTAAAGCAGATTAGTGCAGTTTGAGAATCTATATTACAGAAACGTAAATACAATCTTATAATTTCATGTGCTACTGCTTCTTTAAAATCATATTCTCCAAAATGTTTTGCTCCTAATGAGCAGTAATAAATAGAAAATGCATCGCTTGGTATTATTTTCATACTCACTTTGAAGGAGACAAATATAGGATATAAATTTACTACAATTTAATTATTCTTCATAAAAATGCATGCTTAGAATACAATATGGTAAGAAAGACAACCATTGACTACATATTTTAATGAAAATCCTGAAATAATGAGAAAAAAAATTATTGTACCACAAAATACAGTGACGCGCATTTTTTATTTCTTACCATAAACAATATTATATGAAGAAACAAGCCGCGGTGTCTCTGTAGTTCGTGTACCGGACTCACGATCAAAAGGTGAGGATTTTAATCCTACCATCTAACCAGCGTGATTCGAGTACAGTGGTGTCTCCTTGGGCAAGGCACCATACTCCAGTTGCCTCGGCACAAAATGACATTTTTGTGTCGAAGTACTGTAAAGTACCAAACAAAACAAACATCATGTGAAGATTTTCTTCCGTTCAAACAACTCTCAATATTACTTCAGAAACGTTTTTTAGTTTCTTTTCTTTTCAATAATTAAAATAATAATACGATATTTTCTTTAATATACTTTCATCTCTTTAATATTATAGTGGCCAGACAATAAAATATGCTATCATACTGGTACAAAAAAAAGAGTTTACCAATGCGGTAAAAACAGGTCAAGCTACTTGTAATATTATTTTAACCAACCCATAAAGGGAAACCGATTTCTCGTCATATATAATCAGACACATTTAAAAATTTAAAGGATATCTTAAAAATTTCTTATATATATATATATATATATATATATATATATATATATATATATATATAGTTTAATACAAACTATACTATCATACAGGTTAGAGAAATTAAATTCGTACTCTAAGGAGTTTTGAACCGAGAAACGCGAGTAAATGGCAAAAATCGCCTTGCCTGCATCTACCAACCCATATACCGTCACGACTAAGCACGCATCACCAAAAAGTGATGGCACTGAATCGGTGTTATATAAGCTCGTGCGTAGCAGACTCACTCGAATTACTACCTAGTAAATAATTCTCATATATATATATATATATATATATATATATATATATATATATATATATATATATATATATATATATATATATATATATACAGCCGTTCTAGATTCCAATGAAAGAAATCAAGGTATATAGAATTTTTGTATTACAAATAATTATAAAAATATACCAGACAGAACAGACTGTGCTTTCCCTGGATTCTGTAGTAGAATCTTGATAATAGGGGGCAAAAATAATAGTTTAATACAAAGAATACTATCATACAGGTTAGAGAAATTAAATTCATACTCTACGGAGTTTCGAACCCAGGCCCGCGAGTAAATGGCACTCATCGCCTTGCCTGCACGCACCAACCCATATACCGTCACGAACTTATATAACACTGATTCAGTGCCATCATTTTTTGGTGATGCGTGCTTAGTCGTGACGGTATATGGGTTGGTGCGTGCAGGCAAGTCAATGGGTGCCATTTACTCGCGGACCTGGGTTCGAAACTCCGTAGAGTACAAATTTAATTTCTCTAACTGGTGTGATAGTATTGTTTGTATTAAACTATTATTTCTGCCCACTATTATCAAGATTCTACTACAGGATTCAGGGTTAGCACAGTCTATTCTGTTCTGTTTTGTATATATATATATATATATATATATATATATATATATATATATATATATATATATATATATATATATATATATATAGATGCAATAAACTGACGACGAACAGTACGAAACTAGTAACTAACTAGCCTAAGCGCTTTCGACTCTTAATGAGTCTTTTTAAAAGGCAAATACAAAACATAGTTACGACAAACATATAAACACAAAAACGTTGTGTTTGTAAACCTCTACATTCCTGTCTTCACATGTGCTAAAACTATAAATACAACCACCTTGTATAGACTAGTTGCGGAAACTGAAAACGTTGTATAATTCCCTAAAAGTCTACAAGCCAAAGCGACATCTATTTTTACTTTGTGTACATATGTAACGCAGATTTTATCCCGGATATTTGATTCTATACCGGTTATTCTTATAGTAAAAATTGAAGGATAATAAGAAGATTTAGGAAATGTTAAATTCTACTAGTGCATAGTTTTCATTTTCTAGTCTTCTTGGTTTAGACCGCTTGGTTTCAATGTTCTAAGGCGGCGTATCCAGTATGATTCCTTTTCCTTCCTGGTTTCGGAACTCCAGCTGTGGTTGTTAGCAATAGCGATAAGTATTATATCACTGAAAGTGTGGCCAGGGGAGGAGAAGTGTTCTGCGACCGGGCTTCTGTACAGCTTTTTTGTCATCCAATCAGATCTATGAAGGTTTATCCTTTTGTGTAGCTTTTCAGTTTCTCCCACGTACTGAAGGCCACAGATCTTACATGTGATGAGATAAATCACATTCTCCGTTTTGCACGTTTTGTTTGGACCATGTATGTTTAGTTTTTCTTTAGTCACTGTGCTAGTGAATGTCTTGGTCTCTATCATATGTTGACAGGTTTTGCATCTTTTATCGCCACAGGGTCCAGATTGACTAGGTTGGTTTTGACTAGCGATTGTTGTTAGCTTGGCCCTGACTAGGATGTCCTTTAGGTTTTTTGGTCTCCGGTAAGCTACTACAGGTTTGTTCGGAAGTATTAGGTTTAGTATGTCTGACGATTGCACGGTTGGCCAGTGGTTTGCGATGATTTTACCTACTTTGGGATTGTCTGTAGTAGCTTACCGGAGACCAAAAAACCTAAAGGACATCCTAGTCAGGGCAAAGCTAACAACAATCGCTAGTCAAAACCATCCTAGTCAATCTGGACCCTGTGGCGATAAAAGATGCAAAACCTGTCAATATATGATAGAGACCAAGACATTCACTAGCACAGTGACTAAAGAAAAACTAAACATACATGGTCCAAACAAAACGTGCAAAACGGAGAATGTGATTTATCTCATCACATGTAAGATCTGTGGCCTTCAGTACGTGGGAGAAACTGAAAAGCTACACAAAAGGATAAACCTTCATAGATCTGATTGGATGACAAAAAAGCTGTACAGAAGCCCGGTCGTAGAACACTTCTCCTCCCCTGGCCACACTTTCAGTGATATAATACTTATCGCTATTGCTAACAACCACAGCTGGAGTTCCGAAACCAGGAAGGAAAAGGAATCATACTGGATACGCCGCCTTAGAACATTGAAACCAAGCGGTCTAAACCAAGAAGACTAGAAATGAAAACTATGCACTAGTAGAATTTAACATTTCCTAAATCTTCTTATTATCCTTCAATTTTTACTATAAGAATAACCGGTATAGAATCAAATATTCGGGATATAATCTGCGTTACATATGTACACAAAGTAAAAATAGATGTCGCTTTGGCTTGTAGACTTTTAGGGAATTATACAACGTTTTCAGTTTCCGCAACTAGTCTATACAAGGTGGTTGTATTTATAGTTTAAGCACATGTGAAGACAGAAATGTAGAGGTTTACAAACACAACGTTTTTGTGTTTATATGTTTGTCGTAACTATGTTTTGTATTTGCCTTTGAAAAAGACTCATTAAGAGTCGAAAGCGCTTAGGCTAGTTAGTTACTAGTTTCGTACTGTTCGTCGTCAGTTTATTGCATCTATTTTAATTAATCCCTGAGACACGTGATCCCTTGGTGGATCCAGTACGCTTGAGAGGGTTGTTATTCGCCATATGATTTTTATTCTTTATATATATATATATATATATATATATATATATATATATATATATATATATATATATATATATATATATATGTGTGTGTGTGTATATATATATATATATATATATATATATATATATATATATATATATATATATACATATATATATATATGGAAATAATGAAAAACTGAGAAACATTGTATTGTCGTTATATATATGACTAGTAGACCAAATCCTCACAGATTGTACAAACTTTAAGACAGCATGGAAATCGTCGTATCTTACCTTATTATCTGCATGCGCACACAGATCGTTATATGAAATTTCAGTTGGTCACGTCAGGCCATTAGGGTGCAATCGAGTAATGAGTTTTCACCCCACAATTCGAGTGCATATACAATTTTTTTTATGAAAATGGCAAAAAGCATTCGAGAAATTTAAACTTTCATCTAACTGCATTTATTCATGTCTAGCATATTAGAGTCTTTTTAGATGGAATGCATATGGTGTAGTAGTGCCATCAAACTTCTGACGAAAGTAAAGACGGACAGGAGAAAATAAATATATCGCCACTGTATTTGCATTAACCGTAAAAAATGAAAATTAGAGGGCATTTCTTTGTGTCATCAAAGAAATAAAGCAAACTCTTGACAGACAAAGTCTGGACTAGTTTAATAATGTTATCTAAAATCCTTTGCGTTTTAGGTCCGATCATTTGATCAGTCTGTCAATAATTCTTGCTCTAATGTCTTTCAATAAATATATCTTTCACAAACTGAACACGCGACCAGAAAGTGAGAATTCGATTTCCGCCATCTGAACAGCCAGATTTGGCTACGATTATATGTTCTTGGAAATCGGATTCAAAATTATTATGCTTGTAATATAAATGTCATGATTGAAATTGTCGGCAAATTGTATTAAAAGCTTTCTACAAACAATTTTTTTAATGCAACAAGTAATTTGTTTCTAAAAATAAAGATTGTACTTTTATGTAAACTCTATCACATATGATAACATATTTCTTCTTATATTCAAAGTCATAAAATTTAGAGTCAGTAGCATACAAGATGTGTTAAGTAAGCGAAATTCTTTTCTGTGACGGTAGTAGATAAAGTACATGTATTTCATGGGAAGAAGCTGTTTCAGCTGATTTTTATGCATTGAAACCTAGAGAACAAACCGTAGAAAGTTCATGTATCCTTGAGCTCTGGCAGAAACTGAAAAGTGTACAGTCCTCGATTATAAGATAAGCAAGCATCAAATCGCATGTCCTTATTTGGTTTAAGGGATACCAACCAAATAGCGAGATTCGGTTCTGCTGGACCAGTTCGTTCAAAACATTGTGCAACATAACCTTTAGGATTAGGTTAAAATGATCTTCAAGAAATACTAAAAACAGTCCAAAAACGGTATATTTACAAAGAGTAAATTAAATGTACAGTATGGATAATTGTGTTAGAAAGGGATTATATTTTGAAATATTTCAGCCCACACACTACACACAAATATCTTTTGATTGCATGCTCATTTGAAGATCGTACCTTCTTCCATCATTCTGCAACAAATAAATACTCATTTTTGTATTGGTTCGAGTAGAGACCTTGCCCGTCTTACCATTTACTTTGGGTGCCTTTAGGATGCAGTATTTTTGTCCACTGAAGTTAAGATGTCTTGCGATAGAGTTTTTCTTAGATCACTATTTGACGATTTGCTTGCTTAATGGTATAACAAGTCTTTTAATGTTTTTTAAAGTTTCCTTGTTTTTTAAAGTTCGTCTTTTGACCCCTGAGAGCAGTAAATATATGGGTAAAATGCATGTCAATGTCACTCCGAAATTATTCTGAGTCATGATGCTTATTAAACATCCATATCATCCAGTAAAAGTTCTAAAAGTAAATAATTTGTTTCTTCTGACAGGTACTGCTTTTCACGAAGATGGAAAATCATAGTTCTCGGCAATTTAAACTGTGGCTTAGTTTAGATGATACTTATCAACTACGTAAATATGCATTGCTGATTATAATGTTGACTGTGACCTGCTGTAACCGTACCTGTATAATTTGATCTAAATTAATAATGTTAAACTTCAAAGCATTTCAGAATCACTTGATGCACGTCACGAAGAAGATCAGTGAGCGTAAAATTCTGTGGTATTTAGCAGAGAATGTAGAAAATTAGTAAAATTTATCAACTAAATGTGATAGATCAACCGCTTTTGAATAGACTTTTAATTCACGAAGTCTGATACTTACCTTTTTAGCCCTTTTAGAGAGAGAGAGAGAGAGAGAGAGAGAGAGAGAGAGAGAGAGAGAGAGAGAGAGAGAGAGAGAGAGAGAGAGAGAGAGAGAGAGAGAGAGAGAGAGAGAGAGAGATTAAAATATACCAGTGAGAAGTTCCACATAAAATACTGATAAGAGGTTTGGTGACAAGTGTGTGGGTTTTTCAGTCAATGTATGTTTTTTTTCCTCTCTAGAAATATCTAAATTCAAAACACATATAAAAACGTGGAATAGTATTTTTCGGTATATGACAACGAACATCTGATAAAAGGATAGTTGAGATTATTTATTGTTTAATTTCGTTCTTCACTATCGGAAATCGGGTGTACACAATCAATGAAGAAATAATCTGCTTAATATCATATGACATCAGGCCTGCATAATGACAACAAACTTAAGCCTTGACTTCAGTTTGCATCGATTTGTTTGCTTAAATTTAAGTCGGACTTCAAATTGACCAATAGCTTTTTCTAATTCTTGGCTTAATTTTTAGACTTACTTTGGTGACCTTTGGGTGAGAAAGCACATGAATGACGAATTAATTCTATAACGCCAATCAAGAAGCTGTCTGGAAAAATATTTCTTATATACGGGTATACGTCAATCAAATATCACTAAGTACAGACGAATAAAGTACTAAGAATGAAATGTATTGTTCTTTTAAAATACATCTTCAAGCTTGAATTGATTATTGAAAATAATGTCAAAATTTGCTACAAAAATTGAAAAAGGAAAGCTTAATGTTAAATTCTTATTAAAATTGTACATAAAACGTTATATTTTACCTAAAGTCTAGGACATTTGACTATCTTTTCTCTTGTAACAAGTAATTTATCTGAACCAGTTATTTTCATTTCCCTTCATATTTCGATAAATTAATCCTTATGAACATTATAAAAGTTGTAATTGTTTTATTTGATTAGCATTCTCTAAACATTCAACATTTTAAAGAATTTTTCTCTCCCGGTTGATCTTTTTAATGTATATGAAGGTTTTTCACTGTTGTTATACACTATCTTTTTAAAGTAAAACCATGTATCGGAATCCAGTCAAATTTCAAATGTAATGCTTCAGTAAAGATATGCGTACTGGTTTTTACAATTGGGATATTATAATGTTGACTACACATATATGTGAATTGGCTTTTACAATGGGGAATTGTTGACTATAGAAACAATATCTTGATCATTTTGGTACAAGCTATTTAAAGTTTTAACGGTCCTGTGTTTCGATATTTTAAAACGTTAATATATATTTTTTAAAATAGATCCATCGGTTTCATACCATAGCTCTTTAAATGAAACTCTACTAAATTAAAACATTGTTTATGATACAAAGAAATAAATAAAATTAAATTGGTTAATGAATTTATTTTTCTCCATCATATTATCAAGTATTTTATATGCCAATTAAGTTATACTCTACATATTTCACTGGAAACATTTCAAGAGGCGTATGCGATTAATTTAAGGGATTGTGAAAATTCATCTTAGATTTTTGACATTGTTCTAAGCAAGAGTTCCTTTAAATTACTTGTTAGGATCTACAGTGATAGAACTCATATTGTTCCTTGTCATTCTAAAGAAGGCTTCATTAGGGATACTTGCCAAGTTACTAGTCGATGATAACATTAATTTCATTAATTTGAAGTTTAAAATGTAGTATAAGAATTAGAGAAGTTCTATATAATTTGTTAAGCTTTTTAACTTTGATGAACTTATCAATAAATGTAACGACAATTGATAAACAAAATAATACTTTGTAACACAGAGTACAAATATATATATATATATATATATATATATATATATATATATATATATATATATATATATATATATATATATATATATATATATAACAATTTATCACGTACGTCATACACTTCTATTTGTAACATCGGAGAAGGTGAACAATTACAGTTGAAAAAGCTCCGATGCCTCAGTCCGCAATTCCGACGATCTATGTGTATAAGAAACTCAAGGTAAAAGGTATAACAATTTAATAAAATCTATCAATGTATTCAACTATTTCATTGAAAAATTTCTCAATCCCAATTTCTTTTAAACAAATGGAAACCTTGACCTATTCAAAGTTGCCAACTACTATCATCATATGAAATTAAAGTCTTGATCGAGAGCGTCTCCCTTCCATATCGATTCTGTTACTCATCTGTCCTCCTTTTTATTCCCTTTTGGTACTTCCAGTATCCTAGACTACGTAATCTTCTGACTTTTCCGGGTTCGTCCTTCCGATACTTGCGGTACTGTATTCCACGTGTTCCTTCCGCCACTGCAACTCTTAAGAAACTGTGTACGTCACAATAGACCTCCCACATGCTTTCCATTTGTCTTCCCTCTCTCCCATCATCAGTTGAAGCTTATGCACACACCCGGAAATCTTCCTGTGGAATTATATGGGTCTTATAATCGTGTCTCCAAGCTTAAATCTGAGAAGAATTAACCTCACTCTCACAGACTTTACATCAGATTAATAGCGAATAAATTATCAGGTCAACTTGCGCACCCACATCTAAATATTTCATACACCTTTTGTTTTATAATAATTTTGCTATAATAACAATACTATCAATGACCTAAGATACATGCATGTACATATCTATGGTTGAATTCACGATATAGTAATCTATCATCATTAACAACAATCATGTTCATTTCCTACCCTACGAATTATAAAATACACATACAAATATACAAATACCTAATTATATGTGCACAAGACTAATAACAACTAACTCTGCATAATTTATAATCTATATATGCATATACTATTGAAGCAATTGCAATGTATAACATAATTCAAAAATAATTTAGAAAGGCATTAGAAGTCAACATACTACATTACACAATGTACAATCAACATACTACATCACACAATGTACAATCTACATATTACATTACACATTGTACAATCTACATACTAAATTACATAATATACAATCAACATACTACATTACACAATGTACAATCAACATACTACATTACACAATGTACAATCTACGTACTACATTACATAATATACAATCAACATACTACATTACACAATGTACAATCAAGACACTGCATTACACAATGTACAATCTGCATACTACATTACACAATGTACAATCTACATACTACATTACACAATGTACAATCAGCCTACTACATTATACAATGTACAATCAACATACTAAATTACACAATGTACAATCTACATACTACATTACACAATGTACAATCTACTTACTACAATACACAATGTACAATCGACATACTACATTCCACAATGTACAATCAACATACTGCATTACACAATGTACAATCAACATACTACATTACACAATGTGCAATCTGCATACTACATTACACAATGTAAAATCAACATACTACATTATACAATGTACAATCTACATACTACATTACACAATGTACAATCTACATACTACATTACACAATGTACAATCAGCTAACTACTACATTACACAATGTAAAATCAACATACTACATTACACAATGTACAATCTACATACGTTAATCTTGCATGTAAGCAATACGCTAGGTTACGATATGTTGATAATTCAGCTATACTTTGAAGATTCCAGTTATAATAAATTAAATGTACGTAAAAATGTAGTTATGAAAGTGAGACAAATTCGGGCGAATATAAATGAACTTAATAAGCCTTTGCTCGTAATCCAAACTTAGAATTTCACTAGAGTTCCTTCCAGCGTCTCAACACGCGCATTCGGAGTAGTCTAATGTCTCCCAACTTTTCTATGATCCACCTCTACCGACGTTCAAACATGTACTGACGGAAAGATGGATTTATTCAGAACAAATTGCTTATCGAGACTTCGCCCTAGATTTGAACGTCTAAGTTTCGATGTGATAAAGTCTGGTATCTTTGAAAATGGCCCTGGAGTAATTTATCACTTGATTTCCGGTCGGCAAAATATAAAGAATGGTTACGTTTTTATATATTATATAGACATCAATGTATGCATTCATTCCAAATGAACTTTACCTAATGATCCAAACAAACAACAAAAAAAAAATCAACAGGGAAACTTGAAACTCACGTTGGTAAATATTAAAACTTTTTTACAATTAAAACTTATGTGTTCAATCTCTGGTCGAGGCAAATTAACAACATCAACAATTGGCAAGTAAGCGTAGAACATAGATGATAGTGTAGGAATCGACCACTTTCGTTCATGAAAATCTTCAATGATGCAACATGTCGAAGAAACGTATATTTCTGGCTTATAAGCGCCATATTTTTTTATTTTCTTGAGTTTAATATGCTTGCAGAGAATTGATTGATTATGATTACTTTTATCTAAATTGTCATCGGATCATATCATGCGTGAATGTGTGAGCAAGCAACAACGAAAATTGTTTCAATGTTCAAAATGCTTCATGTTTTGTTATATAATCTTACTTAATCTGCATTTTTAAACCTTCCTATATCAAAGTCGTTCCCGTCGATCTATCTCAACTATAATGTAAACTATATCGATGACAGTTATAACCGAGTTGTTCATTGAATTTTCCTTGTTTTCACACAACAAATATTTAATAGAACTTAAATAATAATAATAATAATAATAATAATAATAATAATAATAATAATAATAATAATAATAATAATAATAATAATAACAACAACTTCCAGTTAATTGGATGAACCGTTGTGTGTTTACTTTTTCAGTTATATTCTAAGACTTACTGGCAAATATTTATTACTTTATAAAATATAATAAACTAGATGGAATACTAATGACATTGCGTGGTTTTAAAACAATGATTTAGAAAGCAAAATAATACCTTGTAATTTTCACAAGAGACATACTGCAAAATTTATACCGACGATGTCAAAAATTATTCTCAAATCGTATGACAGAAATTGCACAAGGTAAAGTAGCTGATACAAATTGTTTTTTTGAACTGAGTCAGAGATCTTGAGATATTTGTTAATGCGATGTGAATATGAAATATAATCGAACGTAACATTTCGTACCATACAAGAAATTATTTTCATCCCGTTTGTCATACAGAGTGCTGCAGTACAAATCATGTTCCGTTTCAGTATTCATTTTGAGTATGCCAAGCAAGCCGATCCGTTTAGACATCAGAATGAAAATGTTACTTCCGGATAAAGTCTTTGAAGAACATATTTCTTTATCGTTGGAGACCAAATATGTTTTATTTTTGGACTTTAAACTAATGAACGGTGCATTGCACATTCTATCAACGGGGTACGACAAAAAACTCTTACTCTTTTATACTGAGAATCATATATATTGGGATGTCACCTCAACAAAATCGTCCTAATTACAAAATTTGAAACGGTATAATAAACACTCTGTTTTATGTTTTGACTATCCAGATGTATTCATTACTGGATTACTTTAGAATTATACTTGAATAATCGCATTGCTCGTATTACCTGTATATGAAGTCATATCCAGCATCTTCACCAGCCGAAATACATTTCATTTTTTTTAATTTTCTTTAATTATATATTTCAGACCACCTCGGCTTATCTAGTGTCGTAAATAGCTGAGGTAGTCCAAATGATAGCTATCGGCATACATTCAATGTATGATCCATACAAATGATCCCGAAGTTGCGAATTTATGTATGAATCATTCTGGCAGGTTCAAAGAACATGGGATATTTCGGGCATAATATGTGGTTCCCCTTAAAAAGGTCATCTAATGATTATATTAAAAGAGAGTTAGCCAATGACGAGCAATTCTTAAAGCATACGTTTTCATCAACAGTTTCAAGAATGCGAACGTAGCTGTCTATTTCGGAAATCACGTGAATGTTTTCGTCCTATTTTGTGAATTGTCACGTAATGTCCCACCTTCTGTTTGATACAAGCTCTTAGTTACAGATATCTGGATAATTGCTACTGGTGGTTCATGTAGAAGTTAATTAGTAAATCTTGTGGGAAGCAAAGTGCTTTTATATCTGGTTATCTTTTCATTTCTCCATTAATCCATATCGTGTTCAAAACCAGCGGAAACGTATGAAAATTTCGTAAATTAAATCTGCGGGATTCGTTCATTATCAATACAAATTAAAGCAATAACGTACAGGTGTTATAATATTCTATGAGAGTTAACGGTAAGACAGATTTGGGAGCACATTGTCATTTGCAGATCGTTCTGAAATAATTGTAAATTATTATTTGGGGAATAAGTGCAAGCCTAACCATAATGTAGTGCATTTTGTGCTGCATTTCTAACGGCGCCATTTAGAAGTATTTATCTTAAGAAATTTGGAGTGCCTCAAAAACAGGGTATCTGCACATGTATTTAACTCTACTGAACATCTTTAACATTTATTTATGCTACTGAATAATACTGCATGCAATTTTGTGCTGTATATATTTTTGTGTGCAGATACCTACTAATTAATTTTCTGTACTACAAAAATAATCTATTTAGTTGCAATTGTATGCTTTTTTATTTTATGTAAATATCATACATTTAAGGCAATCCCATATTCTGGCGCATAAGACACAATTCAAAATAATTTGCTAATCAGAGCTGAATGATTCGTTATTTTTAAAATAAAATTTATTTTATTTCCTATTCTGCTGCTTTTTTATCTGCCTGTCTTCTTCTTCCCTGTGTTATCTTCATTTAGTTGTGTGAAATTCATCGTAAGCCTCTAATGATCTCGCACAGAGTACACCTATAGGACATGAATTATTTTTTTGAGAATTAATCCTTTAGTAATGTCTTTTAAACCATTAATTAAAAAAACACAATATGACTTGCAGTTTTACATGGCAGAGATTGCTGTGCTTCTTTTTTCTTTCTAAACCAGAAAGCTGAAATTATAAAAGCGTACAAATTCTGACAATTAAAATTGTTTGACTTTGCTTATTTCAGATCAGTAGACAATTGTCTCTATGATTTTTAAATTATCGAATTGCTAAATATTTTATAAAGTAATAACTAAATACAGTCAATGTATCCTTAATTAAATTTGTAATCATTTCCGTAATACTTTATATGTGCACGCAACATACTCCAAATAGACATAAGGTATCAGTAAAAAAATTTTTTAAAAAAATCACATTTATAAGAAAGGTAGACAAAAAACAAAGGAGTAAATAAATACTTGTACAATTTCTTTATTGTAACTATCTGTAACAGGTGAAACATTTATACTTCGCTCAATTTTGCAACATTAGATGGCAATGCAGCTTTTCAGTTTTGTAACGATTCTCGTTGAATTTTCTTAGCGCAGGCTCGGCCCTAGGATGTGCGGGGCCCAAGGCAGCATGCGATGCCCAAGGCAGCAAAAGCGATGAGCGGGGCCCAAAGCAAAACAAAATGCATTGCGAAGTTGATATCATGAAAGCGAGGGGCTCAATACGGTTATCTCGATTGCCTTGCCGCAGGGCCGGGCCTGTCTTAGGATTACTGAATACAAAATGTTAGTTAATAACTTTAGTGATAATCTTTGAAAGGGGCACATAACATCTGGTATTTTTTTTCGTCATTGCAACCCCATGAGTAATTAACGCAATTAGTTTCGTTAGGACAAATTACCACTGTATTATGCTTTCATCGTGGTCGATTAAGAAGTTTGAACAATGATCATGTGTGGTATGGCAGCTAAAGACAGAGCCGTATGCTGTTGCCTGTGGGTCTGATCGGGTGATAATGAAACGCCGACAAAAAATCAAACCTTATTATTCTGTTTCAAAGGTTTCCTAAAATTTCAATGAAATGAAATTAAAGAAGACGAAGATTAAGAAATGCAGTTATAAGTTTGTTTAATCGGTTGCGTTAAAACTTGTTAATGAGTTAAAAGCGTCATTATGTAAAAATATTTCCTTTCAAATCAACTCTATTCTTCAGGAAAATTACGATTATTTATTTATTTATTTATTTATTTATTTATTTATTTATTTATTTATTATCCAGTATGGGTATACATGATAATATGAAGCATATATAAAGAATGGCACAAATATGATTATTCATTCGAATCTCCATAAGAACTCGTGACGCAAGTAACTGCGCATACCAAGGCTACTCAGACAAAATGGTGGAACATGTCTAAGATAAGGGGTCAATTTATCATTATGCCTCATATTAAAAACTATGCATGTGTTTGCCTAGGCTGACATAGTAAATAGTGATCTATTATCCAGTACTTAGTTTTCGGCTGTCACGCACAAGCCAGCAAGAGTGTTAATACACGCGCTAATAATTACACACAATATATACAAATACACAAACACACCATCACACATAAGGGGTAGAATATAAAATAAGGGGATGGAATATACATACACGAGCACACACAAGCAAGGTGAGGGGTGTTTATGGACACACTACATCCACAAACGTAAGTGAAGACGCATAGAGTTGCTATGATTTTAATTAATAGCTCTGTTTTAAAAGAGAGTTGGGTAGCCCTAGAAAGATGTGATAACCAAATTTGGTCATCATGTGCTCTGCACATCCTCATCATAGGTGGTCCCAATGACGAATCATCAAACATGGACAGTGTTGTTTCTGACTAGGTTCTAACAACCGTAACAATGTGTTCTAAGTAGAAAGGTAAATCTCTCCGCCAAGTGATGATTCAGAATTAGTAAAATGACTAAGTTTTGGTCTTGTTCTGGTATCTTGACATCATGACCATTTCGCTCTTTTTTCTCCTTCACTGATGCTGATATTCTGAATAGAAAACATTTTCGTCGCTTATCTCCATAGATTCCATCTTTTCATAGTCTATGATCTCTTCTCTCGAACTGTTCATTTCCAGAGTATTATCAATTAATGTTACAAATTGACATTCAGTGTGTTAGCCATACTGAAGTTCCGCACGACGTTGACCTTGGTATGGAATTACATCAAATGGATACAAAGAATACTCATGCGGATAATGATCGTGCGAAATGCTCCTTCAATGATAATCGCAAGTACTTTTTCTGGGCAAGTACGTTTATATTGTCTGGTACACAGCATCTAGACTTCTCGGGTGACTTATATCTTGCTCACGTTAAAATGCAGAAACTCAAATGGATTTTAAAAGATATTTCCACTGTAGGTCGTATTTACTGACGATGCCGATAAGCCAATGTTTTAGTAGTTGACCTTGGCAAAAATGATCTTCGATTTTTAATCAAATTTTGGAGGAGTTTAACTGGTGTTCGTTCACACTTTATCCAAGACTTTAGGCAAATCTTGCTTGCGTTGCATGTAGAGTCTGGCTTTTTGATGTTTGGTTTGTACCCGTTAGTATTAGCCAACAAAGGGAAGACAGTCTACTTCGATTTAGTGTCTGAAATACATTCATCCCTTTGAATATATAATTGACTTGCAAAACTACGCATCTAAGTGCAAACGAACTATCATGACTACGTTACTTCTTGGTTTTATTTTTTTTTAAAGCTCGTCAAACCCAATATTGTGAGGATCGTCAACTTCTTTAAACTCAGCGTCGTTAGAGGCAAACAAAGTGTTTGATTTCCACAAGACTGAAACATCCTGACATGTGTTCTTGGCATTTATTGCACGTCAAGAACTTATTGAGACTTTTGAAACCATATCTTTCATTTTAGTCGTAAATCTGCAGGTTTATCCAGCTGGTCATACATCTCTTGGGCATGAATGAAGAGTTTACAAAGTACAATGAAATGTTTGCTTCGCAAGGAGGTACACAACATCCATACATCGCTGCTTTAAACACTTTTAATACAAAATATTTTTTCGTGCACAGATAAGTTTTGGTGATCATTTCTTTGCATGAAATGTTAATATTTGCCATTAAGAATTTCCTGGTAAACGAAATCAACGAAAAATAGTGACATGGCTCATATTAGTACTTGTTACTGCAAAGTTCACCCAATGATAACATTTTGTGTCTTCATCTGTCTTAGCAGCTTTTCCATTGGTCAGGTTAAAATCGTTATATGATTGTTGGACGCGTTGAATTTTGTTGGAAATTTTGGAAGAAGTTAATTCTGCATGTGTACTAACTCAATCCACACGGAATTGCGAAGTGTCTTGATTGACGGACAGCCCCAGGCGGTCTTCATCTATAGTTTGGCACTGTAGTTTCAATATCTTTAATATCGATTCCCATAAATCTCCAATACAAACTGCTGCTTTCTCTGGTGGAACTTGAGACTTTGAGTATTAAATTGGATCATGTCTATGTAAGTCGTAGTTCCTTTCTGGATAGGTTAAATGTAAAAATAATCTTCAGGGACTACACTTCGACCTTCTCTCATCGCTGATGATGATTAGCTTGGTCTTGTTGTGGAAGTAGATGACGTTAGCTCAGAATCACTAATGGTTTCTTGAAAAGCATGAACTTTTGATAATACGTCACTTAGCCTATGAGATGTGAAAGGAAGTCGTCGTGTGTTGGCTTCTTCTGGTTTCTTATTGATCCTTTGTCATTTCGAAGTACACACGCTCTTCCTGCATAAAGTTTGGCACCTCAGTCTAGAAGAATAAACTCTCTCAGCTTCAATGTATAAAGATGGACGAGTTACAACGGCTCCTACATCTCGTCAGAGATCTACATATGCATGCCAACGTACACTTTAAACAAAAGTACGACTACTCCTCTGAAAACACCAGTCAATATGCATACTGTGTCAGCGAGTCTTATATGCACAGGAGTACAAAATGTACTCAACGTCATAAAGAGTAATCACGAAGACAGGAGAAAAGAGCAGTACATACATATGTCACAAAAAGGGGCGTTGGTCGTCAGATTATCTCAAGAACATAGAGAACAATTAGAAAAAACTTTCAATAGAAACAGAAGACGAGCCCATACCGGTAAAGAAATTCAAAATAAAGATGTGACGAGCAGAAGAAATATCAGCAGAAGATTATTCAGTGCCAGGAAAGACATTAAAAAGATCACAGAAGGAAGGAAGATAATGAACTATTGTAATGTGTCATGAAATTTCATCGACGTTCTATTTATGAGAATATATTAAATATTATGTATATCTTGGTTGTTATTTTCTTGTTTTAGTATGGATACGAGAAAATCTACGTACACACGTGCAAACACACATTTTATAATACTGTAGATATAGGTGGAGCTGAAAAGTGCTGTTAGGATTCTCGGAATAACAAAATATATTATGAACTCAACATCATAAGCTGTAACTGTGTGAATCATTTTCCACGTCCAAGTTCAAATTCTCGCTGCGGAAGATGTGGTAGTTGTATTAGTGACAAATGTAATAATTGTAATAAATGTATCCAATACTATCTTACGCTATACAAATGCCAATTCATCACTGTCCTGAAGCATATGTAACAACTGAAATATTTTTGCTGAGTTTGCATAGTTTCTTTTTTAAGATGGAATAGCTCAATTGTGAAATGAAATTTACTTTACCAGGAAACATTGAACGTTTAACATCGAAAATATGACTACGTGCCAGAGGGAAGCCGTTTAAGGATGTATTTGAGGGAAAGAATTATTTGGACAAACACAGACCGGCAGTGGAAAACTGTTTATTTATGAGTTCATTCCAGCTGTATGCTGCACACTTGATTTTGATTGGATGCGTTTGCTAGCATATCATTGGTCAGAAGTACTGAAATATCTTATGAATACGCCAAGGTGTTGTTAAGTGCTAACATATCGGAACACTGGTTCGCGAAGATAAAGAAAAGCCTTCCAAGTAATTATAAAATAAATTTCAACAAGATATAGATGTCAAAATTTTGTATAATGATCATGGAATAAAAATAAGATAAAAGATCCAATAAGATAAAAGTAACATTAGCAAAACCCTTAAAATATAGTTCGTAAATAAAAAAATATATTCACAAGGTAGATACAATAACAAATTCTGCTAATAAATAACTTGTTGTTTTCATCCAGATAGATGAGTAGAAACTAATAATATTATTTTAAAAAAAAGACTAAAGGAAACTAAATTGTGTGTTTTCACTCTCATCACATGTCTTGCTGTTTTGGGTAATTTGTTAATTTAAAAGTTAATGTTTGTTTGATTGTTTCCAAATATGTTATATAACGAAGTGTAGGATATAAATAAAAGTATCAATTTTAGAAATCATAAGAAATATGCTTCATAATATATGTTTTCCTCAGTTAGCAATATTAGTAGCTTCAGTTAATGTTATTGATATAATTTAAACTAAAAACATAAATATACTTGATCAGAAAGACAGAAAAATTGAGTACATAATCCTTAATACGAAAGAGAAAAACATTACCATATGTAGAAAATTCTATCAAATTGATTCGATAATTTAAGACGTGAGAGCTTTTATGAATGTCATTATGTGTGTAACTGTATTTCCTACATTGCACTAAACGTGCAACCTAGATACGTGGGTAAGATGTTACATACATAAATACATGCATGCATGCACACACACACACACATACATGCATACCTACCTACCTACCTACCTACCTACCTACACACACACACACACATACATACATACATACATACATACATACATACATACATACATACATACATACATACATACATACATACATACATACATACATACATACATACATACATACATACATACATACATACATACATACATACATACATACATACATACCCAATCTTTATATTGCTTTGTGATGACAAAAGCATCAAGAGAAAATACAAAATAAAGTATCAAAAATAGTATACAATAGTTATTTCCATGCAATTAACTTATTAGATGAGATCTACGTAAAGGAAGCTTGCTCTAACAATAGAAAGGCTGCAAAGGTTTTTAACTTCTACACACGTATTTGGTACAAAAAGGATATTAGAAGTATCGCATGCGTTATGCGCTTATACTAACCAATGAAAAAGTGTATTGATTCAAAGATCATTGTATTTCGATTCTTTTAAATGGAATATTCGTGTTTTTGATACCGTGTTCTGATTACTTTCATAAGACTAATCTAATCTCACCTGTATAGCATAAACATATATACTGTTACGTCAAGGAATGACTAACTTAACATGTAGAGGTCACGCACGTCAATAAATAAGCAGAAAAATTGTGAAAATCAAGTAATAAAAATGCCAAAGGCGCATTTTATCGTGAAGTTATTGTGGACAATGTAATCGTACTATCGGTACATAATGGCTTCCAGCAAAGTAATTTCCTTCTTTCATGTTGGTTCTGTCAGCAAAACAAATCACATAAAAGTTGGTGTTATTTTCGTGCGAAATCTTTTAGTTAGGAGCCCGATCTGTTGAAGATATTTTACAAAATGAATTTTCCTATTGCAAGAACGCTTCAAAACACTTATCCTTCTCAGAAACATCTGTCTGGATAAAGTAAATTGGTAGGATCATTATTTAATCTCCTTTTATCCAAATATTTGTCTAATATGCCAATTCAGCACGAGACAGATTGTCAAATATTCATGAGGCTAAGCCTGCAAAAGCAAATCAACAGTTCTGGAACGGATGTTGCGATGACTGGATGAGACACGAAAGCTAGCGATAGATTTGCTCGAAGCAAACACTTTCAGCGCAGGTGCTCTTCTACGCGGTGAAGACATCTCACGTGATCTCCACGCTCACCCTGTCAACAGCCAACCGTCTTGATTTCCATTAGTGCTTTAGTGTATCTAGTATTGTTAAAGAGCAGGCCAGAAATGTGGATACAGGAAACAGTTTGCTTGAAATATCTATTCATTTGATAATGATTCACCAATATGGCCATTAGAAAAGTGAACTGTGATAAAACAGACAAGTGACTGGCATTGGTTACAATAAACAAAAATGACGTATCTCTTGTATTAAAGAGATAAAACAATTCTGTAAGCAAAATTAGTTAGTTATGCGAAAGTTTTATTTGTTTCAATCCATCTTTATCTTTTTCTTCAATAAATTTGTAGCTAGCTCTCATTCAAAGTTTTACTGTATGTGCCTGACAGTGTTTGTTGAAAATTCGTTTTTAAACGATTTTGAGGAGATCGACGTAATTGTTACCAAATAAAATCCTGAATTCTTGTCATTTTAATTAGCAAAATTTTTTATTGGTATATTAAATGAGTGACTTTAGCAGCAAATAACATATTTTGATAATAATAATACTATACAATAATAATAATAATAATAATAATAATAATAATAATAATAATAATAATAATAATAATAATAAAACTAATACTACCTTCTAATAATAATAAAAGATTATTATTATTATTATTATTATTATTATTATTATTATTATTATATAGTATTATGATTGCTAATATGTGTTTTAAATGGTCAATTTGATATTGATAAAAAGAACTTAAATTATGTTTGTCTCATTTTTAAGCAGATATATATATCTATATATATATATATCTATATATATATATATATATATATATATATATATATATATATATATATATATATATAAATATATAATATATATATATATATATATATATATATATATATATATATATTCAAAACAAATGTGACCAAAATAAAACCTTTGAAATTTACTTTTTATTCGTATAAATAATAATTTATAAATCTTGAAAAGATCGTCTGTCTTATTTTTAACGTTATTCTGTACATTATTTTAATCCGAAGTGGAAGTACAAGGGAAGTCACTTCTAATACAGTAGAGGATTATGTCCATAGTTTTATATTCCTGCAAAATAACCTGCAAGAATGGATCTGTCCCGCACCCAAGCTCCGTCCCAAAATGTCTTATGAAAAGTCTTCAACTGTTTTGCACATTAACAGATTACTCTTTTATCCAAAAAAGTGAAAAGGATTTTATTGAATGATGTAGGAGGGTTCGCGTGACCTTATTCATAAAATTGACCTTATTTTTCTTCTTCGAAAGTTAACCAGCAAGATTTGAAACAGATTCAATCGAACAAAATAAATAGATAATGACAAGAGCATCAGTACCAGATTAAGAAAGCCCTTAAGCAATTTCAAAAAGCGCCCTATCTCCCAAAGAAACCTTGTTTTGTGCTTTAAGGAACCCCGACAGAGCAACTGTTCCCATTGGCCCCGCCTTTAATTTGACCTTGATTATAAAGCTCGATTATATTCTATATTGAATTATTTAGGTATTGATTTGCTCTTTAAAGTTATAGATGCGTATGATGTATTCTAGATAAAACTACATATATACATTACACTTGTTTACAGAACTCTAATATATGACTAAAATCAGAATTTATATTGGCAAAATGACCTAATCAATAAAAGCATACTGAAACCAATGTCTAATTTGCGATGGGTTCACAATTTTCGACATGCTTATTTCACACTTGGCCTTCTGTGTTATATTCGAAAAACAGTGATATCCAATATTCTTCTTGAGGTGTTAACGGCAATCGCTTTAATTTCATTCATAAATAGTCTAGTAATTTGCTGAGTATCATATAAAACAAGGATGCGAATAGATACATCACAAACAACTCAGTTACCAATCAAATAAAAAATGTACGGTATATCTACCGCTACAACGTATAGCCGCGGAATTTGTTTCATTACTTTCTGTTTTTGTGACGAATTTGTTTTTCATTGTTTGTTAAGAGCAAAGATTGCGCTTTTGTTTGTCATTATTAAGTATGCATCTTAAATAAAAAAAAATTCAATTTGTTGTCATATTTAATACTGCTGCCAACTTGGAATGTTGATGTAAGTAAATATATATATATATATATATATATATATATATATATATATATATATATATATATATATATATATATATATATATATATATATATATATATATATATATATATATATATATGACAGCATCCCTATTTAGCATACATTTTCCTAACAGCAAAAGGAGTTGATCCATGTTTCATAACTTACAGGCAGATGTGTAAAATTTATTGGTAAACTTTTAAAAAAAATATAAAACGAACCGCGGTCACAAACCGTTGGTTTTGTCCAATCCGTATTCACTGAGAGATGGTTATGAAATCTTTTAATTTACTACATGGATAATTTCCATCAAGTGTTTGTAACAAGTTCCAGGACTAATGCTGTACTTGTCAGATTTAATTTCTATAGGTCGCCCAGGAAATTTAGTCAATATTAGCACAAAATTATCACGAGTGGAGACTTCGCTGCTTTTTACGAGAATGAAAGAAACCGGGTCTGTTTTTTATCCCCTTCATTTAATTTTGAAAAGGAAACCCTAATGAAAATCTCATGGTGATTTCATCTCTCTTCACTCACGCCAATTTATCCATTAATATCAATGTTAATTATTGATAATTCACTTTGATTGCTGGCGAAACGTCGCCAAATGTTTTCTTCGACATATGAACTACATCATTTCTTAAATAGGATTTCGAAATGCCGAATACAGATCAAAATCTAAACTTTTATTTGAGTTCAGCTAATTTCGAATATCCCCATAAAATTAACTTCTTTGATCAAAGGAAAAATTGTAAGGAATGCAATATGCTTTACCCTCTGATCTGCTCTTCTAGCATGCAGGCGTAGATAAACGATAATAAACAAGCGCAATACTGTTTTCACTGGAAAATTGGCGGTAAATAAACATTAATTAAAGCTGCTATTTTTGTCCTAGCATTCGCAGCCATTTAATTTTTATACTGATTGAAAATATAAAATAGTTCATTTAAATGAAAGAAGCATCGTTGTTTCAAACGTAACAAATTAATCACTTACAATGACCGACTGTCTTGTCTTGGAATGACTTTTTGTTATTTGCTTACTACCGTCAATTCAAGACAGCGTGATACAAATAAATCATACGTGGAAAAGAAGGGACGGTCTTTTCAAAAAACAAGTTACTATTTAGAATGCAAAACATTACACATGTTGTTAGCTCGAACAACCATATTTCACTTTCAGGCAACTATCAATCTCATCCAAATATTTCCTTGCTTAAAATAAACATTTTTCTTACCTTGTTGACAACATCTCTAAAACCTAACCTTAGAACAAGACTTTACTGTGAAATATCTTTTGTCCATTATAAATTATTCAAGTCTTTATGAGAATCGTCATGCAACAGCTCGCCTCATTGAGGCTGGAAATTGTATGT
This sequence comes from Potamilus streckersoni, assembly GCA_016746295.1. NCBI lineage: Eukaryota > Metazoa > Mollusca > Bivalvia > Unionida > Unionidae > Potamilus > Potamilus streckersoni. The sequence goes on from JAEAOA010001685.1 coordinate 3,917,712, forward strand.
GCAAATTGTAAAGTTTATAGTGAAAATATTTCGCAGCAATAAACATTAAACATGAAGTAAAGAATAAAATATATTTATTAACGTTGATATTATCTTCAAAAATTTATCAAAAATATAAATTTGTTTTATAGCGTTATCAACCAGACGATATTGGATAATCAGCACTACTTATTTCTGCTTCATAAATCGTTTCTCTGAAGTATCTAAAGTTGGCGCCAGATGAACCAATACTGGTGTTTATCCGCAATAATTTCATTTAAAGGTAATATCTGTGTAATAAACAAGACATACCTTAATTAGATAGATCATCATTTTCAATTTATATAACTTGTAGATCTTTGATTTAGCATAGATAAACAGTTTTCTGTAATCTATGCCAAGTTTGCTGCAGATCCAGAGAACATAGATCAGTTGAAGTTTAGTAGTTTGAATTGGTTTTAGTGTCCGCTTAAATTAAAAACTAAAATTTTTAATTTTATTACTTAAAAGTATTTTTGTAATTTAGTCTAATAAAGAATTTTTAATTTGCAGTATGCACACTACTAAAAAATTGCAACACATATATAAAATAAGCTTTTTTAAATTCCATTGGTGGATATGCATAATTTCCTAATATTATTATCGATTTTTTTTTCACCTGTAAAGGTTGAAAAATATGCATTATTGTATCATAAATTTACACTTGTTCTTCACAAATTTACGCGTGTGGTGTTACACTTTCGCAGGAGTTATATTCGTTTAGTAATGTGTACTACGCTTGTTTTACGTGCATGTTGCATCTGTATAAATATATATTTTATGCGTCACATATGTCACTTATTTATATTTCTCATCTAATAATATTTATCGAATATGCTGATAATACCTAAATAATAATAGTAATAATAATAATAATAATAATAATAATAATAATAATAATAATACTAATAATAATAATATTATTATTATTATTATTATTATTATTATTATTATTATTATTATTATTATTATTATTATTATTATTTTATTATTATTATTATTATTATTATTATTATTATTATTATTATTATTATTATTATTATTATATTGAATTTCCTTTCTTACACAAGGAATATTTGGGAGTTGTGTTTATTTCTTCCTGAGCTCTGCATAAAAAGATTTACCAAAATAAGCACAATATTGTACCAGTCACTCAAACTGTAATTAGAACAGTGCGTCTGCTTTTCTCCGCTATGCAATTATTTTGTTTGGGGCCCTATGTTAGCTGCCTTAGGACCAGCATTTTGCCTGGGGACCCGGATATCCTAGAGCAGGGCCTGCCATTTAATACAGACATTACTGGCATACTCTAATCTAAGTTGTACACTGAAACCTCTCGAATACAGCTTTAAACATCCTTTTGGTTTTCCATTCCACAGTGAATCATTGTAAAACCCTAAATCTGACAATTAGTTAAGGATAATTTAAATATAATGAATAACTGTCCTCCAAATATGCCCTTTCCGAATAGAATATTTCTTATACTGACTGCAAATATTATATCAATCAGTGTGTACTACATTTTTGGCAAAAGATGTGTGTTAAAAATATCCACAAACTCCAGATGATGAAACCCAGAACGGAGAGGACTAACTAGAGCTAGATCCTGATGAAAATCAGACCTCCACAGTCCTATGTAATAATCTGACTGACACCGATAAAAGTTAAATTTTTGGATCATTTGAATTTGCTGCCAATTTATGTTAAGTAGCCTATCAGATAAATCATTGTACTTCGTCTTAATTATAGTCATCGTTAGTAACGATATGTTCCAATAACTTGGGTCACTTTCACAAAATTTGGAAGTTGACCATGGAAAACTGCAGGAAGAACCACCTACCCACGACAAGTTACAGGCAAGCTTTCTCATATAACCCACTATGGCCAAGCTGGACTAAAACCCACGTGGACAAAAGTGAAACTTCAAAGATCGGTAAAGGCTAGCGCCTTAGACCACTTGGTCAGCCAGGGCCCGGTGATTGTGCAAATCTGGTATTAGTCCGATTTGTGTCCGCTGAAAGTCAACACATTTTTGTCGAGTTTGTCAACTTCCAGTCTGTAAGACAGAAGTATTTTGATGTAAACTCATTAAAGAAACTTTACGATGACGTACAACCCTAGAAAATCATGAATATTGCAGGAACTGCGGTTAAAATAAAACATTTAACATATGTTTTTAAGATTTCATCTGTTTTATCTTTTATCTTTTAATGACTATAAATTCTACAGAATTTCCGCATCCTTACCGTTTATATTTTATTCTGCATTTGTTTTGAAGGGTTTGTCATCAAAGGATTTAATGAAATTCTTCATTATTGTTTAATTTATTTTTAATTCTGAGAACTTCCCTTTTTCATTTCACCAAAAAACAACGAGTTCTCAAGTGCCCTTAAAAGAAACTACGTACATACCAATATATTGTCCCAATTAAGATACATAGTTTGGTTGGAGGTGATAGAAAGAAGATAGGACAATGTAATAAACAAGCGATAAACAACACCTTCCATAATTTTATGCGGTATCGATTTTGTCAAAGGAAATAAGTTTCTTCGGCTAGAGGAAAATGATTTGACAGCTTTATGAGTGGGAGTCTTTTTTCCCTCACACAAAGCGCCAAAATGGATTTGTTAGCAGGTGATTTGTCGTTCCGCTTCATAAATAAATCTGGTCGGTGCAATAATGCACCCATAAATGTACTATAGCACCCATAAATTTCACACAGTTTGTTTCACTTTAGATAATTTGAAAGTATAATCTTAGAAATATGCTACTGATATTTCCATACGCAAACCTAGTTACAGATATCTCGTAATAAGGCTGACATTAAAAAGATGAAATGACCATTACACAGCTTTAAATGCCCTTAATCCACATCCTGGTTTGCTTAATCAAAGCACTTTAGATGGGCAAATGCACGTTATAGGGTTGCTTAATTTCGACAGACGCTTGTTTGAGATGAGATACGATTGTGATATAATTTTCATACAATTAATACTCGGGTTAAATAAAGCTCGTTATGAATACATAACCCAGTAATGAATATTAAATAATACTGTCACGCGTAAGTAAATGGAAAAAATATAATTGCAGCTACACAGAATTAAATATTTAAAAGCACATAAAATATACCATCATGAAAGTCTTTGAATGCACATAAATAAAAATGAAACTGCATCAAGTCGCGTACAACGCTCAGCATATTGCACATAGCATAGACAGGTATCTGCATAATACAACAGAAGATCTAGGTCTATACTCTCTTTGAAATTATTTATTAGAAGTACAAAGTCAACCTTGATCGGTTCGTGAATTAGAAACTGCAGATCCAATTTTCGACGCTCTTAAATATGGGTAATACACGAGCAAATATCGCATGTGAAATATTGAAAATTGATGTTTTTCATAGCTTAAGATCAAAGCAATGAAAAATCCAATCAATAATTATGGACTGATAAGCTTTTGCGTCCACAAAACTTAGTTGAAAATCTAACTAAGGGTCATTCTGAGTAGAGTATGGAAAGGAGTACCTTGTTTATGGTTATTTACGAAAGATAACAGCTGAATGAGTATTTAAAATTCATCATATTTACTCATGTTGAAGGTCATAGACTCGTATAAAAAATAATTTGAGCTGACACGTAAACATTTTATATAGTTTTGGTTTCGACCCTTCTCTAGTACAAATTTCTGATCTACTTTTCTCCTAATTTGTTTATTGTAAGTTGTAAATATTTAGTAGTGTTCCTGGGATAAAAGTGTTCTTGACACAAGAACTATGGTTTCAGGAATAATGTTATTGTGGTTCTTCTTTTACTAACATCAGCAACCTTTCTCGGAAGCCTTAAAGAAATTTATTTTCTTATTGATAACTCACCCCACCATTAACAAGAATGGCATGGACAAGAAAAAAGTGGCAGAACATGTCGAGTGCATCTAGACTATCTCGGCTGTTTCTGAGAGACAAAATATGCTTGAGATGCATGTAGGCGTAGTAATGTAAATTTTGTTCGCCGGAAATTTATCTGCAAAAACAGAAACCGCGATTTATTCGGACTATCTTTCGCATTTCTAGGATTGAATTGACCAAGAAGTTGAGAAGGAAAACATAGTCTGTTTCCTTTGCAACCCTTTATGTGAACCCTTGTTACGTAAAAAAACCAGTGTAGTCCGAATGGCAGCTATCGTCATATATTCGAAGCACCATTAGTAAGATGGACATCGAAATGATGACCAGCATTGATGAGCCATATTGTTCGTTCCCAAAATCAATTCCAGCTTTTAGGCACAGCGTTTCATTTTTTATTGCAGATGGAAGAGGAAGGTGCCTGCGATTATTTTACTCAACGTTCCGGCTGACAAGCATGTGTAGCACGACAAACTCTTGCTCTGATCGAAAATTGCTAATTATATCCATCATAATACTTGAAATCAAACCCACCCAACAATAAAAATGCGGTTCATTAGCGGAATCAAAAGAGGAACATCTGAGATAGCGTGTATTTGGCGTTAGAGCGGCCTAATGTGGTCAAGTGCTTTAGGGCGCTCTCCTTTACAAACCACATGTGCATCTCGCTTTAGTCCGCGTGAGTTCAAGTCTTAGCTCGGTTAATGTGGGTATATGAGCACCCCATACGACTGGAGTCACTCTCAGATACAGTTCCTATTGAAGAGAGTGACTCCAGTCGTATGGGGTGATATGAGATAACTTGCAAGTAGATTCCCGTTAGTCGGTGGTTCTTCCTGGATATTTCCTGTACCAAAATATACTGGCAATCGTGTATAGCTAACTTATAAAGTGTTGAAAGAATGCGTTAAACCCTACAAAACCAAATCTAATTTGACGTTTGCACGAGCAACACAAGACACTGAAGTTCCGAAAGACAGACCTGGAAGACAACACAAAATCTCATATTCACACTTAGGAATTTTGCACAACCGTTACAATTACAATCCGGCTGAACATGCTCGTGATTCTTGAATAACTATAGTTAGGCAAGTCCGGTACAATCACAAACTAAAAAAGGAAGCAATATATATATATATATATATATATATATATATATATATATATATATATATATATATATATATAATCCACGAGAGACTTCTGCTAAGCTTTCTTACATATACATCTGCCTACACCCACACCCACTCACACTTACACACGTTGGTTTAATTTCTTATAGTTGGTGAAAAGCTGTTCGTTTCATTTTCACATACTTTTCATCGTTTGGTTTTCGAAACAAAATTTTGTATAACGCTTATATGTCAAGCAGTGACGTAACTATAGAATGCACACACACACACAGACACACACACAAGCACACGCACGTGCGGAAAATCTCTAGATTGCATTTAAAATTTCATTACACACCATGTCTAGAACAAAAATGAAAGTATTTTTTATGATTATAGTTTGGAGAAATTCCGCCAATAATCTTGGTTTTGACAATGCATATATACTTAAGAGCGTGAACACTGAGCTTAATTTGAATTTCCAGTTTACCTGTTAAGTCTCTGTATACTCGGAATCAAATGACCATTTTTAAAATGATTGTCTATCATAATATGATTGTCTATCATAATATGATTGTCTATCATAATAATATTGTAAACAAATGTATTACGGTGAATGTTCGTATATAACGCGCACTCAATCGTGAACATAATACACACAAATCTGCGGTCGCATTATAAGTTGACTGAGAAGGATTTATGAGCAGCATAAATCTTGATTTTACTGTGCTGTATTCGATACCATATATGGGTTTGTTTTATAAATTGCAAGAAAGTGCAATACATTGCGAGATCTTGTTTTGCATACCCACATGAAGGACCAATGAGAAAAGCACACATTGTCTTGCTTGTAAATTGTATACCCATGGTTTTTGAAGCTCAAATTTATATGTATTCTCACTCATTTTCTAATTCTAAACAAACATTATAGTTCCTCTGTTTCCTGGCTTGAGTTCATACTATCTTAGCGACTTAGTTATCTGAAACCAATGTATTTTTTCATTGTCTCTAATGTCCTCATTATTATTCCTCTAAATTCATGCTAAGTGGTAAAAGCTTTATTAAGTTTCGACAAAAACCGCAGCAATTAGTGCCAATTAAAAGATGGGAAAAAACCACGCTGGTTTTAAATCACTGAGAATTGTTCCTGACTTTGTTACAGTATTTACACACAGTTTAACTCGCCACCCAGCTTCCGGAAGCAGTTTCTTCCGGAAGCGATCATAATGTTCAAGAGCCTATCATTAATCGTACCATTAGCAAACTGTCAGACACTTATCAGCGAGGCCAACAAATGCATCATGTTCACGCGATGCGTTATTTCACGTATCAAATTATCTATAGAATTGCATGAACTATAGCAATTTTCGTGATGTTTCCTAGTTATTTGCAACACTTCAGAGATAGAAAATCGTTAAGGACAAGATTTACCTTTTCCTGATTACTAATTGGGTTTCAATAATGAATGACAATCAAAATCGAAGCTTAAATTGTGTGTTTCTTTTTGTTCATAATTCGTAGATATAAATAATATTTCGTGCTAACATTTTTGTTCTATTGAATTTCTCTTTCTTTCATTCTCAGTATTGATTGCATTTCTAAACAATGACAATGGTATTCACAATGTAAAAATGTAATAAATTCAGGAAACATGAGCAAAAGGTTTAAATGTAAAAGTTATACTAGAGGTAGCTGTAACAGTGAAACAGTGCTAGCTTTTTATGGCTGTTGTCATCGTGATTTTCTTTTCTTCTTACTAAACCACCAATTGGCAGTTTTACTGAACTAGATTTATATTCTGAAACTGATTTATTCTCTATCCGACATAACACTATCATGTTCTGTTTCAGTTTGGTCTATCTGGCATTCTGCCCGAGAGTAGACTTACCACGGGTTTCTAATATTAATAGGGGAAGGGCCATTATAAATATTGGAGAATCCAAACACAAACTCGAAATAAAGTAATCTTTGCAAAATGTGCTGCCGATTAAAAGTAGTGACATTATGTTCCTTCTTAGATATGATACAATTTCTCTTTATTTATATATCATTTCCTGCTTTTCATGAGCCTTCAGCAGATGAGACTAAATGCCAATAGGAAGTGCTTTTCTGGCCAGAAAGTATTTCAATGTAAAATTTAATCCTAACTTGTGGAACGAAGATGAATCTGAAATATAAAATGGACCACAATCAGTTGTCAGCAAACGTGCAATATCTATTACTACTTCCAGTCTTCTTTCTTGGTTTTGTCTTGCCAAACAGGAATAAATAAATAAATACAACATTAACCAATCGTTTTATTAATTCCATGCATTTCCCTCTTTCAGAAATGTTCAAATATAATCAATTAACACTTAGTATTTGTTTTTCATTTACGAAACGTGAGAAATAGTGTTATCACGGCAATGTTTTTTACGTTGAAGAAAAGAAAATGTTTACTCAAACTGTTATGCAAAAGAGATAAAAAGGTATGTCACTATAAATTCATTAAATTTTGAATGATTTGCAGCAAGGTGATTAGCTAAAACTCGAAGACCTTGTGAGTTTGTTTGATATTTTATAGGAATGAATTTCCAAAACGGATATCTTAGCTTTATTTGAGAATAACATATGATATATAAGCTAAGCAAAACAAATTATGTTTCATGAAGATATGGAAACAATGCGCATAGACATTATTGTCATTGTTTTCTTCGTAATGTACACCCTCTTCAAACTTTTTTAAAGACCCGTCAGAAGGAGCATTAATATGAAATCGATATAGCATAATTATGTTAGAAATAGTGGAGTGGGAAAAGTAAAAATTCTCTTGGTGACGGTAAATCTGGGTTAGTGATGTTTGCGTTTGGATAAGACTTGTGCTCGAGTAAAGAAGACGGTAAATGGTATTTAATATAACGCAATTTTGATACAAAAGATATTGTGGGCTATAATTGTCAAGCACAAAAGTTTAGGAAAGGTACGATATTTTATTAAGTTGCTGCTTGGAAGAAAAGGTCAGCAGATAATGAAAATCTCTTTTACATTTAATAAATATCAGTCCAAAGCTTTGTTTCGAAACGAATTTACTTTTGATGATAAATTCTCCGGAAGAATTGTTGATATCAAACTCGAAAGCTGAATAGTTGCTATTTCTAAATGCTTCAAGTAAAACATTTTAAAATAGGCAGAAAAGTATTGGAAAAGCAGATTTTTGTGATGCTGAAATTCATTGATGTTAGAGGTGAATGAGGATGCCCTAGGGATAATGGGGACTGTTAAATCTGAGTTCTTGCACTTTGCGGATAATGGGACTTTAATCTGGGTGGGTCTGTCTAGGGACAATAGGAATTTAACATAGGGAATTATAGCGACAATGTATTGGGCCTGTCTAAGGACAATAGGAATTGAACAGGAGTGACGTCACCGTGCTGGACACTGGCAACAACGTTGCAAGTGGCTGGCTTCAATCGGGTGGAATAGTATGGGAAGGGTTTGACCTAAATAAGCGCTAATCTACGGACAGATAGAGAAATAAATATAGAGACTAGGTTAGATACAGGGTTAGAGACAGGTTTAGAGACATAGATACACACAACAAGTTACCTATAAGTATTGTAGGCAAGAGAGAATAGTTATCTTTTCGAGGCTATGGAGTGGCCTTTCTACTTTCTTCTAATTTGTCTTCTATCTTCCTTTCCTCCGCCAACTTCTCATCTTCTCCATAACATTTTTCGTATTCTTCTTTTACTCGTCCTTTTCCTTCTCTTGTTTCCTCTTTTCGCTTTTTTCTTCTTTCATCAATATTCGTTGAGTTCATATTACACCTATCAATCATACACCAAATTAAATATAATTAAAGGTTCATTGAGCAATACCTAAGATATACAGGCTTTTCAAATATCCGGTATAACTAGAGGGGAAACCCGGTGAAATTCCTTTTCTCTAAAATTCTAACCTGTTGATAAATACGAAACTGTAGAGGGCAAACTTATTTGTTAATTGTTAGTCCGGTTAAAATTCTAACCTGTTGATAAATACGAAACTGTAGAGGGCAAACTTATTTGTTAATTGTTAGTCCGGTTAATGTTAGTGCTGTATGTGGTTATTGTGGCATTGGGCGGTTTGTATGTTTGATGTAGATCTATATTTCTTTTCTGTATTTTCCCGCTGCTGTGCTTATATTTTTCAGTACTTGTTGAACTGTTTTAGGTATGATATTATGTTTTTGCATGTGGCTTCTATATTGACATTCTGGCTTCTGTCCAGTAATTCCGGGTACGTTGTAGCTGATCCTATCCTCTTTAAGTATTTCTTGAAGTTTCTGCGTTGAGTTTGATGTCTGGGGCATGTGTTGAAGATGTGGTCCAATGACTCCGGAACTGGGCAATACGGGCAGTTGTAGTTATGGTTGCGTTGGTCCTTTATGTATTTTCCGAAGCTGTCGGTTAGTAAGGCTTTCACTGTCATAAGGTGGTTGATGGTTCATACGTCTATTGCTTCCATATCCTTTGGGATATTGGTTTTCCTAGTGATTTCTTTTCGTAGTTGGAAAATGTCTTCCTTTATTGGAGTAGTTTCATATATGTTGCCATTTCTGATTAATATGTTGATTTACTTGGCAATATCTTTTTTCAATGTTGTAAGCGAGTTGTTGTTGAGAAGGTTTCTTTTCACTGCTAGGTCTACTCTTTTGATTCCGATCAGATTGATATGCAATAGGACCCATAAAAATTCATTGGAGTGTTGTTTTTCTTCTTGCTCTTTTAGTAGTATCATTGTTTCCTCTAGCATGTTTTTTCTGATTTTGATTGATCCCGTTTTAATCAATTTCAGGACGCTTAGTGAGTCTGTGATGATGACATGTCTGAGGTGGAATTGGGTTTGAATCTAATTTTATGATTGGTTGATTGCCCGGAACTCAGCTGAGTAGATGGAACAGTCGTCTTGGAGTCTTGCGCCTATTTATTTGTTATTAGGCTATCACCATTGCTGATGCTGTTCTGTTAAGTTCCTTGATTTTGGATCCGTATATATTGGTATAATCTGCATCCATTTCCCGGAGTAGTTTTTGGATTTCCATTAGCATTTTCGATGGGTTTTGTGCTTTGTTTCCAAATTTTTGTGCAATTAGGTTTATTTTGGGGGCGTTATTTCTCCATGGTGTGGGATCATTGATTACGCTCTATTTCGCTTGAAAGTCATTATTGGTAGTCTCGGCATATGTTCATCCCGTATTAGTTCTAATAGTAGTTCTCCTATTAGGACCTGTAGTTCTTGTTACGATATGTTAGTGTTGAGGTGCATTGTTTGAGTATTCTGTATCATAGGGCATCTAGTTCTCGGAGTAGCTAATGTATATATTTGACACCCGTAGTCCCATTTAGATCTTATGAGTGATCATGATAACATTAGAAGTGTAGTTTGGTCGGCTCTCCATGTGATTCCATTTAGATGCTTTATTAGGTTAACGTAATCCAGTGTTATCTTGATTAGTTCTTTAATGTGTGGTTTCCAGTTGAATTTTATGTCTAGTAACATTCCCAGAAAGTAAGTTTGACGAATTGTATTGGTGTTCCTTGGATTTATAATGTAGGATACTTTGGTTTGCTTCGATTATGTGTGTGAGTGAGGCGGGGGGGGGCAGAAGACCATTCCCACAGTTTTGGTACCCGAGATATTAAATTCCTAGTTGTCCTTCCATCTCGTGTCAGCGTTTTGATTTTGCTGGCTGCACACGGCGATGGATTGTTGGATGTTAGGGTTCCTGGCTTTCCACATGCCGCTGTCGTTGGCGAATTGGGATAAGTGTACTGCATTATGAACATACCCCCCCCCGTTGTTATCAATAATGTTGAAGAGAGTGGGACTTATAACACATCATTGTGGGGTTTTATTATTTAGTATGTATGTCGGGGAGCAAGCATCTCCGATTCAGGTTTTGATTTGTCTTCGCGTAAAAAAGGTTTGCAATCCATAGGTGCATCCGCTCTGTTATCCCATATTGGTTGGGTTTGGCTATGAGTCCTTTAGTCCAGACTAAGTCGAAGACCTTTTCGAGGTCTAAAAATATGGCTTTTGGATGCAGGTTCCTTGTTTGCTTTGCGTTGAAGACTACTTTTATGTTGGCTTCTATGCACAAAAGTTTGTTCCGTGTGGAGAGTTTACTCCTAGATCTGCTTTAATTTTCCGAGAGAAGGTGTTTTTTTCCAAGTGGTAGTCAGTTGTTGAGTATCGTTTCCATGATTTTGCAAATGGTATTTTATAGAGAGATTGAGCGTAATGAAGCGGCCATTTTGAAGTCCTTTCCTGGTTTTGGAATAGCGACGACAATCGTTTGTTTCCTGGCCGTGAGAGTTTGTCAACTGCTTCAGATAAGGTCTATTAAGTTGAGAACTATTAGCTAGATGTTGATTGGTAGTTGATTGCATATTTTATAGCATAGGTTGTCCTCCCCTGGTGAGGTAGATTATGTTTTGTTGCTTAGCGTTCTGGTTAATTCTTGTAGTTGGAAAGAGTCGCTTAGTGGTGAGTTATTATGTTCTTCCCCCGTGATTTGATCATTGAAGAGGTGTGGATATTCTTGATCCAGGTTTTGGCGTTGTATCATAAATGTAGGTGTGTGGTTATTATTGCTGCTGGAATGGGTGAAGTGCTTAGCTAGTTGTTGTCTCTCTCTTGGCTGGCTTGAGTTCCTGCTATTTGGGGGTCTTGTATTAGGGGTCTTACCTTTTATGGCTTTAATTTTTGCCCAGACTTCCTTACTGTTAGTGGAGTGCGTGAGAATGGAACAGTATGACTTCCATAATGCTTTTATTAGCCTCCTTAATGGTTCTGCGACCTTCGGTTTCCGTACAAGTGTAGGCGATAAAGTCAGTGGATCGCTTAGTGTGTTTAAATTGATTTAGAGCTTTTTCATTTCTTTGAGAGCCGATTGGTGGTCATCATTTTTCCATGGTAGATTAGTATTTGCTTGTCTTTCCACTTGATTTTGAGACGCTTTCTTATGCTGCTTCATTGATTGCTTGGATGATGTTGTTGAACTGGTTGGTGTCCGTGTTGTGTAGGTCGTCTGTATATTCTCCTTAAGATAGCTTGAAATAGTTTCCAGTCTTCTTGTCTCGTTCTCCATCTTGGAATGTTGCTTAGTTGCTCCTTTGGGTTATTTATGTAGATAGTGATGTACATTTAGAAGTGATCACTCCCTAGAGTGCTGTATTGTAGTAGATTCCAGTCTGTGATATGTACGGTATTTGTCGTTGCTATTGTGAGATCTGTACTGGATAAGTTTCCAGTTGCGGATTCTATCCTCGTGAGTGTCCCATTGTTAAGGATTAAAGGCTGTTTGTCCACTGGCGAATATTTAGATGTATTTGCCTCTGGTGTCGGCGTGGTCGCTGTCCTATTCCAGATTGTGTGTTAAAGTCTCCACAGATGACACTATCTGTGGTTTATCCTTGGTGATATGGGTATGTCCTGAACGGTGCTCTGTAGTAGATGTAAACCGTTATTGGTTTGGTTCCCAATGTTATGATGATGCCTTGGTTCTCAATGATGTTTTCCGAGGAGCTCGTGGTAGTGTTAATTTCTGCAGTACTGGTGACGGTGCTGTTTGCCAGTTCTCTATTTTTCCCGTTGGTTTTGTATTTGTAGAAGTTAAGGTTGTAGTCTTTTAGTTTTGGTGTTGTCTTGTTGTTTGATAAGTGAGTCAATTGCAGACAGATTATGTCGGGCTTGTAGGTTGCCGTGGTGATTGCTGATTGTAATTCTCACTTGTTTGCATATAGTTCTATACAATTGTATTGCCAGATAGTGAGTTGTGTTGTGATATTGTGACGATTTGTATTGCTTTCTCTGTTTCGGTTGTCTTCCATAAAGGTACCGTTGGTGTTTATGAGTTAGGTGGTTGCGTGCACACCAATATTATTAGGTAATATATATGATTTTATCCAACAGTACGTATAGCGACTTGTATGCATTTTCACTGTTGAATTTATTGCATTATTTTATTTTCTATTTCTTTTCTTATTTCTTTAAGTATTTGGTTATTAGTGCTAAGGTAATGCTATCCGACTTGTTGTGTTTTGTAGCTGCTGTCTGTTGCTTTTTTCAGTGTTGTGAGGTAACCACGTAAAATCCCCACTCAGATTCAATGTTTTTATAGCTACAAACACATTTTATTATCACTCACACATAAAAAACCGGAGCAACCAAGTGTTTGTAGGCATGATTTTACTTTTTAACCTACCAACAAACAAAATTGGGCACATTAGCAGTATAATTTTTCTAGATTGTTTGGGGTAGCCCTTAAAAGAACTGCTGACTTTTCCACAGTATAGGGTCTGATTTTTTTGGAAGAAGAAGGAGAACTAATTCGTGTCCACACGGCAGTCTACAAAACCTCGAGCTTTGTCTGGCTCCTGCTATGTTGACTGCTGTTCTCGTTGTTTTTGAAATCTAAACTTCTCGGTCATTATTCTTGCTCGTTCTTGATTTCGTCTTTAAAGACCTTTTATCTTAGGCCACTTTTAATATCCTGACATTCTATATCTCATCGGGCTTGTTTATAGGGTTTTGCCTGACGCGATGGAAATTCACGTGCGCTTCGTTCAACTTTACTAGTCTTGAAGACTTATTCATAAGTTGATGAGTCAACAATTGATATTCAGACTGAAGACCGTATTGAATTCTATTTCTCAAGCACGGACGTGATAGGAAACATCCATACGGTTTTGGGGTATTAACGTTATTGATCATCTCAAAGAGCATAAATAGTGAACGCAATATTTTTAAAAAACAAACTACCAATACTTATTTTTAATAACATTTCTATTCAACCAACAAACAACCAACACACAATACAACATCGACATTTTTTCAAATAAAACATTTTGACAAGGTTGTCAACTTTATGAAGTCAAGTTAAACTTCCACTGGTGGTGGTCATTTTCGACCATTGATGAACACTAAGTTTCCTAACTAAAGATAAGAGATATCCTTAATGATCACAAAACCATCTATATACTTTTCCATCTGTTTAATGATAAATCACTATCAAAATAAGTCACTATTTTAAGGATTATCAACGACTGGGTTGATGAAGGAAATACATAATATTCTCCACACTTTATGGAATCTGTTCCTTGTGAAATTTACATTATTGAAGTGAGTCGTCTGGGCATTTCTTCTCATAAAGTCGATTGTGTCGTCTTCCGAAGTCGGTAATACATACAAATCAGAATTCTCATCATTGGCATCTTGGGGATAGCAGACGGCTATCCAGTGGGTTCCTCAGAGATTACTGTCGTTCTTTGTTGACGACATAAGCTTGATAGTCTTTAGGTTTGTGATGAGGAAGTTCGTCTTTAGTGTACACGAAAGGTTTACAAGAAACGGTGTACGAACTGTTTTTTAAAAGGAAAAACAGTTCCCAGGTATTAATTTTGTTTTGGTGTTTTTCTTTTTTGACAGGTGATAATAAAATATAAATACAATCCTAATTTGTTCTTGAAAATCACTGTCAATTATGCGGTTCTTGGCTTTGTTTCTGTGCTCTGTGAAAAGAGAGCTTCTATGCGAATGATCTACAGAGTAGTCAATAGAAAAGGAGTAATGGTCTGACAAAACTGTATACAACTGATAAAACACTGCTTCTTCCGAGATGAGACCCCAAGCTTCATACAGATACTCGTACAATTTTTCTTCTTGACCCATTGTCAGACATTTATCGTGTTGAAGTTGACTGGATTGATCGTTGTGACATCCATAGCAATCTTTCTTGGTCAATGTCGTGATATTAGCCGATAGGTGCATAGCAAAACAGGAAATTAAAAAGTCTTTTTGTTATCTCGATCTGGACATCCCATGTTATCTTCGTCGTTATCTTTTTCTGTGGGTTCCAGGGTATCCTACCATTCCCTTTCCAAAGAATATCCACCATTTAAAGAACATTAAGTGTCTTTCGTAACTTCTAATAGTCTAAAGTAACTTTTCTCAAACTGTTGATTTCTATCATATTGTTAAATTCGGCATGCAAGATGAAGATCACCGTCTCAGGTAATGCAAACTGACATTCCACACTAAGCTGGCCAGATTTTATAGGTGAAAATGTCCCTCGTCGCTACCTTGGTTTGGAGTGAAATTAAAAGCCCACAAAGCATAACCTCCTATATAATCGTCGTACGAAATGTCGTTTCTGCTGTTAGTCAACTAACTATCCGGTGGCTTTGTACAGGGACAAGTACGACCTCGAGTAATTCTTGTCAAAGTCAGGTTCGAAGGGTCCGGGACTTCAATCTTGGACAAGTTGTAATCCTCAAGCTCAAAAGGAATTTGATCGTGGACTCCGTGGAGGGCTGCATTGATTAATGATGCCAATGATTACACTTTTGGGTAACTGTCCTTGGAACATGACGATCTCCGATCGTGGATAGGAGTTCAAAGGCAGTGGTGAAAGTTTTCACTTTCACTCTTTGTATCGGATACTTGGCGGTCGTTCTGCTCAATGTGTGTCTGATGTCAATTCCTACCTTACGAAACACTTTGCACGTATAGTCTAGCTTCTTCAATGACTATCTTGTGTTTGGGATCATTAGAAATCAAATGAAACCCCTTGCTGCTGATATTCAGTCACAGGCAGACATTTACTTCTTTCAGCAAATACTTCTCTTGTAACCACAGATCCCAATGCAAACGATCCATTAGTTCCCTATCTTGATTTTGTTTCATGGTTTCTTGAATCCCACACTGTGGTTTGTGTCTTAATATGTAACCAAATCGGCATCTTTGAATTTGCCTATCAAGTCAAATTTCCATACCACGCAAGCATCCAAATGGGTGTTTTTGGCTTCTTTCCGTTCGTCAAGAGATTTTCCAGGTACGCTTGTTATGGGCAAGTATTCAAGCTGCTACTGACCAGTTTGTTATTCAAACACAAATCCATTTCACTGAACAAGGAATGCATGCAATTATTGACGAGATCTTCTTCCTCGTTATCGTCTATATAATTTCCGGTCGGATCAAGAACGTTGACTTTCATGTTCAGGTATGTGCTTTTCAAATCAATGTAATCTTAGTGATGACCTTTGATTTAAAAATCGATAGGGGCTCAGGTTGTCAAAGAGAAGAGGGGATGAAATTCTACCCATTTAGATTCTTGCATCGTCATCATGGCTTTTGGCATGGCAAAAAGACCCAGATCTAACTTGGAACATTCGCAAGACTCAGTGCATCATTTTTTCCTTTCTTAATTATTTAATAACCAAACACAACTAATTCTCGGACGGTTTTTCTTTTCTTGGTCTTTCTAGCTCTGAGAATGTGAAGTTCTCTAAAGGGCTGTTGTCGTCATCACTTTCTGCCTTTTCATTGCTGTGCCGTCATGAAAGCATGAATGCCTATCTGAGCATCGTCCATGGCATTTATAAGACTGTATCATGGACCAAAATATATCTTTTCCAGTCTGAAGCAAAACAGCTTTGCCTGCTCGCAAGAAAGCGTCTATGGGGATTTATTTGTCGATGATGTCACAGCGGCATCTTTCATGGCGTGTAATCCTCATGTCATCACTGGTTTCAAAACGAGAGCCACTGAATGAAACGCCGATTTTGGCATATCTCTTTAACCATGTCCTCGCTGTCGAGCGACTCCTCACTAAACAGGATACTTGACCTACAAGTCGTTAGGGAATCGTTTTCCAAAATTGAGTTTCACTGTGATTTCCATTTAATGAATGGAATAATTTGTTTCATATCTCCTTTAATAGCAATATTGACACTGTCGAAATACGACTTACTGACAGGTAAATAGTGAGCATGTACAAATTCATGGTGAACGTGATAGATGTTTCCACCTTCCTCATCATTGGTCGTGGCAGATTCCGCTTTGAAGCGAATAACTTGCTGTTACGGTGCGGATATGTGTTCCACCACGTTGTATTCCTCCAGATCAGAATAAAGATCAAATTTAGTTCTTGGTTCATTTCTACAAGGGATCGAAAAAACTTCGCAATATTTAAGTTGTTGGTGATGGGTACCATGTTGTTACCCTTGACAATCGTCGCTCAAGGTGTCAAACAATTCACGACAAAATGCAATGGACAAAGTTTATCGCGTCCAAAACTGTCATCACTAGGCGACGAACCACTTTATCCAAAATTTTGCTAAACAGAGCATTAAATTTGGAAGCAATCGTGTTTCTCCAAATGTTAGATAAAATAACAGCCTGCGGAAATTTTCATCAAATACATGCACTGTGACGTATCTGTGGACACTTATCGTTCGATAGAGGCATCTACGGTTTCGTTTTCATTTAAGTCGCACATGGCCATGAAGTGTTTTGATTTTCAATGATGTTTGCGATCTGTGTATGGTGAATCATTTCGACCAAGCCACTTCCCAATGGGTTTCGTAATCCATTTGGAAGGCCAGATTTAATTTAGAAGCACAACTGCACAAAGTATTGTGCGGAAACACATCTACATAACTGTCACTGGGTAAAGTTTTAAAAAAATAGTTATTCATAATTCCATAGCTCCGATGTCTGAGAAGTCAATGGAGGTCAGAGAAGTGTCTAAAGGAGGATTGCTGTTGTTTTGCTGGGGATTGTTGGTAGCGAGATTGGCGTTGGGTGAAAGACTTTCCTTGATACAGTTAGATTGTTTCAGGGAACGATTCTTGCTGGTGTAAATACAAAGGTATCGTTCCTTTCAAGACATTCAGACAACATACCAAGAAGCGGTGTATAAACTGCTTTTCTGTCGACGTATTAAAATAGTTTAGTCACTAGTTCACACACCTCACCGCACGACGTTTCCTCTACGGATAAGTTTTGATCGCGTAAAGGAGTTTGGTAACCCTCTAAGGCTTTCTCTCGAATTCGTTGTAGAATGTACACTATGTAAGAAAACTCAATAAAAACCAAAGTATTCTGACCATTTGAATGCTTTTAAATTAATCAGTCCTCTTCTAGCATTCAGGTACCAGTGGTTCCAGCATTGGTGACATAACGGATGCATTTGTTCTTTGCATTTGATTTGTATTTTGACAACCTCTTTCTCAACTCCACAAGCAAACCACAAATGTTCTCTTCTAAAATATCCATCAATAGATTGCAAGGGTCGTCCCACTAAAAGTAAATAGTCACAGTGCGGAGACCATTGAACATGTTCCATGTAAGTGGAATCTTTGTTCCCACTCGTGAAGTGACACACTGCAACTGAAATACTTGACTTTATCGCCATATCATAAGTAGATAAATCCAGTTCTGGCTAAGACTTCTGGTGTAGGTCATCCCAGATATTTAGGCCATTTTCTTTGGAAGGTTTGGAAACGACTTTCAAAAGTTGCAGTATTCAGACAAACAAACAGGGAACGAATATTATTTTTTTACATGCTCATTTTCGATGAAATCGGTAGTAATTTGCTCAGGTATGGATGAAACCTGTAGGGTGATATCCGCATGGTTTCACGTGGAGGATGTCATGAACCATGAAAACGAGTAAAGAATACACTGTAACAAGTGGCATCGCTTTCGCATCCCACAGGTTAGACATTAACAAAATCATTTTTAATGCTTGGTATTGTAATAGTAGTAGTAGTGGTAGTAGTAGTCATAGCAAAGTTTCCATACTGTGGTACTGAATCGCTGAGGACACAGCATGCGGCATTCCTGAAATTGTAAGACACAGCATCACACTCCACTTGAGAATCAGAACTTGAATAGTGTCATTGTTAGGATTCCTCTTTGTTGATTGGCAATGGTAGTCACAATCAACTAGCCGCCTATAGGCATAGTTATATTTATCACAATAATAACTGTATCCCAGGAATACGGTGATATTAGTAATGACATCGTAATGTTCCTCGTGATGATAGACGTGAATATATTTTACGTCTTTGAACATTTTGTCTCGAAACAACAGATGTCCACGCACTTCTTGAGGGTATCCTTTCAACGTGAAGCGTTGAATTAAGATGTCTTGCAATGTTTGCACTTCAGAATGCCACAGGGTGCGTCTTTGGATAGGCCAGCTTGCTGTAACAGGAGTACTGCTTCTCTTCATTTGTTTCGTTCTGTTCGATTTTCGAACGATGTCCCAGGTTTTTTTTTCTCCATTCTGCCGTGTCGTTCTTGGCAGCATACGTTCGTCCCACAATGATGACAATGGCTAAATACATCTTGTCTTCATGGTTTTTAATTCAGACAATACTCGTTTTGGTGCTACGAGGGTCATCCACCAATAACACCTTTCTTAGAAACGTGGGCCATCTACAGTGTCGCAGTTCCATCGGTGATGTGAAATTTGTCTTTGAATCTTGTTGATGACCTTGGGAGGTGTCATTCTGCTGGGCTGCTAAACTCGATTCAAACGGAGACTTCACACAGTCATGATAAATGAAAAGTGTCAAGCGATTATCTTTGTTTGCTCAATATCACCGTGTATTGTGTAGTTAACAAAGAAATCTTGAAACTTCACCGTGGTTCTAAATTTTCTAAAGAGCGTTTATCCGTCTCTCAAATGATGTAGTAGTTTTCAGTGCTTACTGGTGATGGACTTTGGTTTGACGTAGACTCTGCATGTGGATTCTGGCTAACTCATGTCATCTTCAAAATTGCTGGCATGAATTTGAGCCAAGACTTCAGCTACTATGCGAGGCGATAAGTCACTTTTCTGCCTTTTACTTTTTTCTCCTTTCTCCATGAAACGATGCAATCGTTTCATTTTGATTGAAATATGTCAATTGACTACATATTAAACATTTTAAACGTTATGGTACCGTACATATCAATGTAAAATCAGTGTCTTCCTATAGAAAGGGTCAGTGTCTTCCTTCAGAGTATTCATTTCAGTCTCAATTGTAGCAGAAAGATGGAAGAGTCGACACAGATCGAACTTTGTGAGGTGTGAAACGAAGGTTTCTTTCAGAAAAGCCGATGAACTACTTCCATCCTTTTGAGAAAAAGTCAAGATATTTGCTATATCTGTAGGAAGAAAGGGCATTGGTCTTATTAATGTCTACAGCATTAAAAGCAAGACAGGCATCAAAAGATACAAAGGTCAAGATACCTATTGGTATTGTCAAGAGAAAGGACATTGGTCTTCAGACTGCCAAAATAAATAATAGGAGAGGAAGAAGAGGTATCCTCCAAAAAGAAAGAACCTAAGCACTTTCATAAAGAAAAGAAAAGAGGATGACAAGAAGGTGCGGAAGAAGAAGAAAAACGTGTGAGAGTAAGGAAATGAAAAAAAAAGTAGAAAGTGAAAAGGCAAAGAAAAAGAAAAATGAACTTTTTAAAAAGTGATGTGATGTGAAATTGGATCGTAAATTTGTACCAGATAGTATACCAGAAAGAAAAAGGGATCTCTTGGTTTTGATTTTTATAATAAGGACTTACAATCGCACATTCACACAAGACCGTCATAAGGAAATGAAAAAAAAGTGGGGTTTCGAGTTTTAATTTATTTTGGCAATCATTGAGGAGTCTCATTTTGAGATAGATGGGTGGCGATGAAAATTACCATTGGGTGCTTGTTTTTTTATTGTTTGAAGAACAATAAGTAACGAGTTTTAACTACCTACCATTTTGCCAAGGCCAAGTCTTACTTCTGAACCTGCTACTGTCAATGATTTGGTATCTCAGGTGTAGTTGGAAAGTGAACGGAATTGGAGTGTTTGGTCTGAGAAAGTCTTTTTCTCTTGGGTTGTATTAACGATGTCTGATACATTTCTTTTAGACGCCTTAACTATGTCAAAATGTCGAGGATTAAAGCTACCGTTTGACTATCAAACTACCTTGTCTCATGAACCTTGTTTCTTCTCTGCTTTTTCTTCTACCTCTAGTTTTCTTCTTGCGTCTTCTTGAGATAATAGCTATGTGAAACAAATGGTAGCTACGAAAACTTGTCCATTATCAGTGGATAGAGACTCGGATAAATATGGTCCAATTTTATTATGTGATATCTGCTAAGTTGTGTAAAAAAATATCTCCTTAGTAACAGAGAGTATACACCATTTGAAAAAAAATTGCTGGAGAGAAAATACTGTATTTTTTATCCATTTTTTAATTGCAATAATGGCTGACAACGTTTTATTCCCATTTGTACAATGTTACGTGAAAAGGGCTCGTACTCAGTAACAAAGAAAAGAGTGATATCCAACAAGCTTTGTAAATTTTAACAAAACAATTTATTTCTCTAGAAAATAATGTAAAAATTGGTAAATAGGACTTGCAGTTGGTGAATATAATTAAAATATGACTCTAAGAATAAAAACACAAGTCCTATCACTAAATAGTCCTATAGGAATTCAGGTTCGAGTCCCGACAACGTACGAATATAGAGGGTGATGACGTCAGATGTAGTCCAATGTATGAATAATAATAATTCCTCACTTGAATCACAGTCTTTGTTTCCGAACAATTCCAGAATTAATTTCCTTGAATATTTTTCAGATTTTTTTAAATAAGAAAATCAACTTGTGGAGTGTCCAGGAAAATAAATTATTGAATCTAAAAATCAGACGAAGAACAAAATATTCTGGCAACAAATTTAAAATAAGTACATAAACACACCTTGTTCCTTCAAGGTCTTGAATGACTCTGGCCAAACCAATATTAAGAATGCGTATTTACACTAAAAACATCACATCAGATCTCGCGAGATTGGTCATGTGGTCTTTTATTACGCTATTTATGTCACGCCCACAAGTACAGACCGACTTAAAAAGAAATCATAAGTGGCACTCACTAGTTATTATGTACTTTTGAGAGAGTGATGTATGTAAGATGAAGTTGTTTGCATTTTAAACATGCACAGTCGAGAGAATGTTGGCATACCTATATGCTACTTTCATGTAATGTGGCTGAAAATTCTTTGAATATTGTACTTTTGGAAATTTTAAATGATCTTAGCACACTGCTAACTAAAATAACTGCTCCTCGTGCTCCAAAAATCAACCTAAATTTGTCTGAAGTACACTATCCATGGCAGCTATTAAAATAGGGAAAATGAATATTGCCAAACTAAACAATACCAGCTTCTAGAACTGTAATGAATTAATTATCAAATTCATAAAATGTGAAAAAAAAAGTTATTGGCTCATTTTTTTTACAATTTACCTCAGAAGTTCGGTAAGTGAAAATGAGCAAGTAGAGCTGGCACTTTTTTGAAAGCTGCACATCTGGAGTAAGGCCAAGCTGTATACTCTCTAACCCATATTACACCCATCAATCATACACCAAAATAAAGGGAACTAAAGGTTCTTTGAACAATAGCTAAGATATAGTAAGTCATTTTTAAATAGCCAGTATAACTAGTGAGGAAACCCAGGGAAATTCTTATTCTTTAAAATTCAATTCCTATGCTAAATACGAAACTGTAGAAAATATGTTGTTTACAAACATTGATCACGTGGAGAAAGCATGTCTGTGATGCTGACCAATCATTTTAACTTCTTGTTGATTTGTTACCAAGGCAAGGCAAACTAAATGCCAACCCTCACGTATTAGTATTTCGTCCTAAATAAACAAAGTTTGTGCTAAAATTATATCTTACTACTAAAAATAGAATCCAGAATTCAAGAAAATTCTTCATTGCAATTAAATACAATGAAACAAAAATGAAATAAAAAGAATTTTAAATTTTACACAAATGCAATTTTATCACATATAAGTCAGAACCAATTGAAAAGGTATTGATGCCAGCTGCTTCCTTTAAATTTGGTTACAATCTGTTGTACCAATGGCAGCAATATTGGTTGAATGATGGGCCTCATTTGCAAATGCCTGAAAGGCCTTGGCGAGCATCATAAGATACTGTCAATGCTGGTAAAAATTTATATACCTTTCTTAGATAAAGCTTTTCCTGCTGTTAATAATGGCATATATATTTTATGGCAGGATCAGGATAACATTTAAAGGCCAAGATGTCAGAAAGTCAAATTCAGTTAAATTCTGATCAGCTTATGTTTTGAAGTTACTTAAATAAGTTTCTTGTTTCGAAGTAACAGCTGTCATAATTCCTGACAGCATTATCTCTTTAAAAATTTGAACAAATTGCATGGTTTTGACATGCAATGTTTGCAAAGGTTTTTCAAAAGGTCCTAATGTCAAAAAGTCTGGATGTCAAAAGGTCCTGATGTCAAAGGTTCTAATGTCAAAAGGTCCTAATGTAAAAAAGTCCTGATGTCAAAAGGTCCTGATGTCAAAGGTCCTAATGTCAAAAGGTCCTGATGTCAAAAAGCTTCTTTTAAAATGTCATTTAAACTGACAAGCATTTTTGGAGAACAAGCCCAAATTTGCAAATGTTAACAGATTTAGCACAACAGAATGCAGTTCTGTACTTTGAGGTTTCTTTGCCAGCAGGTGACTTTCCAATTGAATGATATCATAGTTTACATAAATGTTTTTAGTTTCACCTCTATTTGTAGCAGTTGTGATCATCTTGAATAGTAGCTAGGTATTATTGTCATGTGATTGGTCTTCAAATTAGAAGAGTATCTAAAATATCTTGCAAATAACTGAACACTTACTTAGAATGCAGTTTAATTTGTTGATACTTTTAAGAAAAAAATGAATTGCTCTGCAACATGAGCTTCATTTGAAATCAAATAGTTTTGATAATTGTGCTTTTGTAAAAATCTGATCAAAGACTGCAATGTGATATTTGTTAATGCAACAAAAAATGCACAACATATCAATATTAAAAACTATAGTTTATTCACCAAGTGACATAATGGAGTAAGGGAGGTAACCTTCCAGATTTTGTTAGGTGTTTTACCAGGGAACAGAGAAAGGTTCATTAATGCAGAGGCTATTGGTATAAAGTTGGGACACAGTGTCTAGGAACACAGTGACTACCAACCACTGTTGATCCTATGTTATGAATCAAACTTTCATTCTTCTTAGCCATGAATACAGCATTCTAACCACTAACCAACTGCCACTCCACTCATCTGTAAGATGTCAACTTACATATCTGACCTAGTAAAACAGTTTTCTAACTGTATACTCATTTATTTAAAACCAAATGGGCTACTAGCTCACATTAAAATAGGAAATCTCTAGTTCCCAGGATGTTTCTTTGCCATCAAATTATCTTTTCTATGTAAATTAGATTTTTTTTTGAAAAAGCAGGAAGACAAAACACTGTTGACAATAAAAGCAAACATATATATTGATTCATTCCTAAACTCATCAGTAAAATATTAAAATTATTATAGTTTTACAACCACTTTCTTTTTCTGCTTGTTTTAGTTTATCATTGGCCCATTCTCTTTGATTCATTATTGGAATCATTGTTTTTTCCTTAGTAGCCATTTACCTATCAAATGTATGCATGTATTTAATTCCAACCACTGTTTTCATTTAAATCTGTTTTTAGTCATTAAACCCAGTAATACATACATACATTTGCATTGCACGAATATCAGGGTTCAATTTTCTCCTAACTTTCCATGTAGTTTCTCTATATACATAATGGTTTTACCCTATTCAGATCCTAAATATAGGATACTAAATATAGGATACTAAAATGAGTATTCAAAGGTGAAGAGTAGCTGTCTGTAAAGAGATGTACAAGGTAACAAACATAACTCTTTTGCAGGATTAGATCAGTCTGTGACAAATGTGTCTCCCTATTGTCATGCAAAAGTCAGTCTCAAGATTTTCTAATCTAATTCTTGAGAAATTTTAATATGGCAGTAATAGTAAACTAGAGGTTTTGCACCAACCAGATCTCAGAATGAGTGCATATAGATGACTGAGGTACATAAAATTGATAATAGTCATACCTATCCTAATGGTCACCTGTGTACAATGGTCACCTGGTTACATCAGCCATTCTCATTTCTCCCCCACAAATTTTTTATATGCCAAGTGCCTTCTCCCATGAGCATTCAAAAGCCAAGTGTCTTTTGATCTTGGTGAGTTCAGCAACTGACTAATCCTGATACTCTTTTCAAAATGCAAACAAAGATTGGTGTACAGTTTTATTTTGGTAATGTTTTCATTTCTGAGATAGATTAAAGTGAGCAGGATACAGTAATCTTCTGTGAACATGACAAATTTGAGAGAACAATATATACTCATAATAATGACTTTGATGTACAGTGCATAATAAAACAATGTTGATAATGTATTAAAATGAAGAACAATATTTGCTGCATGGTATTTGTTCAAAATAAATTTTAAGAGGTGACCTCTGCATAAAGTAGTCACCTGTGTGCAATGGTTGGTTTTGCTTTTTTCCCATGAGTAACCTCTATTGACAGGTTTGGTTGTACTGATGTACTAATGAATATACTGCAAGACAACATAGAGCATTGCAGATCAAATTAAAGGGTATGTAAACACACAAGCTACGAAACAGTAGAGATTAAAACAGCAATTTCATCTTCTTTTTATTAAACTACTCCATAACTGAACTAGATAGAAAAAGCATCAGTAATGGAAAACAACATAATTATGCCATTTACAATTTTTCTTCTGAAAGAAGAAAACATAATTCCCATCTATTATAATCACAAGAAGGACATCATCTTCATGTTCAGTGCACTATCTAAGGGACGGGACAACATGATGAATCTATCTAAGGGATGGGACAACATGGTGAATCTATCTAAGGGACAGGACAACATGGTGAATCTAAGGGACGGGTCAACATGGTGAATCTAAGGGATGGGACAACATGGTGAATCTAAGGGACGGGACATGGTGAATCTATCTAAGGGACGGGACACACATGTTTATCCATATGTTCTAAGGATGTAGCCTTAAAGTTAAAGGATTGGTGAAAAATTTACCATAAAAAGCCAGGACTGAAAATGCCAGCACAGGCTAGATAAAAGCAACTACTACATCTTCCTTTCCACAAAATTGGACTCAATACAAATTATAAAAGAATAATGCAAACAATAGTAACATTGCTTAATGAAAAGAAAACCAGGAGAACCTTGTTTCCACAGTCTGTCATATTTATTCAAACCAGAGCTAAAAGAAATGGCATGTGTATTATCTACATGAATGATAATTACAAACATTCAACAAAAAAATACAAAGGCAATAATTTGCACACTTTTGTATCTAACTGAAAATAATATTCACAGACAATAAGAGTTTGTCAATGGGTTCATACAGACCCAAATCATGTATCATATATATAAAGACACATACACACAAACAAACACCACAAAAAAGGAAATGTACAACTTTTTTTAAATAAAAAAATTTTTAATTCCTTTTTTGAAACAAATTTAATTGCATAATAAATTTATGGTCATCTGCATCCTTTTCTGAAATACCCTTTTATTAAATTCCACAATGTTTGTAATTTCACTCTTGGAGGTAATGTTTGGTAGACAAAACATATTTTTCAAAAGAACATGTTTCCTTTCTTTTTCAGGTCATAATACTTATCAGTAATAATTTTAAAATACATAACAAAGGCTTATAATGAAGAAATGAAAATAAACAATATCATAACAAAAATAGAAATTTTATAAGAATATCATTTTAGATTTTACATCTGTCTTATGATCACACTAAACTATGAAATTAGCAACTGAACTGAGCACTCAAATTTTTGGTACATGTACGTTACCAAAATAAGATTTAACAGCAAGGTACAAATGAATTCTTTAAAATTTCATTATATAAGCATACCAATACCAATATACATGTAAAAAGCAAAACTCGCCAATTTTATTTTGCACTAATATTGTTAGATAAATAGATGAATTGCATTACATTTAATTTTGCATCTTTATTTATATCTTATAGATTTCTGTCATAAAATATGCCGTTGATTTATGTTCATCTTAAACAATCTTTAGAGGTGCTGAATGTTAAATAAAGATCAAATATAGACAAAATATTCAAAATGGTGATTTTTAAAAAATGATTTTTTTTTAAACATTAAGCAAAGAAAAAAATTACAAATGTTTTTCTGTCAAAATTTATTCCAAAATGAAATAAAAGTATTTAAAAATAAATAATTCAAATTGTCCTAAATTAGTGACTACATTACCTCCAAAATGTTTTCAACTATCACAAATTCCCTTCACCATAATCTCTTCAGTACTGGGCTCTTTGTTTTAAAGATATGTCACTTCTATAAACATATCAGCCACAGGAAATACTTTTGACAAAAATCAATTATTCATAAATGATGCAATAGAAAGTATCGTAATAAATTGTATGGAGTTTTCAGGTATGGAAGATCTGTATTCTCCAAAATGTTCCCTTTTTTTATCTTTTGGCCTGCCCAGACTGTACCTGCAGAGATTTTCCACATATAATTGTACTAAATGAGGTAAAAATTGCATCCCCCTGTGGACTGTTTATGTCAAATGAATACATTTGAATTTCATCCCTTGAGAATGTATTGACATAATCAGGATGATGACATCATAATATGCATACTGTGACATCATAATGTGTATACTGTTATGTCATAATGACATCATAATGTGCTTACTGTGACATCATAATGTGTATACTGTTACATCATAATGTGCTTACTGTGACATCATAATGTGCATACTGTTACATCATAATGACATCATAATGTGTATACTGTTACATCATAATGACATCATAATGTGCTTACTGTGACATCATAATGTGTATACTGTTACATCATAATGTGCTTACTGTGACATCATAATGTGCATACTGTTACATCATAATGACATCATAATGTGCTTACTGTGACATCATAATGTGTATACTGTTACATCATAATGACATCATAATGTGCTTACTGTGACATCATAATGTGCATACTGTTACATCATAATGACATCATAATGTGGGCAAATATAAACAAAAAGTTTTACAGCATTCTTCCTAATGTAAATGTTAGTTTTGTATACCCTGAAGATTTCAAACGACATGGTTTATTTTCATTATTACATTTAAGTTTTCTGTGTTGATGCTCACAGAGAGAAACAAAGTTGAAAGGAAGTCAAGTCTTAACTTGGTCAACTTAGGAATGTGAGTACACTTACCAGTAGCTTTGAATGGGTTTCGGGTTCTTGTTGGTTTTTTTTCCAGGTTCTTCTTCCATCAAATATACTCACGAAATGCATAGCCTACCAAATGCTGAAAAAATGGCATTATACCAACAAAATCACAAACAAGCATAACGATCACAGCACTGTCTAGCACCCCAAAATTCGAACCATCTCTTTACTCTTTCAAGTGAACAGAGATGAAAACTGAGATGAGCTGTCTGATCCAGGATATTTGTTTGGCAAGCCGTTCTTTAAAACTATTAAAATTCAAAATTGAGCTTTATGGTTTGCGTTGAAAGTTACAGAAGAGAAATAGCTTTTAACTTTATATTTTTCTGGCTTTTCTTACAGAGTTTTTTGAAAAAATCTGATACAAAAACAAGTTTACTTAAGTATACAATAATCCTGTAACAAATTCCAGTCAACATTTATTTGGAAACTTTGTTACATTTTACCTGTTTTGAAATTTTGTGGAAGTTAACAAAAGTAAGAAAAAAAAAAACAAAACACAAAATGGTTTTCAAAAATGTAGAGCATAGCCATAAAATGTGCAGCAACAATTTTTAAAAAAGTTTAATAAAAGAAACAAACTGAAGCAGATTATTTTAATTTTGAAACAGTCTAGATCAGAGATAACCTGCATTGAAGTGAACAAATGTGGAATTTTTTTTGATTATGACACCTGGTGAATGTAGTGGTCCTCTTTTATAAGACCATCTGTTAGCTTTGTAAAAGAATGATGACTTCTTATGATCCAGATCTAATGGTAAAAATTCACAACTCAGGTCTCAGGCAAGATCTCGTCTGATTAAGGATGGACCTCAACTACTGCAAATGGAATCAATTCGATGTGAAATATGGTGAATCTATGCAATGCTGAAGGTGTTTTGATGAATCTGTGATGACTAAACACAAAAAAGGACAACCTAAACATTTTCTAATATGTGATGGTCACTCAAAACAAATGTTAATACTCTCAAACAGAAGACTTTTTTTAAAATTTCACATCACAAAAAAATTTCTAAGAAAAGTTCCAAAACTGAGTCTTTAAAAATTCTTAACAAAGGCTTAAAATGAAGAAATGAAAATAAACAATATCATAACAAAAATAGAAATTTTATGAGAATATCCTTTTGGATTTTACATGTTTTATGATCACATTAAACTGTGAAATTAGCAACTAAACTGGGCACTCAAATTTTTGGTACATGTATGTTACCAAAATAAGATTTAACAGCAAGGTACAAATGAATTCTTTAAAATTTCATTATATAAGCATACCAATACCAATATACATGTAAAAAGCAAAACTCACCAATTTTATTTTGCACTAATATTGTTAGATAAATAGATGGATTGCATTACATTTAATTTTGCATCTTTATTACATCTTATAGATTTCTGTCATAAAATATGC
The DNA here is from genome assembly GCA_016746295.1 of Potamilus streckersoni. Taxonomy (NCBI): domain Eukaryota; kingdom Metazoa; phylum Mollusca; class Bivalvia; order Unionida; family Unionidae; genus Potamilus; species Potamilus streckersoni. Next base: position 3,947,154 of record JAEAOA010001685.1, read on the forward strand.
CGTTGATTTATGTTCATCTTAAACAATCTTTAGAGGTGCAGAATGTTAAATAAAGATCAAATATAGACAAAATATTCAAAATGGTGATTTTTAGAAAATGATTTTATTAAAACATTAGGCAAAGATTAAAAATTACAAATGTTTTTCTGTCAAAATTTATTCCAAAATAAATTAAAAGTATTTAAAAATAAATAAATAATTCAAATTGTCATAAATTAGTGACTACATTACCTCCAAAATGTTTTCTACTATCACAAATTCCCTTCACCATAATCTCTTCAATACTGTACTTTTTGTTTTAAAGATATGTCACTTCTATACACATATCAGCCACAGGAAATACTTTTGACAAAAATCAATTATTCATAAATGATGCAATAGAAAGTATCGCAATAAATTGTATGGAGTTCTCTGGTATGGAAGATTAAAAAATAAGTTTAAACACAAAACTCCAAATCTAATCTTTGAAAAGGTAAATTCTGACAACTAGCTCCTGTGAAAACGTGATTTTATTTTGCCTATTCATTTCTGGCAAATCTATATTCTCCAAAATGTTCCCTCTTTTTATCTTTTGGCCTGCCCAGACTGTATCTGCATAGAGAATTTCCACATATACTTGTAAAAATGAAGTAAAAACTGCATCCCTTGTGGACTGATTATGTCAAGTGGATACATTTGGATTTCATCCCTTTAGAATGTATTGATATAATCAGGATGATGACATCATAATGTGTATACTGTTACATCATAATGTGTATATTGTTACATCATAATGACATCATAATTTGCTTACTGTGACATCATAATGTGCCTACTATTACATCATAATGACATCATAATGTGCATACTGTTACATCGTAATGACATCATAATGTGCTTCTGCTGGGCAAATAGAAACAAATAGTTTTACTGCATTCTACCTCATGTAAATATTAGTTTTGTATACCCTGAAGATTTCAAATGACATGGTTTGTTTTCATTATTACATTTAAGTTTTCTGTGTTGATGCTCACAGAGAGACCCAAAGTTGAAAGGAAGTTAAGTCCTAACTTGGTCAACTTAGGAATGTGAGTACACTTACCAGTAGCTTTGAATGGGTTTCAGGTTCTTGTTGGGGTTTTTCCAGGTTCTTCTTCCATCAAATATACTCACGAAATGCATAGCCTACCAAATGCTGAAAAAAAATGGCATTATACCAACAAAATCACAAACAAGCATAACGATCACAGCACTGTCTAGCACCCCAAAATTCGAACCATCTCTTTACTCTTTCAAGTGAACAGAGATGAAAACTGAGATGAGCTGTCTGATCCAGGATATTTGTTTGGCAAGCCGTTCTTTAAAACTATTAAAATTCAAAATTGAGCTTTATGGTTTGCGTTGAAAGTTACAGAAGAGAAATAGTTTTTAACTTTATATTTTTCTGGCTTTTCTTACAGAGTTTTTTTAAAAAAATCTGATACAAAAACAAGTTTACTTAAGTATACAATAATCCTGTAACAAATTCCAGTCAACATTTATTTGGAAACTTTGTTACATTTTACCTGTTTTGAAATTTTGTGGAAGTTAACAAAAGTAAGAAAAAAAAAAACAAAACACAAAATGGTTTTCAAAAACGTAGAGCAAAGCCATAAAATGTGCAGCAACAACTTTTAAAAAAGTTTAATAAAAGAAACAAACTGAAGCAGATTATTTTAATTTTGAAACAGTCTAGATCAGAGATAACCTGCATTGAAGTGAACAAATGTGGAATCTTTTTGATTATGACACCTGGTGAATGTAGTGGTCCTCTTTTATAAGACCATCTGTTAGCTTTGTAAAAGAATGATGACTTCTTATGATCCAGATCTAATGGTAAAAATTCACAACTCAGGTCTCAGGCAAGATCTCGTCTGATTAAGGATGGACCTCAACTACTGCAAATGGAATCAATTCGATGTGAAATATGGTGAATCTATGCAATGCTGAAGGTGTTTTGATGAATCTGTGATGACAAAACACAAAAGAGGACAACCTAAACATTTTCTAATATGTGATGGTCACTCAAAACAAATGTTAATACTCTCAAACAGAAGACTTTTCTGAAATTTCACATCACAAAAAAATTTCTAAGAAAAGTTCCAAAACTACAGTGTCTTGTGAAAGATTGCTAAGTGTTTCTTCAGAACTCCATCATGAGGAGATATCGGATTCTACACTGACTCTCCTTGTACACGAGGTATTCACTTTGGCTGAAGCTACTCTTGTTCTTGTAAGATGGCTGATCAATGGGCTTTCCCTGGGGAACCACTATTTTCTTCCCATCTATTGTTAGAATGGTATCCTTGGCTGGGTCTGAAACAAAATGTCTTCACTAAGAAATTTAAACAAGAGATTTTTGGAATGGTAATTTTGAAATAAGAAAAAACAAACCCACCAAAACCCCACATTCTTCACCTATAGAAACTTTGAGCAGAAAAAAACTTGTCAATGATATTCACCATTATACTTATTTAGTTTAACAATGAAATTTGACAAAACAGAGCACCCTCATTATATGACCTTTCATTATAACACAGTCTCCTTTCATAAGGCATGTATGGTCATGGCTCCCATTTCATTATGCTGTAACAAATTTATATGTATCATATATTCACTATATTGTAAGAGTGCTTTATTTTTCATGCAAACCTGTAATTTACTTTATAAGTATTTTCAATTATTTTAAGATGGTAACAGTAAGCACATTAACAACCATCTCTATCTAAACTCTAATGGCTCTAGGCCTAAACACAGTTTTTATATGTGCATGTGTAAGGGATGACCCATTCAAAGATTTATATTTTTTTCATTATCAAAGTTTCCACCACATCCAAGATCACTCTTTGCAAACATCTGCAGGGTCATTACAAACACTTGGTGCAAATTAAGAGATTTTGTTGTACAGATGAAGAAAAATTCAGTTAAAACTGATTTCTTAAAATTTTTATAATAATTAAAATCATAGAAAAAATTAATACATGCAAGTTGCACAATAAGCTCATAAAAAATTCCTAAGAGCAAGGTCCTTTAAAGAGCTGCAAGAATGAATGTGCATCTGCTGCTAACAAAGGAGGATATTTACATTGGATCTGATTAACAATATATATGCATATTATTATATGGAATTCAAACCTTGAGCTTTCAGTCTAGAGTTAATATTTTTAGGAGTCAAGTTTCTAGTCCCCATCTTTCAGTTTTAACTGTCACAAATAGTGTTCTGTGCACTGTACTCCAATTTTTTCTTTTTGCTAAAGAAATTTGCTGAAAATCAATGAAAGATCTCAGCTCAAATTATTAAAATAGTGAAGGCCAACAATTTTATTCCTTACCCGGTTCTGTCCATCCCTTGGCAACAATACTGTCATACCCAGAGGGAGGCTTAGTAAGGCTACCATTATCCGTCGTGATGTGGTGTTCTTTTCCAAGTGCCACTTCATTCAGGAACATGATCCCTGTTTTCCCTGCAGGTCTCACTGATAGAAAATATTACTATCAAAATTTGTGAACCAGTGATATCTGCACATACAGCTTCTAAACTGCCATGCAAGAATTTTGAAGTGAGGATAAACTTGCGCAATTAGCTTTTATGCACAAATTATATCAACAGCATCTCTATCAATATGCAACACCATTCATTCAATACATACTGACACTGGGTGGTCTTTTAAATTCAAATTATTCAATGCCACCATGACCTGTTGAAGAGTCAATTATTTCTAAAGTATTGATTTAACCATTTCTTTTTCAGCTACCTTTGGTCATATAGCAAGCCTTCCTTGAGATTTCTTGGAAGCTGTATGTCTGACAATATGTTTCTCAAAGGTAAGCTCTTTTTCTTTGGATAAAAATATAAATTTTTATCACTCATTACTCAAATTATATTAAAAACAGACATTAAAGCCACAAAGACACTTTATCACAAATTTCACCATTCTTTCAATCCAACTAAAGTTTGGAAGGATGGAAATGACTTGTAAAACAAGCTAGTGGACATAAATGTTATTTGATATAATCAAGATGTTATTTTTAAATGATTTTTAAATACTCCCTTTAAAATTATGAGGTGGCACCCCTTATTTTACTCAACAAAGTCACTCATAATTCTGTTGTTTCTTCAGCATTGCTCCTAAAGTAGTAATATGATACATTCGACTAATCTAATAAAAACAACCTGAATATGTTTACAATGGTGATGCAATCAAAACTTGTGTTCCAGATATCAAATAAAATCGATTGACCCACAGATGTCACAGATCAACATTACATTAATTTGTACACATGAAAAATGACCAGGTTTCTCAGTTTGAGGGAGAAATTACAGGGCTCATAGTGTGGTGAAATGCTGATGTTATCTTGTTTTAATGGAACCCAATGATGTTTAGGAACAATATCTTTCAAGATTCAGTAATATTCAGATCTTTTGGCATATATGACCTTTTGCAAGGAGCAGTGGCACTGGGGCTTTAATCAGAAATTTAAAATTGAGGAAAAATACTTAGATGATGAAGACAGTATTTGTTTACATGGTGATGGCAAAGGGAAACTTCAGTTCTGTCTCAGAAATGGACTCTTCTACAAATCTAGTACCAATATGGCAGATCACATGTAAACAGACTGCACTTTTCAGCATGCATCAAATTTGTGGTGCTGCATTGTACAAACATTGAGCAAGAAGTAAATATATTCTATAATTTTAGATACATTTTAAGATGCTCGACTAAAGATTCACTGAGCTATAACAATGCAAATTATCTGTGATGCTGAAATGAATAAATTAAAGACAAATGTCAAAGCTTCAATGCAGAATGTATGAAGCAAACAAATTTCAGAGTAAATCTAGACCTTATGAGAGAAGGCAAATTCAGTGCAACCCATTCACAAGAAGCTACTTTTTATAAGAGAAATTTTTTTTATTGTACATAGATGTGATAATATGTATATACAACAGAGTTTACTTGCACCAGAAATCTTTAAAACCTAATCCATAATGAAGGGTAAGAAGGTTAGATATCCTGGTTTGAAGCTGTGATCACTTTCTCAGCTGAGATTGAAGTATGATATACTTATATCTCTCTCCAAAATTAAATAAAGAATAAAATGTACAACAGACTCAAAAAAGAGAGAAAATCCAGTGCATTCCTGTACCCATAGTGCAGACAAGATAACATGCAAATAAGGTTAGGCGATTTTCATTACGTTGCTGATTGTGTGTGATTAGGCCAGTGTGATACACAGTGTACCCATATTTAACTCAGTGGTTGGTGAAATAAAAGCAAGTCATGGCTGTTACTGGTCCAGTGTCACTAATAAATAATTTGGGCCTGACTTAAAAGCCATTATATCTAACACCTATACCTCAAAATGTTTAAGAACTCTACATCTGGAAATGTAATGAATACAAACTTCAGTCCACAATATATAAGTTTCCCAAAAGCTACACAAACTCTAATGGTCTATCAGCTTAGATTTTTTTGGTAAGATAGTCATTGTACATAATTACATAACTTCAATTAGAAACAAAGATTCAAACTTTTGTACTTTAAATGAATCGAGCCACCACAAATATGCCAGATTCCTCCCTCCAACATAAAACTGAGTCTGTACAAACATGGAGTTTTGTAAAATAATTAACAGTGCACATTTTTCACCTCTGACACAACCAGCCAAAAACTCATTGTTTCCATAGGATAATAATAAAGTGAGTGGAATAATGTTGGGCATATAATTCCTTCCCACTTAACACAACAAAATAGCATACTATATCACTTTTCATTTTTTTTTTCATTTTTGTTGATATTTTTGTCTTAGTGCATGAAAAAGTTTCAGTGATCTGGCCCTCAGGCCAGTGTACTAGTCTTCATATGGCATTCTCATGGTGATTTTAGACTGAGCCCCTGTTGTAGAGGAACAGACTGAAGTAAAAAAACAAAAAAACAATCAGCTAACCAGGATAGGAAAAATTATAAGATGTAGGACTTCAATAAAACTTCCTTTTTTTGAGAAGGGTTACAACTAGGATAATAATGTACTTTGTATGTGATGCTACACTACACATTCTAAAAAGAGTACAATGATCAACATTTTATTTATACCAGGTCTGTATTTAATAGTCCTCTATTTAGAGGATAAAATTAAAACCATATTTTATATTCAAGTCAGTTACACTGACAACTTTGACCTTTGACCCAAATATTGATCAGCTTCATCCTTACTCCAAGTGTAAATGATTTACAAAGTTTGGTCCGGGTCTGTAATGTGGAACTAACATTACTATGCAGAAACCATTTTTCTTCCTTCAGCCACAGTGACTGTATACATTGACCCCAAGATATATATGTTTCTTCCTTACCTCAAGTGCAAGCAATTTACAGAATGTTTTGTCTATGAACATTATGTAGAATAATGTCATATCGGTCACACTGTCCATTCTTTTCATCAGATAACATTGTAATCACAAAAGTCTAGCTGAACTGTGTGGCTAACAATGGCTGAGAAACAAGATACTCAAAATGTACCACAGTATGAATGGTAGACAGATGAGAGGACTGATGGGCACTATACATCCCTTCAACATTCATGGCAGGACATCAATAAAAAAATAAATCAATCTGAGCACCACAAAATCTTACCATAGCCGGCTGACTTTGAGTTTTCAGATGCAAAGTAGATTCCCTTCCCAACTCTTCCTCCACTGTGTGGCATGATACGCAGTCCACTCTTCAAGATGGCTGCCACCACAGCCACATTTGTCCCATGCCACAGTAGCTTGCGTTCTTTTATATCATCATGGCTTTTGAATCTACCTCCCTGAGGAAGAAATTTTAAATGCCAGGATACTTTAACCTTATTACCACAAAACCTATTCATAAAAAGAGAGTCTGATATTTAAACATAACACTTAAATCTCTTAGGCAAAATTTTTACAAAGAAAATTATATTTCTCAGATTACTTAAAACCTTTATACTAAGAATAAGAAATAACATCAGCTCTTTCTAAATCCAGCCCTTCCTGAATGATAAAGAAAGATCATTATATATATATATATATATATATATATATATATATATATATATATATATATATATATATATATATATATATCACTCTTACAGATTACCTCAATCTGTCTTCATTAGATGGCTCCCAGCATCCCATATTTTTACCATTTTAAGCTTGAGCAAATCCTAGAACAGTAATATGATGCATGAATTTGCTGGAAAGGATGGGGAAGTTTGAAAGATCTTTGTTGTGACCAACATCATCCTTGAAAATGTGTTGCAAATCATGCAACTGTATCATTTGATTCTGATAAGGGTTAAGTTTTTGTCCTCAATGAGAGAAAGAAAGACGTTAACCAACTGGGAAATGGAAGAGTGGTGTTAACATCAACATGAAAACAATACTTTATGTGTAAACATGTGACTTCCCTTTATGAACCTTGAAATAGGAGGGTCTTTTAGTTACTTATTCTCCTCTCTTTAAGTACAGAACTCTATTTCGCACAAAGCATTCCTGACAACATCCAGACATAAAGGAGTTTCTCTGTACACAGATGGAATACTAATGATGACCAGTTTCTTGAGCCACATGGGGTTTGCTGTGGATAAACCTGTCAAGAGATCAAGTATCTCACTGACCAAGAATCAGACAAAATCAACCAGAACTATTTTGCAAACCTTGCTCCTCTGGATTAGATTCTGTATTAAAAGTCCTGGGAGAATACACAGACCAACATCCTCTCCCAGCTGATTGATGAAGCATCATAGGTCTGGGGATGGATAGAAGAAGGTGGAAACTTCATTGTTTCACAAACACATTTAGCACTAGCTGTTCCACATCTTCACTAGACAAGGTTCCAATATGTTTACCCTATCTATAACTTGGTGGATCAGATATTTCTGTGCATCAGGTCTGTGAATTGCAATGAATGTGGTACAAGCTGCCACATCCAATTAAAATTAAGTTGTTCAAATTTTAACACTATTCCTACATGATCAAGACAAAGAGAGTACACAACTTGAATGGATTCATAAAAAAGCAATTTTCTACTGCCATTTCATGTATGCACAATTACCTTTCAGTCAAATGCACCTATAATGTCTTTTCCCTGGTATGTAGTCACACTTGCAATGTTCAACTTACAAAGTATCCTTCTGAAGTCAATTGCCTCCACCATTTTTGGCTGATGTATAATGCACTGCTGTTAAATTCTATTGGTTAGTTATCATTACATATTAAGTGAGGCAATTCATAGAATTCAATAGATGTCATTAGGACAAAGCACTGATATATCTGCTCAATCTGCCATGGAGCAGATAGGGTTAATAATCTTGAACCTTGGCTAGCAAAGATGGATGGTCCACAAAGCACAAACTCAATAAATGAAAGGTGGATGGACAGTTGGCCTCTCCTTGTTAATGAATTGGCCAGAACAAATAGCCTGCCTGGGATATGTTGGAGTTGCATTTGTTTATGGTACTGAACACACCAATAAAGAAACTATAGCATAATAAGGAGTGCTGGTGACATTGTCCCCAGTTTTCTGAAGAGAAAGTTCACCAGGACTAAACTCCCTTGGATGTGCTCCCTCCAAATGAATGAGGCATTGAGAATGGCCTTCGTTTACATGATATGTTGTGAAGAGACTTCTCTTGCACCATCTAGTTGTCACTGACCAGGTTAGAATTTTCCACAATGGCTAACTGTCCTAAACTTCGGAAATGTGGGCGAGAAGGTTATTGATATCCTGAAATAAAACCAACCTTAATGAGTTGTTTTTCAGAAGTGTCCACATATGCCACTGTCAGAATAGAGGACATCCTGAAAAGGGCTATGGTGCAGTCTAACATTCTGGTGAAAGCCCAAGGGCTGAGACTGAGGAAGAAAGGGTAATGTATGAAATGGTACACTGCCAATGTCCTGTTGTAGTTAAGAGAAGACACTTATAAGATACCATGTACAAGTATATGGAGACCTGCTTTGGGCAGATCATTATTAAAGGCATGATTGTTGCATTGCATTAACAGGTGAATGGTCACTGCTATCACCATTTTGAAGTCTGGGATAGCATTAAACTCGTGCAACTGGCTTAAGCCTATGTCTGGTCTCAATTTTGCATTAGCTTTTAGGACCAAAAAGAGTTAGAAAGAAACAGTCCAACAAGTCTGGCTTCTGGACTAACTCTGCCAACCACCTTCCATGCAATACTGTATCTCCTTTTGTAACATGTTCACCTTTGTAAAATCACTTGGGATCTCAACTATCAAATGTGATGACAGCTGGAGTGGAGGCTAAACAAGTTCCAGAGCTCCTATGGAAAGACTTGGATCACCCAATTGTACTGGATGGCAGGAGACTGAACCACTTCTGGTGAAAAAAGGGAGTCTGATGCCATCATGAGGATTGCTGAAAGGCAGGAGGAATGGCAAGACATTGCAAGTTGGCAGGAGTCTTGCATGAGGATAAATTCTGTTTTCTCTAACCCCATCCTGGTCTGTCTGTAAACATTAGATGCCACCAACAGTTTACCTGGCTACAATAATGGCTGTTGCAAGTGATGTACCCCTGTGATAGGTTGATGATCTGCCCTTCTTAGGCATAATCCCTGATGAGGTTGACCTGAGGTATGTGCTTTAAGGAGAATCCATAACTGAAGGGTCATTTCATCAAGACTTGTGAATTGTAAGGGTTGGCAGGTGTTTCATGTATGGTAGCAAAGCCAGTGGTGTCATATAGAATGTGGTCTAGCTGGATGATGCTGCAATGGGATGAATAGTTAGGGCAAGCTGCACAGCCAGAACAGTCTGGTTTGCTATACTGTGTTGGTGCAATGTGTTGTATATCAGATTGCCTGGATGCTGGACTGGTTTGTCAGATTGGATTCCCACATGCCCAGTTGCACTGCACTATGGCCATGCATGAGATGGCTGATGTGGTGGTGTGTGCTTTATGCCAAAAGTGGGCTGTCAGAATGGTAGAAATTATGTCTTGGTTTCCTCAAATTTGCTTATTGACATTGATGTTGTTAAAGCATCTTGTATAAGGCATCACATCTAAGACTCCAAAAAGACATGGGTAGAATTACTTGCAACAGCTTCCACAGGATCAGAAATTATTATCACTGCCATTGCTGCAGTTCTGGGAAACTTCACCATGTGTAGGGTGGGAGTAGACTCTCTACATCCCCATAAAGCTTGCTATTTTTTCTGAATTTAGATGAATACTCAAAAACACACCATAACTTTTTTCTTAGCCTTTAAACAGTTTCTATAATAAAGTTTAAATATATCCCCTTTGTCCACACATAGCATGGGTGTGATGCAAAACACACAGAGAATATCTTAATGTTGTATTCTGTTACTTTCAAGTGCATGCATTTCTTGCACTTTATCAATATTTTTAAAATCAGAGAAAAAAGTATTTATAAAATATATACAATGTATATTAGAATCGGATAAGCTTTAATACTGATAACACCTGTAAAAATAAAAAAATGCAGTGTTTACATCACAAATTCAAGATACAATGGTGAAAGATGACATGCAAGTCTTACAGATTGATCCCACATACATAATAATGAATTGCAAAAATACAAATAAACTAATGAACAAAATCACAAATGTATTCTCAATGGTTATCAAACCTTTAACATTCCAAACCTTTCAAATATTTGTATGGATGTCTGAATACTATCAGAAATGAAACTAGATTCCAGAGGTGTATGGAGCAAAGGATTCAACTGGTAAACATTTGGGATACAGGTGGCCATCTAGACAGAAACAAAGGGAGATAATCTGAAGACTTGTTTCTGTTTATTGATGCAAAATATTTTTAAAATGACCTTTTTTCTTCATTCAAGGGGTGCAGTATTTGGCTGTACAGGAGGCTATTTCCTTATGATATATAACAGAAAATCTATAATCTACAAATGTGACATTACATAGCATCTGAGAGTAAATTACTGGGGCAAGATGAAGGGAATGTTTATTAAACTAATATATTACACAGACTGCCATTTGGAAGGTGGAACTTCTTGAAAGCCACGATATGGTTGATAATTATCAAAAACACTTCTAATTCCATGCTACTGGACCTTAAAAAATATTATGATAATTCAATTTTTCATTCCAACTGATGCATCCACACATGCCTTTGATGCAGCAAACTGTAAAGTTAATTCAATATCGTTACATGTCTATTTCAGAAGATATCATCATTACAGTGATATCTTCAACAAATGAGGAGAATATTTGAACAACAGTACTAAATTTATTTTAATCACATGCCAGAACATTACAAAGTCACTTTAATAAATTTGCCTGAAAAGTAGAAAATGATAAAAAATAAAAATGCAAAGGAAACAATACCATGTTATAGTCCTATTCAGTATACTGTGTACATGTAATATCTTTATCACCTATGATAAACAAAAGAAAGAAATATTCCTGATATTCTAAACCAATTGGTCAAAATGTATCTTTGTATCAAGAATGTTGATACTTATGTATCATTTGTTAGTAATTTCAGAAATTAATAAAAAAATTGACAAAACTTAAAATGATCTTAACAATTATTATATAAAATCTGTGCTCCTTTCCAACATTTATTTCTTTCTACAATTTAAAGCTGATGTCCTTATGAAATTAGTTTTTATGGATCTGTCATAAATGTTCTCAAGTGTAAAATCCTCATTTATTGAACCTTTCAATTCTAATAAATGTTTCTCCAAATATGAATTTATACTTACTTCCTGTCAACTTTCCTAATATGCCTTTACACTTCAACATTGTTAAAAGTCCAAATATGCCTTTATACTTACTTCACCGTCCCTGTCAAAAGTCCAAATATGCCTTTATACTTACTTCTCCGTCCCTGTCAAAAGTCCAAATATGCCTTATACTTACTTCTCCGTCCCTGTCAAAAGTCCAAATATGCCTTATACTTACTTCTCTGTCCCTGTCAAAATTCCAAATATGCCTTTATACTTACTTCACCGTCCCTGTCAAAAGTCCAAATATGCCTTTATACTTACTTCTCCGTCCCTGTCAAAAGTCCAAATATGCCTTATACTTACTTCTCCGTCCCTGTCAAAAGTCCAAATATGCCTTATACTTACTTCTCTGTCCCTGTCAAAAGTCCAAATATGCCTTTATACTTACTTCTCTGTCCCTGTCAAAAGTCCAAATATGCCTTTATACTTACTTCTTCATCCCTGTCAAAAGTCCAAATATGCCTTATACTTACTTCTCTGTCCCTGTCAAAAGTCCAAATATGCCTTTATACTTACTTCTCCATCCCTGTCAAAAGTTCAAATATGCTTTATACTTACTTCTCTGTCCCTGTCAAAAGTCCAAATATGCCTTTATACTTACTTCTCCATCCCTGTCAAAAGTCCAAATATGCCTTATACTTACTTCTCCGTCCCTGTAAAAAGTCCAAATATGCCTTATACTTACTTCTCTGTCCCTGTCAGAAGTCCAAATATGCCTTTATACTTACTTCTCCATCCCTGTCAAAATGTCAAATATTCCATTATACTTACTTCTTCATCCTGGTTAAAAGTCCAAAAATGCCTTATACTTACTTCTCCGTCCCTGTCAAAAGTCCAAATATGCCTTACACTTACTTCTCTGTCCCTGTCAAAAGTCCAAATATGCCTTATACTTACTTCTCCGTCCCTGTCAAAGGTCCAAATATGCCTTTATACTTACTTTGCCGTCCCTGTCAAAAATCCAAATATGCCATTATACTTACTTCTTCATCCTGGTTAAAAGTCCAAAAATGCCTTATACTTACTTCTCCGTCCCTGTCAAAAGTCCAAATATGCCTTACACTTACTTCTCTGTCCCTGTCAAAAGTCCAAATATGCCTTATACTTCTCCGTCCCTGTCAAAGGTCCAAGTATGCCTTTATACTTACTTTGCCGTCCCTGTCAAAAGTCCAAATATGCCATTATACTTACTTCTTCATCCTGGTTAAAAGTCCAAAAATGCCTTATACTTACTTCTCCGTCCCTGTCAAAAGTCCAAATATGCCTTACACTTACTTCTCTGTCCCTGTCAAAAGTCCAAATATGCCTTATACTTCTCCGTCCCTGTCAAAGGTCCAAATATGCCTTTATACTTACTTTGCTGTCCCTGTCAAAAGTCCAAATATGCCTTTATACTTACTTTGCCGTCCCTGTCAAAAGTCCAAATATGCCTTTATACTTACTTCTCCGTCCCTGTCAACAATCCAAATGTGCTTAATCTTTGGCCCGCCAGATGATGTCCACCAGCCTTGGCTCTTGGTGTTTTCTGTGTATGTCTCTAGTATCTACAAATAGACTGCTGTATTACTTATCTGAACAAATACTTTAGAAAATAGGTACATATTAAATGGACTCCTTGGCCAATGTCTATCAATCAGAAGAAATTCACATAGACTCTTAAATATTTGACTGACAGCTATAGGTGTCAAGTATGATACAATTTGATGGCCAGACAACAGCTGACCCAAGAAAGTAAGAAAAATATAGAGAACATACCAAATTTAACATTCAGGTCTTTATATCTTTAACATTTTTATTCCATTTCATCTAAATTTCACACTTCTACAAAGAGATAAATATAGAATGGTTTACTACATATAACTAATATCACAGAAAACATGTAAATACATTGACCTCATGGCCAAGAACAGTGTCTGTCAATCAACTACTGCATACCTGAGATTATAATGGAGCACTAACAAATTGGTTGATAGCTTGTATGTATAAAGCATTGCATAAATGGCCAGACTCTACCATGCCAAACCAGGTTGGTCATACAATCCAGGTGAGGCAAAAGGAGAGAATTTACCATATACAGTAAACAGAAACTCATTAAATTTTTACCAATTATAATTCCATTTTCATAAAAAAATATTCTTACCAGTTTTATTTCAATCAATGCTATTTTTTTCCATAAAAAGCATTAGTTTTATTTCAATTAATGATAATTTTTTTATCATGAAAAACACTAGTTTTATTTCAATCAATGGGAATATTTTTCTCCAAAGTAAGCGCTAATTTTATTTCAATCACTTAGAATTTTGTCCCATGAAATGTACTAGTTTTGAGAATTGTTTCAATTAATGGGAGTTTTGTCCTGTGAAAAGCACATTTTGTTTCATTCAATGGGAATTATTTTTCCCATGAAAAGCACTAGTTTTGTTTCAATCATTGGAAATTTTTTTCCCATGATAAGCACTAGTTTTGTTTCAATCATTGGGAATTTTTCCTCATGAAAGGAACTAGTTTTCTTTTAACCATTTTTTTCTCCCATGAAATGGACTAGTTTCTAATATAGAGATATGCAAATGAGTACAATACTCCATCTATGTACAGTGTCTTACAAGTTGTCCCTTTGAAAAGGCAGCTATAGTCATGGTCATTTCTGGTTACCTGACAAAATTTATCAATTTATCCATTATCCTTTGAAGCCTTAAACTGATGCTGGCGTTGTGCTACTTGTATTGTTCTGATATTGCTGGCTCAAAAAGAAAAAAGCGCAAAATTTCTTACATGAGATTTTTAGGAAGTGTGTTTAAAATTTTATATCAAAATAGGAAATATACAAGTTAACACTGAAATTATCTGGACTTTTTTATTCACATCTCTTCAAGAATAAATAAATTAGAACACTAACTTAACTGAAGGTAATCCCTAAAGAATGACCCCTAACAATATGCAACAAAGAACAAAATGCCTAAATATATCATTTACTTGTCTTCAAGACAGCAAGGGTGTAAACATACAAATCATGGAAGCTGACTCATCCTGCATATTAAAGCACCAAAAAACAAGAAACTTACTTTGAATTCCTTTGATTTGGGTGTCAGCAGTTCCAGCTTGCATTTCAGCAGTCCATAATTTACATCCAGTGGATGGGGCACCTCAACCTCTGCCTAAAAATGTAAGAAACATAATCATTTAGTTTCATACAAAGATGTGTTTTGTACATACAGTTGTCCACCTCTTATAAAGCACATCTAAAGAAAGGCTAAAACCCTAATGAGAGGTCATCCACTACATCATGTTTTAGGTTATCCTCTTAAAAAGGAGAGAACCAACGGACTATAAGCTAATATTTGTGACTTATACATGTTATTATATCCTTGTAAAATCTCAGTTTCTTTGTCAAATATTTTCTTTTGTGCTCATATGTTTTTATTTCTCCTATGTGTTGAATATGGTTGAGATTATCAGTTTCTTTTTAAAAAACAACACTTGTTATTACTTTGTTCAAAGGAAAGACCTTAATTTTTTTGTTAGTAACATGCACAAGGGCTACCATTATGAAATAAATTTTTATTATTATCTTTAATGCAGCAAATTTTTAACATTCTTCCATTAAAAGAAGTTCACTACTGTTATTACTACCTTCAATGTATCAAGGAATGATCAGCTTACAAATTATAATGTCAAAGCAAGGATTTGGTTTAACATAAGTGAATAAACAGAAAATTGACATATATATATTACTTACAATACAAAACGTTTTCTCGAATAATCAAACGTTTATTATTTTGATAAAAATTTCATTTATTCTGTATTTCAACCTCTATGTACAACAAGCCATAAAATGCATCTATGTCACTACTGTTATCTAAAAGGTGCAAGAAATCCATAGTAACATTAAAATGTGCATATTTTATTTTATTTTCTATCTTGAATGGAAGTACACCAGGTTCTTTTTTAGGCAACTTGGATTTACAATTTCAACTTCTTGGTTATGATTGAAAACATTGGAGAGTAAGTATTTAGGTACTAGATTTACATATTAACATTATCCTTTTATCAACAAAATACAAATGATAAAGGGAAAAAAATGTACTGAAAATTTTGGCTACTATTTGCTGTAGTAAAAATGAAATAAATAAAAATAATTATATTTCTGATAATTTTTTAATAAGGTAAAATTAGGTAGATCTTGCTAACACAGAATATATAGAGTTCAACAGAAATTTTGGCCACCAACTCTTGCCTATTTGCCACTACTGTTGCAAGCATGGGCAAAAGTCTGATGCAGTCCTTTCATCACCTGTGGTTTTCTCTTTCTGAAACAAGACTTCCCTCATTTCTCACATATATGCAACAACATAAAACAAAAAATACATCAACAACACAATAAAATACACACACATCAGTGAAAATACCCTTTTATCAACTGAAACATGACCTGGTCTGAAGAGAAACTTCTCAATCAGAATTAAAAGTCATGTTGATTCAATTTCTGAGGAATTTTTATTTTGGCTTTTAAGCAGCTTTATGCATATACATTAGAAATAAAAGAAAATTTGTGCTATGGTCTTTAGTGAAAAAGTAGCAGATGTTTGCCCATGTCTTACAAAATGCTTTGCTAATGAAATTCTTAATGTATACCAAAAAGGTATATGAGTGTAGTTGAATATTTATGATACTCAAAAACAGAAACCTTTCATCTAATGAAGCAACTGTCCTTGTCATAATTTTTGGGGGGTACATAATACATTGCAAATGAATGCATCAGATAAAGTAACAATAAGACTGACATTGAGGAGATAAGCTCTTAATTTTGACTTACCGATTTCTCTGCTTGTTCCTTTTCTTTCTGCAGACTCTGGGCTAGCTCAATGTCTCCAAGGACCTGCATAAAGTATTGAATATTTCTTTTAGAGAAAGTGACATGCTATCCTAACTATACACAAACAACTGACAAAAATCAGATAATACTGGGTGCCCATGGAACAATGCATAATCCAGCTGGAAATGTAATATAGCCAGCAATTAATTAAATTGCAGATCCAAGTCTAACATAGACTACCTACAATAAAATTAAGTTCTTATGATATTTATTAATAACTTTATATTTCATGTAAAATTTAGCAGTTATGACTAAAAAAACCCAATTAAATATTTAAATCATAAACTTTTTTAGAGGTACTTATGTATAAAATGTTTCTTTTTTTCTATCAGAAAGCTTTCTAAAACTGAACGCAGTAAAGAAGAATCAAAACGTGTACCACAAAACATGAAGTAGATGAAAATGGTGATGGTCATGATGATGATGAAAAGAACTCATGTAAAAGAAAGATACTCAAAGATCAGAGTACATAAGGCTCATAAATGACTCATTTTTAATGAAAATGAGCTGAAATGAATATAATTGGTTTGCTGTTTAAAAAAGTTAAATGAAATTTTTGTGTTGATTCTCAGATCAACTTGTTCAGAAAATAAGGCCAAGAAGTACCAATGACAATTTTTTTGTACAATTATTATAGAGTAAAGTACAATGATTACCTAACTGCACAATCTGTCCATCATTTACAAGTTTAGACCTACCAATAGCATGTCCATCTTTTGCCTCAATGTTTCCACATCATTGATTACAGGTGGCACTTTCCTGCCAAAATCGTGAGGTATTACTGTGTAAAACCTGGATGACAACTCATTAAGCTTGGAGGTCTTCTTTGCATTCAGTTCCTTTTCTATCTCATCCAAAACTTCGAATCCTTTAGCAATCTGTGTCTTACTGAGCTTCCCCAATGGCATCTTCTTCACATCTAAAAGTTTTCATAAATCATCATTTAACATACCAAACGGCATCTTCTTCACATCCAAAATTATTCATAAATCATTTAAAAAGGCAAATGGCATTTTCTTCCATCAAAAAGTAGTCATTCGTTAATCTATGTACCATGATTTAATAATAATAATAATAATAATAATAATAATAATAATAATAATAATAATGACTTTATATAGCACCTAATCTTTAGAAGCTCTAAGCATTTTACAACATTTGACAATGCTTAAATAAAGAATATGAAAACAAACCATATATAATGAAACGATTACAAAAATTAAAAACAAACACCACAAAATTAGAAACAGAAAACATGCTGTCAATTTTTAAAGTAAGGATACATTAAAAAGAATACATATTTAGGTCATTATGACTGTTCTTGCAGATGTTATAGATGTGTTTAAAGGGCGCTCTTGAATGAGATCACTGTGTTTTTGTGTCTAAGTGCAGTGGGCAATTCGTTCCATGTTACTGGGCCCTGGTATGCAAAAGAATGTTGTCCATATGATTTCAACTTCATAGTGGGAATATTGAGAATGCAAATGTCAGAAGAGGAGCAGAAGCATCTTGCAAGTGTATACACATGGGTGAGGTTAGATAGGTATGTTGGACTGGAGCCCGTCAGTGAAACATAACACAGAGAACAAATTTTATGTTTAACTCTGGATTGTATGGAGAGCCAGTGTAGAGGCATGCTCTGATCATGGTACTCTAAGGATGATACGAGCAGCAGCGTTTTGAACTTTTTTAAGTTTCTGAAGTAGATATTGAGATGACCCAGACAGAATTGTATTACAATAGTCCAGTATTGAAAGCACTAAGGAACACACAAGTGTTTTTGTGGCATCAACTGACAGATCCTTTCGAGAGGAGTTGATGCATCCTAGCTCAAGATATGCAGCCAGGCATATGTTCATGACATGCTGATGAAATGAGAGAGTACTAACAAGAGTGACAGTAATCAGGTTCTCTGAGCACAATGATTCAAGTAGTTTTTGTGTACCATGATCACAGGTTTATCTGAGTACATTGATTAAAACAGTTACTGCTGCATAAAATGGTTTTTGTGGCAAATACATTACTGGATCACATTATATGAGAAAAACCTTTTTTGCTACCTCCAGACCTCAAAGAAAGATGGATAATAAAATAATGGATAATATAAATAAACATTGGGAAGCAACTCTTACAGGTTAACTCCCCTTTTTATCTGCAATGTGGCTAATGTTATTATTATTATTATTATTATTATTATTATTATTATTATTATTATTATTATTATTATTATTATTATGTCTAACTCAATTAGCTAAGAACTAATCTACCTTGATTCAAAGGAATTTACTTATTTTTGCTGCATCTCTGAAGCCATTGTATATACTGGGTTTGGAAAAAGGAAATAGAGTGGGCATTTCTAATTTCAACTGGAATACTATTCTAGAGCAAAGTTCCAGAGTATTGGAAACTTTTTTTAAATAATTCCTTATTTGGTTTGGGAATTTTGTAATGATTGGTAGACATTGATCACAGGTGGGGAGTATTTCCAGGTAGCCTATACTTGAATAGTGATTGTAAATATTCAGGAGCACTATTATTGGCTATCCTATACATTAATTTGGCTTTTCTTAAACAGATTGGGTCTTTAATAGGTAGTATTTTTAACTTACCAGCTAAATTTTCCTTGCTTTCTTTCTGGATTGATATTAACTCAAAAGCTCTTTATTGGAGATGTGCCATCTTTGCTAAGTTTTTATCATTTGAATAACCACATACTGTATTACAGTACAGTAGTTCACCTCTTGAACGGCCCCCCTCACCAGCGGCCACCCGCTCCTTACGGCCAGAATCTGAAGGCACCGTCAAATTTGTGTTCAAAATTACCCATCACGAAAGGCCACCCGACTAACGTGACCAGCATATTTTTGCAAAAACATAAAATTTACCCCTCACAAGCGGCCGCATTTTATTTTGTAATATGTATCTAGAACAATTTTTTTTTCTAATCGTGTTAAGTAATCCGATTTCTGTTTCCCGATGTCAGGTTTTCGTTCTTCAGAAAAGTGTTCTACATGTACACTAAGGTTAATATTATATCCTTTATACCTTATGAGAAGCCACATTTATTCCATAAAACCGAGAAAGACTCAAATTTTAATCCATACCTAAAGGTTATCCGTATATCTTTACTGCTTGTTATCATAAGACGTCCGGTTTATCCACTGATAATTGTTAAGATTACACTTATTAATAGTAGTAAGGGGCAATATTACCGTACCCTACAAAAGTCTGCCCGGAAAATGGTTTGATAGCCTTGATGGCTTTTCTCTACAAGATGTTGAGCTTGTTAACTTACATAATTAATGGCTATTACACAACAATTGTAATGTTTATAAATTTTACCGGCCGTGATGTGCTATTGTTCAGATCAAATCTGCGTACATATCCAAGCCGTTTTCGCACTTAGAGTAAAAAAAAATAATATAAAAACAATAGGGTACCAGACTACGACTAATGAATCACGTGACAATCGCTGCCTTTAAAAATATACAGCAGGTTGTTTGAATGCAGAAAAAAATTGTTTTATCAGTCTTGTAGTTGCAACATTGAGGATTATAACTGGACGTAAGGTCAAGATCACACGGTCAGCATTGGCTAAAAATAGAAACAGGGTACTAGACAAAGACCGAAAAATCACGTGACAACACAATTTTGTCGCTTTTTTACGAAGAAAGCATTTTGTACGCTGAACAAATGTGTCGTCTGCATAATTAAATCACATACAGTTAGCAACATCGAATAACTCATTACCAAATATTAACATGTCAGCACGTAAACAAAGATGATTATTTCAGAAAACATGGGTTATTATAGTCTACGATATCGGGTGAGGTGGGGAGGGGGACTGGCCAAACAAATTTAGGTAGAAAAGACTCGAATAAAACAATTTTATGTTGAAAAGACTCGAATAAATAACATCGTAACCGATAAGTTATTTAGCAGCAGTGGTAAAATGGAGCAAATGGAAAGAGAATTGCATATGTACCAAGATTCAAATGACGTTTTTGAATGGTTCTGCAACGTGCATGACAACATCCGCTCGCATATCACGCTTACGCCAAGAATAAGAACTATTAATGCATATTCATTTGAAATAAGTCAACTATTATAGCACAAGAACCGTTCAATAGTTAATGTTGCTTTTAAATGAAGATATTATATGCTTTGAAAAATGAAGCTTTCTTACTACGTACATATACTTCTCACAAAAAATTTAGTCCCCCTCTGGAAAGGCCACCCGCCTTATAAGGCCACTTTCCCGGTGCAGAAGGGTATGGCCATAAAAGAGGGGGACTACTGTAGTCTAAATAGGGTTGTATGTAACAGTTAAAAAATAGTTTTCTGTGCTTTTCCGTGAGAAAGTGTCTTATCCTACTGAGAAGCCATAAACTTGAATTGACTTTTTTACTGATATGTTTGATATGATCAGTCCATGATAGGCTATTATCTACCAAAACACCAAGTAGACTATAATGACTGACCATTTGCAACCTTTTATCCTTCCATGTCAGACATAGTTCATGGCTATCAAGTTTTGTTCTTTTTTTTTCCATGTTGAGATAAGTAATATTTTAGTTTTACCAGTATTAACCACCATGCCATTGTGTGTGGACCAGTTTTCCAGCTTGTTTAAGGCATTGTGTAAAGAAATTTTGAGTTCTTGCTTTGTGTTTTGGATGTCTGATAATGTTGTGTCATCTGCATAGAGGTTTAAACCAATTTTACTTTTGTTGCCATGTTCTGAGGTATTGAGATGATCAATTAGGGGGGCATGGGTGGCAGAGTGGTCGAAAATGCTTGCCATCATTGCCATCTCACCTCTGCCCATGTGGGAAAAAGTCTCTGGCTTGGCAAATGTGGGTATGTTGAGAAAGTTTGCAGTAGCTTAGCGTGGGTCAATGGTCCTTAACAGGGTTTTTCTGGGTTTTTCCTCCACCCACTATGCTGGCCTCCATGTATAGCCTATCATGTGCTAATGATTAAACCCAAAACAGCAATCAAGTTCAATCAAGTTAAATAGGATAACTTTTATAACTTAAATTTAATTATCCACATATATTTTTAGTGGTACAGTCAAAATGTTGTTTTGTATGGTACATACAATATATTTGTAAACTACACTCGACAGTCTTACAATTCTCACTGGGATGCCAAGATGCTTCCTCCACCCCCTTGACGATTCAGAGGACAGCAAATTAGATCTTAATGCAATTGGACTGAGAGATCAAATTCCAACCAAAAGTTAGAAATGCACATGTTCTCTGTAATAAATAAGGCTATATTAATAAAACTGTCAACTGAGGCAAACATACTACAAAAGGAGATAAATCTTTTATTTGACCGATATATTTAACTGTTTGTTTGCTAATTTAAAAATTTTATATTCATTACACGTTATTGTATTGTAATAATGACCTTGTCCAAAACTGAGTACATTTCTGCTTCACCTGTCTGACTTTTTAATTTTAATTTACTCAAATAATTAATAATAGATTCATTATTTTCTATGTCTATGAGCTTATAATCAGGATTATTATTCAGGTAAACATAAAGGAATAAATATATTGATTTGGGTTAGGGTTTTGGAGATTCCTAAGTGAATTTTATTGGTTATTGTGTTGTAAATAAACAAAGTTCATTTGATCATTCTAGAAGGTTATTTTCCATTAGTTAATGGTTTGGTTTTAGAAAATGCTAATTGTGACCTGAGGTAAAGCAGAGAATATGCTATTTTGACTGTGGATTTTACCAGTCATGCTTTAACATCTAGCACATTCAACTCTATGTGACCAGTTTGGGCTGAATTTTATTTACTTCAAATTATTGAATTCAAGTGATTTTTTTCTCCAGAAATACAAAAGTGTTCTGATAAAATTCTTGGATAAAGCCATTCAATGGAATTTATAATATATTCAAACCTGGACTAATATTTCTTTGATTCAACAAGATTGTTTATACATCAGTCACATCATCACCTTCAGTTTTGGATCTCTTCTGGGCTTTTACTGAATTTTATTCAGGATTTTAAATAACTAGTTTCTTTAAATATTTTTGGATTTAATTTGCAGTACTATAAGTTCTTTTTTCTCATTTTTGTTGTATTTTAGGGTTATAAATTATTTATTAAATTTTACAAAGCTTGTTTTCTTCACTCTATTCTGTTACTTATTTTGAGAGCAAAAACTTGTTACATATTCAAAATGTGGTTAGTGGAGATTGTATGAAAGCCATACACTCAAGGCTTCTACTCCAGTTTCTGGTGACAAAGTCCAATGGTCAGCAGGCTTGACCAATTCATTTTGGCCCTGATGGTGATGGCAATGTCTGTTTGTCTTTCTGTGCATTCTGATGAATGCATAATCAACTTTGACTTGTCCAATGCACAGTTTCAAATATGCTTGCTTTGGCTATCATGGCAAAATAAAGTTCTGTGTTCTTCGTTTCAATCTCAACCAAAGCCTTTGGGTCTTCACAAAAATAACAAACTGTAATCTTATGGTTCAGGATGACCTCCTCCACAGTGACAGCAGCATAATGAACGACATCATTCAGAAACACCAAGTTCAGTCTTTGACCAAGATATAAACAATCTTCTTGCACATCAACCTCCTGAAAATGAAAGCCATTCTTGATGCCTTCAACAACTGAGTAGAATGCTTCTGCAAGCATATGGTCTTCATGCTGTTGGACAATTTGGCAGCTGCAATATACATCCTCAAATGGTGGGGGTGGGTGAGGGATGAAATTACCTTACTTTTGTGTCTTGGTATGATGTGCCCAATATGAGATAAATATTCAGGTTTGACACATACCAGGACAGCTCAATAATTCAGCTAACTCAGTGACCAGGTGAGGACAGTTGCTTCACAGAGTGGTCTCGCCATCCTTCCATATTCAATCAAGTGTGCACTCTATGGGGCTGCCTGGTTATAGATCTTTTGGTAAAGATTTGGTAAAACACCTTCCTTTCCTCTTTTCTGGACAAAGAAGCATGGGTTATATATATATTCAGTCATCTGGGGGGATCTTCCCTCTATCAAACCAAATCTCAAAAGTAGTTTACAAAGGGAGAGGAACAAATCACAAGACGAATCTGATAACCACACTATGATGGGACAAATCCTGGATCAAAAATCTGATCTCCCTAGAGACAGATGTACACAGGAAAGTCATGGCACCTGTTCAAGCAGCCAAGATTGCCTCTGTTCCATCCATATCCTTAGAAACTCTGCACAAAAGGAGTGGAGGGACTGTAATTGCTAGAAGGCCGTCCACTCTAAAAATATGCAAAGAGATATGGAGGACTTCTAGCAACTGGTATCACATTACTCTTTACCTAGATTCTTCAGCTAGACAACTTTTTCTTTCTCTGTGAAGATGAGAAATTAGCCTCCATTTTTTTTATCCTGGTCCATGAATTTGGACATGTTCTTACATTATGGATGCTGTATACAAGGATGCTTCTGATTTGCTGTCCAATTTTCATCTATCCAGACCACACTCTCTCATGTCATTTCCAAAATTTAATCTACCTCTGGGTGCTGACATGGCCAAACATATCCAAGTTAGAGCACCCACCATCATCACCCACCAATCAGCTATTATGTAACACTTGCTTTCTAATAGCACTTGCCTCAGCATGCAGAGTCAATGTGCCTGTCTATGGACATGAACCACACCCAGTTCTGTCCTGACAGATCAGTTGTCCTAATGACACAACCTCATTTCATTGCCAAAAACAGGTTGCTGTCAATCTCAACTGATACACAGAGAGGCAATGCTCCAAGATCAAATATTTGCTCTCAAATATTATCTGAAGTATGCATAAAACATCCACAGTGGCAGAACCAGACCTTTTCTGTGTATTAAGTCCAAACAAAAAGACATAACACCATAAGCACTAGCCACATGGATATAGGAAGTTATAAAACTGGCATACACTTATCTCTCCCAGAAAAATGGAAGCCTTATGAATATCTCTGTGTAATATCCCTCAAGTCTGGCATTCAAATGTAACATCTCCATTTAAGACACTTATGACATCACAACCACATAGGTTGATACTGGCCTCTTTCACTGGATTCACCTGGGCAACTTTAAAGGTGAGACAATAATCAAGTGCAGAATCAGACAGGGACCTCCTTATATGTGAATAACTAAGGTCTCCCATAGTGCTAAACCAATACTAGGTAAATTCCATCTGCTAGTAAAGCAATCATGCTCTTCCTGGGTGGCAGAGATAGAGGCACCCTCTTTCACCCTTCCCAGAAATGCAAGCATACTTTTAGATTTTGTTCAAGTAAAATAATAACTGTTTTAAACCCAGTTTAACTGGAGTCACCTAGCAGGTTGAAAGGTGAGTTAAACCACAAGAGTCATTTCCCTTTATTAATTTAGATGTCTTTGCAGATGGATTGTTGGTACTGAAGAAAAAAACATCCATATTCAGGTCCAAAACACAGGACAAATAAGGAAAAGCTGGCCACTTAGCAGTTCTATTCTATTAATAACTACTGTATCAGTGGTGGTAAACTGCCATATTTTTGGAGTAATTTGTTGATGAGGAGTAAAATGCCAAGGAGATTTCTGAACTGTTCTACTCCTTAATTCATAAGTAGAACTGAGGTACAAGATAAAGTTCAGAATATTAATATTGACTGACCATATTCAACCTTTTTAAATATCTATCCAGTACAGAATACTGTATTTTTCAGTTGATAAGTAAGTGCAGATGGAAAATCAAAGATCAATTTTTCAAGGGAAAAACTACAATGAATAATAAAACTGATGAATCTTCCTTGATTTAATTTAATTGCTATTGCTGTATCATAAAAACAAATGAAAACCATATTACTTCATGTATATTGTAAAAAATGACCTCATTTTTCAAACCTGTCTTTGATTAAGCAAGGTAGTAAAAGACTTTAACATTAAACTTGAGTTAAAACTCATTGAGCTGAATACGATATATGATTTTGGGGGGAAATGTGTGTGAACCAGTATCAAATTGTATTAGTAATACTAATTAGTCTGTGGATCAAATAGGTTATTTTGAACAGATTTCCAATACACATTAACCATGTAAATAACACAATGTAATACCCAGCATTAATTTTTGATTCCCAACAACTTACCAATATCAAAACTCTTCATTGCATCCTTAAACATGTCATTGTCAAAGATGAGCTTGATCAGTTCTTGAGTTTCTTTATCTAAAGAACATGCTTTCACTTTTTTCCCTGCCGTGCTGGCTGATACTGTCTGAAAGAGAATTTGATACTTTCCATGTCCGAACCACATGGTGACCAACAACATCATGTATTTTTTCTGTCTTCACATATTGTTACCTGAATATATGTGTTCACCATAATACTATAATGCCATTAATTATTTTATTTTCATGGGTTACAATTTTATGGTATTGAATGACATTTTCATAAATACTTTTAAAAGGCATTGTGAACACAAAAGAACAATTTTAAAATTTCTGATCTGTAGAAACCAGAAATACACAAAACGGGTATCCCCAAAATAATAGTAATTTAATTTTTAAAAAGCAATTTATAAAAAGACAAGTATTTTATCTATAAATTTGCCACTGTTCTCAGGTGTAATATCCACATTAAAGTTCACTATATAAAAGTCTGTTAGAGAAATGACTACTTTTTATGCAACAGAAGAAAACACTTTTAGATCATAAAATTACTACAAATTTTTTCAGAAGCAAATTTTCTATTTAAATTATTTTTAAGAATAGGAATATAAACTTACTAATTCCTAAATCCAGCCTTCCAAAAGGACCAACAAACAACAAAATCTCTTTACTATCTGTATTATATAAACAAATTGCAATTACCCTGCTCATTATCTCCCCGTTGAAAACCACAGGGGCTAGTTTTAGACTGAGCAATGGATTAAAGAAAATGTTTGCACAGGGTGAAGGTTGGAGGGTATTAAACTAATGTAATTAGGTACATATTTTTAGAAAAACAATCTTTACCCCACTTCCCCAAAAACTTGTACCCTGACAACTCATGAAAGCACTTATAATGTAGAGACTGACACAAATCTGTTTAAAAAAAGAAAATATTCAAATATTGGCTCCTTGTGTTGAAATTGAAGTAAATTGTGATCAGAAATGGTAAATGAAACCTTGATATAGTGCTAATCTTTTCATCAAAATGCCTGTAATGTTAGAATTGACAAGTTTTGATAAGAAATCACATTATTTTGTTGGATTTTATTGGAAAAAAATATTTTCTTAGTACACTGAAAATAACAATGACTTACAGGTGCATCCACCACATCCTCCTCAGTAGCCATCTCTATTAGCGAATATTTTCCAGGAACTGGTTCAAAAGAGTCCCTGTTGGCCCATTTGTTCTTAGTCTTGTCAGAAAATTTCTTCTCAAAGTCTTTAATAGCAGAGGCTTTGTCTATGGGACCCTTCATGGCATTAGCACCTGCCTCTCCCTGTACAAGAAAATATAATTAGCCCACTTTCTGTAAAAAGTGTTTTATCTAATTTGTGTGGGGAACCAACTTTTCTCATTTTGAATTTAAATACCCAATAAACAATTATTATCCTGTGGAAACAATAGAACTTCCTTGCTTGACCCAAAAAGAGTACTACTGATAACTATAAAAATTAACACCGCCACAAAATTTACGAGTTCAAAGTACTGATCTAACAATGACTCAACTGGACAAGTGCTAAACACCTTCGACTAACTGATAACAATGTATCCTTGAGACTGTTAACATTTAGGAAGAGCAAATAAAAGGTATTCATAAACAAATTGTTATATCATGATGAATATGTGAAAATTATAGTACAGACATCTATATTTATATTCATTGATCAATTTTGATTTGTATTTTTGTACAACACTGACATTTAGGATCTCTAAAAAACAATCAACAATCATGTTTTTCTGGTTTTTTTATCAATTTGATAATAGGGTAGATAAATACTTACCACTCTGCCCCACCTGTTCCAGGAATAATACACTGCCCCTACTTGGAGCACCTGGATCACATAGTATTTGTTGTTGTTATGTCCAATATTGGTCTGATTTAGCATACAGTCATAGTCATCCACAACCTGAAGCAATGAAACATAACCACTGTTCCGGTGATCGTGAAACTGATAATTTATCCAGGTACCTCCTACAATGTTATTTTGCTAAAATTTCCAGACTGGAATTAAATCCTACAATGTTATTTTGCTAGAATTTCCAGACTGGAATTAAATCCTACAATGTTATTTTGCTAGAATTTCCAGACTGGAATTAAATCCTACAATGTTATTTTGCTAGAATTTCCAGACTGGAATTAAATCCTACAATGTTATTTTGCTAGAATTTCCAGACTGGAATTAAATCCTACAATGTTATTTTGCTAGAATTTCCAGACTGGAATTAAATCCTACAATGTTATTTTGCTTGGATTTCCAGACTGGAATTAAATCCTACAATGTTATTTTACTTGGATTTCCAGACTGGAATTAAATCCTACAATGTTATTTTGCTTGGATTTCTAACCAGAATTGAAGCCCATCAAGAGTAATATTGAGGAAGTGCAGAGTTTCGCACATATGCTAAAAGAAAAAGGGAAATGCTTTAATTTGTATGAAACTATTAAGCTCTAAAGTGTCATTAATATAGACATTAAAATAAAAAGTCATTTATAGCCTTTTAAAATCATATAGGTTATGTATGAAAATAGCAACAAAGAAATAATGATTAAAATTGAAAAGTCAGATTGCTTCATAACAAATACAACTCTAGTTGACTGAATTTCAAGCATAATGTGTACATCATCATTTCTTACAAATAATACATAGATTCAGTTCCTATGAATGTTATTATTTAATACACAGCATAAATAACATGCATTGAATAAGCTTGTGTGCGACAGGAGAACATGAAATTTGCGGTAATATATGCACCATAGTAAAATATAAATAATAATGACTTGCATCATTTGCATATAAGCCAAACCATCAAATAACAATAATGTACATTTTAAATAAGGTGACAAAAAAGTAATAAAAAACAAATAAGTACAAGAGAAATAAAATAGAATTAGTTGCAAACTCCTTACAATAGCTCCCTTAAGACTGCAGTTTTTACAATAGACTTTAAATGAGTACACTACATAGCATATACAATAACCAAAATATGTTTTAGTGGACTGATTTGGAACTCAGTCGTTCCCCATTCTGCACATTCAAGTTACAGCAGACAGCTTTTTATATATAAGACACAAGCAATGTGAATGCCACATCCTGCTACACTTTTGATTGTTTCATCGGGACATTTGTGGATCTTATTCAATCCCAATAATGTGGATCTTATTCTATTACCATGGTATGTCCTTAAGCCATCCAAACTATTTCCTCTAACTATAACTGTCACAATATTCAGCTGAAAACCACATTCTGTTTAATATATCTAAAAATTAGTTGAAACATCACTAATATCACCAATATTAAATTCTGTAATACTACGAATATGAACTTGATGAAAAAATTGATAATGTAACAATGCGTACAGTCTGGACATGCACATGGGATGCTTTTGAAGTAGGTGTGTATGTGTGCATGTGTGTGTTTTGGAATATTAACATAGCTTCAAAAAAATTTCAGTCATGTTTCTACAATGTCTGCAGTGTGGCAGTTTATAGTGATTTCTAGCACTGGGGCATCATGCCACAGACATGTAGAATCATGTCCCACCCAGTCACATTATCCTGAAAACCAATTCTAACACTAAACTCTTCATTCTGAGTGCTAAATGAGACAGCTGCTAGTACCATTTTTGTTAAGTCTTTGGTACATCTCTGCTGGGGTTCAAACCCATGACTTCCTGCATCCAAGGCAGATACTCAAACAATTAGGCCACAGGAGTGCTGTTTTTTGTAGGCTCAACAATGACAAGGAATTTTGCAGTGGCATGCCAAACAGAAACTTTAAAGTAAAATATTACTTATTGAATGTTCTGTTAATAGTAAATAATGTTGTTTAAATAAATTTTTCAGCATCTAATTCAAGATGTAAGTACAATCAAATGTAATCAACTTTTATCTAGTGATGCTATATTAATTTTAAGAATATAAAGCCTAATACAGGAAGTGAACAATTCCAATGAACTTAAACATTTTTTTTATAGAGATGCCTCATTAGACTTGGAAATTGTACCCGTTTTTAAAAGATTTATTTTTACATAAATCTTACTAAAATATCCTCTGCTGCAAAACTAAGAAATATGCAATTTAATCTGAACAGATGGTTACTGCATCCCTGACAGTCATGTGCATATTTGATTACTTGGTTAACAATGCTGTAACTTATACAAGCAGTGAATTAAACTAATCTGTTTACATGTAATAATTTTGTACCACTTGGTTTTATATTTGCAAACCTCATAAAACTATGAACTTGAAGTCCAAAAAGCACAATTCTAAACCTACAGAAAATGGTCACAAGAATAAAGCACCCATTCTTACTGTTGCACTGTGAGCATGAGGAAAATAAGAGTCTGGTTTATGAGCTTTCTTCTTTCCTTTATCTGCTGCTTTCAACGTTTCAATGGCATCCTTCAAAGTCTTTGGCTTTGTTTCTTCCTCCATCTGTTCTTCCTTTTCCTTTTCTTCCTTCTTTGTCTTTTTGCCTCCAGCTTTAGTGGCTGCTGCTTTCCTTTTTGGTGGCATTTTCTGAAATGAATTATAATACATACACACAAATATACACATATCCATACATGACAATGACATACACAAAAATTGCTGAATTTTGAAACTATAACCCAGGACCAATTTTGAGTTAGTTTTCAACCATTGTAAATTTCGAAGTTAAAATACAAGCAAATGCTTCCATATAGTCTAACAAAATGATTTATGAATTAGTATGTGTAAGTTATTGCTTTTTTAAAACTAATTTAATAAACACACACACACACAAACCACATATGTATATATGTATGTCTAAATATAACATCTGACCTCAGAATATTTCCTTGTAGAATAATGCTAACAAAAGCAATCTCTTCAATTAATTTGCTTCCTATGTTACCTGGTTCAGTTTAACAACCTGTTTAGGTATGAGTGAATAAAATGCAATTCATTTTAACATACCTGTGTGGCTATAATGAAGACTCTTCTTCTATATGCAAGTCAAAGTGATATGCTAGTTTGCAGTCTTAACAATTATGCCTATCCATACAATGCACTGTTCTTGTTTTAATCTTCAATGTGGACATGTAAACCTACACAAAACTAAGATCTTAATGAATACCAACAATCATATAGCTACACACACACAAACATACAGTTTTTTTTTTTTACATAAATTCAATACAATATGACAAGGAAAAATTTAATTTGAGAGAGAGAGAGAGAGAGAGAGAGAGAGAGAGAGAGAGAGAGAGAGAGAGAGAGAGAGAGAGAAACAGAGACAGAGAGAGGGATGGAGGGTGGATTGTTGTCAAGTCATGCTGTTTGGTTGATCCTACAATGTAAGACACCTCTGATATTTGCTTTTTGTAGGTCAAAAACCTATAAAAAAAACCCAACAAAAACCCCAAAAACCAACACAAATATCAGGGGACTCATCTAGTGCTACCAGGCAAGACCCATTGGAATGATAGAGAACTTAAAGAAAAAAAAAGTGCTGTCTTACATTGTAGGACTAGGGAGACATCTTGCACTGTAGAATTACCAGATAGGAAAGATAATATATTTGTTAACACTATTAAATTGCACAACTTACTATCGAAGACAGTTTAAATCACTGTTATAATATGCTATATTGTAATTGACCTGTACCTGCAAGTGTAGCCACGCCCACAAACGGCTTGGAAAAAAGAAACCTTCAGATAGAAATGAGCAAATAAAATCAAACAAAATAAAGATGCAAATGGACAATAAGAGAGTTGAACAATTTGTCAAAACAGCTCGACTGCAAGTCATACACACATGTGCTTGACGCAAGCTATCATACTATAGAGAGGGTCCACCATAAAGTTCGCGTCGAGCACTTATGGTCATGCATGCAGTTAGTATATAGTACTTGTATGACCGGTAAATTGTAAGCAACGATAAGAGCCCCTGTGCTGCAAGTCGGTGACTGCACAGGAATCTGCAGTTTTATCAATAAAGCACAACGAAATTTCTGAGAACATGAAATCACCTTAACGGTATTATTTTATAATACCGTTAAGGTGATTTCATGTCTGAAATTTCGTTGTGCTTTATTGATAAATTGCAGACTCATGTGGTGACTGTTAACTAAATGCCAGCCATGTCACCAGTTAAGTAGATCGTGAAAGATCAGTTCACAATAATACCTATTATTAACTGAATATTTACAACGCTGTGGTACTCCTCTCTACTGCGGCCAAAACCCTTATGATAGCGACTGCTGATTGAACAGGTTTTTATTTACTCCGAACGCAACATGTCTGGGCAAAACATTGGCAAACCAGTCGTACAGTGACGTCTGGCATACTTGTTGCAGCTTGCTTCAACATGATATCGCATGATCTCAGCTTGCCCAGGCTTCTGATTGGGAATTATGTCGTTTATCGTCATTAGCATTTACGGCGATTCTCAAATTCTCAAGTACTTGAGGTTATATAAGGGGTACAATCCAAAAGAGAGAAAAACGAAACAAAATAGCTGCTATAGTCACGCTCCTCGACCCGTTGCATTCTAGTAAATGAGAAAATGATATTCCGAATGATGCATCCTCAAGGTCTCGAGTACTTGTGTTTGGAATCAGTACACAATTAATAAAATCCGGTTCAGTACCCGAATGTAGTTCCAGTCTATTTTTAGATCACTTTTTCCTGTCCGAAATTGGTGGTGATACTAGAGTTAGATTTTGGCATTCTTGGTAAGGATTTAAAGGCATTTTGTTTATTCTTTAAAATCTGATCTTATGGTGTGGTTGTCTGTGTGTATTTCGGCGAGAGTGCACATTGAGTAATAAGGTCATGATGATGATCCGGAAGTGAAATCTATGTTCCGTTGCCTGATGTTTTGTTTACAATTCAGCCTCTCAAAAAAATGCAGGTCAACCCTTGACAAGAACTAAACCGTAAAGACATCTTTGAAGGTATTTTAGATTAACATATGATTTGTATTGATTGTCACACAGTGGAAAGTTCAGTATTGAGAAACAAAATGTAGAGACAATATAGTGAAATTAATTGTGTACTAAGGCCGTTTGCCAGAAACATTCGAGGATGCCAGTAATCCGCGGTAGTATTAAAGAGCAAAATGAACATTTTCTCGAAAAGAAGAAATTAGTGTGGAATAAATCTAATGTTTCATTTCTTTCTTTATCAACTTCAATAATTCTTATTTTTACTTAAAGGTTATGACACAACATGTCAACTAATGTATTTACAGTATGAACTTTCATGACATTTTTGGTCCTATGACGAGTCAATTCATACACCGGTATGTACACTGGCTTGCGAAAAGAAGAAATCAGTCTGAAAAGAACTCTTTTATATATATATATATATATATATATATATATATATATATATATATATATATATATATATATATATATATATATCCTTATAAAATTCAATAATTATTTTTTATATGGAAGTTACTGACAAAACACGTTGACTAAATGTATTTACAAAGTAAAATTTCGTGACATTTTTGGTCCTACGACCGGTAAGTTTGTACTGTAATATGTAAACGGACTCGCGAAAAGAAATAAATTTGAAAAGAACTCGAGCTTTCTTTAAAATTCAAAAATTCGCTTTTAAATGAAAGATAATGTTATAACACTAGAAAGTACTAAAACAACAGCAACTACACCCGGATGAAACCTGAGGTGCAAGCGAAATTACCCTCCCCTCCCCAACAAAACAAAACAGCAAACGTAACAACAGCCTCTAAAGGAAGTGGAAAGGCCAATGAATAGGAACAATAATAATGAATACTATAAGCAACGCAATGGAAGACAATTGACAAATATGTAATACGCTATCAATAAACGGGAAAAGAAACTTAACGGGGATCAAACAACGCCGCAGACCGCACAATCAGTGTCGAAGAAATTGCAAGGTACACCGATTTGTACAAAGTGTAATGCACATCAGTGACTCAAAACATCCCTGATACCACTATTTACGTGTAAGGAACTTGCTTGTGTTTTATTTACTGACAAAACTTATAACCTAGGAGAGTTCTACGTGACGCCAATGGCTTATAAAAATTTGTCACTTCTAAGAAGATCGACCATGGATCATCCACTGTGACCGACTTTCTTGCACACAAATTCATCAGTAAAGACCTACACATCATTCCTGTATGGCATTGCAGATAAACTAAAAGATAATAATAGTGATAGGGGACGATATAGGGACAGTGGGAAAATACACTATAGACCCCCACCTCCACCCCACCATGGGCCTGTATAGACACAAAATTGATAGGGACAAAATAACACCCTGGGCCTGTATAGAGACGATTGGAATTTTGTATAGGGGTAATAGGAATGGAACAGGTAGGGTGGCGTCACCGTATTGGTAACAATACAGCAATGGACTGACCTAGATGCGTGCGGCTACTCTAGGTAGGGACAAATACAATAGAGACATATACATTACAATTTAAAATTATTTAGGCAAGAATAAATCTTTTCCAGGTATAGGAAGTGGCCCTGAAAAAGGCCTTTGGGTTCTTCTATTTTCTCCATTTCTTCTACCAGCTTCTTATTTTTTCAATGATTCCTTCTTTTCTTCATCTGCCATCCAGTCTGCATGTCCCATTGCTCTAAAGTTTTCCTGTATCTTCATCCAGTTGTTATTCAGTCTGTTAAACGCCTCTTTTCTTTTCTCTCCTTTCTTTTGTCCATATCTCTTTAATCTTCTTCACCGCTTCTTCTATTACCTTTTTCATGATGTTTTCGCCTTTCTGTAAATGGTTTAAGCTCTTTTTAACAAAAGGCCACTCGATTAAATGGAATATGTCTTCCAAAAAACATCTGACTTGAATAACAATATCAAGAACCTGCTTCATGGTTCGCACACTTACATATTTAATTTGGATGAAGCCTCTCAACTTCTCCACTTCCTCCACTATCATCCCTTATAATTTAATTGATAACTGTCTACTTTCAGGCTGGTCACAAAGTCTTGGCTGACTGAGAACCCCCATTCCTTTTCAAGCCTTTCCAGCACGTAGGCTCCATCTATCATCAAGTACCAACTGTCTTTTAACTGGTTAAATACATTTATGTTGATAGGTGTTGACAGGTCAATGTAGGTAGTCAGAATGACTGACTGAATGAAAGAAATATAGTCGCCTATGCTAACAAGAGCTTTTTCGACTCGTAAATACTAAAGTATCGAGCTTTTTGATCGAACTTTGTTAAAGGAATGGTGCCACTGTAACCCCGCTTTATTGTGCAATGGTCGCACTATTTAGTTGCTGCGACGTAGCAAAGAAGGAGAATGATCTTTTAAGTGCGTTTCCACTGCAGCCGGAGACGTTGTGTATGCTCCAAAAACTCCAGTCCTAATATTATTTATC
Source organism: Potamilus streckersoni (assembly GCA_016746295.1). Taxonomy (NCBI): domain Eukaryota; kingdom Metazoa; phylum Mollusca; class Bivalvia; order Unionida; family Unionidae; genus Potamilus; species Potamilus streckersoni. Next base: position 3,982,380 of record JAEAOA010001685.1, read on the forward strand.
AAATTCAGTCCAGTTGTGCTAATGAACAAATCCTATTACCAAAATCATTTTAGCCACCTGTGCAATCGAGTCAAATTCATAAAGTGTAAAAAAAAGTTTTCTATCTCCTAACTGTCTAGCTATAAATTAAACATGGAATAATACCCTAATTCTATGTCAAAGCGACAAAAACTGTTTTTGAATAAATATTAGGTGTTTAGTAGTTATGAAATGTGTTAGTTGGTGGCCACAGGTTATCATATCAGATCTTTTGATTTGATCAAGATGGTTTTCCAAGTCAAAGCTGATTCCATCTAAATAAATAGGCAATTTATAGCCAGACTGACTAACTGACTAAAGTCGCGTATGATAACTAAGAGCTTTTGCGACTCGTTAATGAACACTTGTTGAGCTTTTTTATGTCAATGTTTCAGGAATGATTCCGCAAAAATACCGCTTTTATGTTCGATTGTCGTACTTTATAATTGTATGTCAGGAGGTGGAAATGAGGAAGGGGACCCGATGGGGGAAGCCAACCGCTGATGCCGTGTACGTTCCAAAGGGTCCGAATCGATGTGATTGTATGTCAAATTTTGTCCAGTTGTGCCAGTGGACGTTCCCTATCCTCAATATTGTGAGGGTCATCTGAGCAATTGATATAAGTTTCTGAGCTGAAGATTGCTTTTTTTATCTTTGTGTAATTGGAATTTTGTGTACCACCAATTAACCAGGTGTTAGCAACCCTATGTTTGAGTGTGTGTGGAGGGAGTAACGCGTTGTTAGTATTATTTGTTGTTTTTGATGGCCGAGTGACTAGTGGATCAGGGTAGTTTCGTACGGTGGTGTTATAAAATGAGGCCTTCTATTGCCAATGCAAGTGCCTCCCTTGTATATAAAAGTAAGAGGTAAGAGGTGAGAGTAGAGATATAGGTGGTCTCGGGTGCGTGAAGGAGATTATTGGAGGAAAATCTGTGGGTAACACAGGCTTGTTGTTTCCAGGATTCCACCCAGGTGTTGCTTGTATATTTTCCCTAGCACCTGTTTAGGCACTTTGTATTAGTAAAGGTGAGGGTGGAATAAGAGCAAAGTGAAGAGAGGGCTTATAGTGAAAAGTCGTTGTTCAATTTAGTCTTGTTGTAACCAGGATTTCACCCGGGTGTTCGCTTGTCTGTTTTCCCTAGCGCCTGTTTTGGGCCCTAATTGTTAGTGAGGATGTGTGGAAAGGAGAGCTTTGTCCAGAAGTGTTGAGCCAGTGCTTGCTCGAGGAGGAGGGCCAGTGCTTGCCCAGGTTTGTTCCAATGCCTGCAAGGGTAGGTGGGCCAAGGCTTTCCCAGGGGAAAGTATGGATTTGAATCAGTGTTTGCTCATGTGTGGGCGAGAGCTTGCCCATGGGAAGGACTGGGGTTTGTCCCTCGACGCGATTGTGTTTCCGATTAAACTTATTGTTGTCTTCTGTGGTCAGGTAACCCTCTTTTTTAAAGGTGAATTTCGATTTTTTAAGACTTGCCTTTTAGCTTGGCCGTTGTTCCCATAGTCCTGCCTCCCTTGTTGTTTCTATTGCTGTTATGTGTCCTTTTTGTCTTGGATATTTTAGATAAAATTTACCCATTAGTTGGGCCTTGTGATATAGTCTTATTTCAATAGATGAATCTGATGTTCAATGGTATTTCTGGCTCCCTCGTTGTTGCGTTTGGCTTTCAACTCCTCATGCCTTTTAATACTAATTTCATGACTTGCTTTTTAACTGGTGTTTTTCCATAGTCATTTAGTGTTTGAATGTTGTTTTACTTACCCTTTGTCCAGTTTAATCTTGTTGTTGTCATTGTTATGATATCTAGTAGTCCTGGTTCTCTAGTCGTAACTATTGAATTTCTATTTCTTATGTCTTTTAGATTTGCTTGGGTACTTGTTTTTTAACTGGCGTTTTGCCATAGTCCCCTTTGTATTCCCGGTTCTGTTGTTGGTATATTGTCTGGTAGGTAAGTGTATTAGGGTAAATTGTTAATTGTAGTCTGGTTAAAAGGTTATTAGGATAAATTTTGGCGTCTTGGATGGCTGGTAGTACTTTTCTCTGAGCCGTGGATTTAGGCTCATTGTCATAATTTTGGTTTGTTATGTTGCTCGTGTACTTCACGTGAATCTGAAGTTTCAGAAACTTTTTGATTCTGTTCATTTTTTTTTGTTGATACGTCAACGATGAGTAGCAGGACTGAACTGTAATAAACTTTGAATCATACTGTCGTTCGCGCATTATGCACATGTGCCAGTGTTTAATGTATGTATGGTATATTGTTAAATTACAAGGGGAAGGAAAAGTGCATCATTCCTCAGGCTTTAATATCTTCAAAGAGAACTGCTAAATTAACCCAAGATGTTTCGCTTTTAGTCTTGGGACAATAAGTCCCAAACGGTTTACCTTGATGACGAAATGACTGGGTACTGGTGCAGCTAGAGCTATTGCTTGAAAGGGAATGGACCCATCACGCGCTCAAGTGCAGATTTAGTCTTCAATGTAACCATCAGGTGTCAACTAAGCAGTGATGTCATTGGTTAGCGACTATTATGTCTTATTCGGGCATCTGATGTGTGGGCGTGTTGAATGTGTTCCAAACTCCGTACACAAGACCGAGTAAGGCAAGGGAGGAAAAAGACCTCGGCAGTCAGTGCGATGAAGATGTGAACAACGTGTACTCCTCGAAACGCCCGTCCGTACTTATTTCAAATTCTAGTTATACTAGTAGACAAAACCTAATGCCAATAATGTGTTAGACGCGTGTGCAATTGGCCAAATAAAATAAGTTACACAATTTTCATATCACCTATCAACCAGCCTTTCTAGTACAAAATGTACTTAAAATTGAAGTCCTTAACAGATTATAATTACTAATATATTTGAGTGAAGTAAAATAGTTAAGTCAATTTTAGGCATTCTGCTTGAATTTTGAATGGTGGGAAAAAGGATCAAGTCAGAATCATGGTTATGTCGAATTGCGATTCTTAGCCTAAAAAGAATCCCTTGATGATAGGCAATTTGATGTTAGCCCTAAGAAGGGGTTTTTGGCAGAAGGTTAGTTCTGGGGATGATATTCTTCCCAGATGTCTTATACAGTTTGACTTTCTTTATACTGCTGGGTTGGAAATGCTTCAAATTCATGTAGGTTGGATTAAACTCAGTGCCTTCTATCAGAGTTGACATGGGGTGCTGTGAGTACGTAACTTTATAGTAGTTTGACAGGATGCAACGTCCAAACATTAATTGTTGGGGCCTTGGCTTCTTGAATTTTCGTCTAAGATGCCATCACGAAACGTATGATACTGTACTCACAAACCTTTCAGCTTTCTTGGGGTAATTTACATACTCGTGTAATTCTAAATTATATATCCTCATGCAGTCGGGTCAATTTCCTCCTCTTTCACCTCCTCTGCCTTCTCTTATTCACTGTCTTCAAAGTCCTTCGTAGAAATCCCTCTCATACGTTCTTGCTCTATTTCAACTTCTTTCTCTTCTTCCACTTTTTCACTAGAGAAAGAAATTTGTAGATCTGCTTCCACTGTATTTTCCTTCTCACGATAAGCTGTAGATTTATGAGCGCGCCGCTTTATATCCCTGGAGCACTGACGTGTAGGAAAACATCCCATGAAACTAAAACTTACCATAATCAAAGAAAATTGAATGCGTGGACCTAAAAGAAACATTAATACATATATACACCATCGGCAAGACAGAAAAACAAAGTTTATAGACACTTTTTTTTTACATGCAAACACTTTAGTACATCTTTTCTAGAGTATTGGGGTAGCGCTGTAAAGGGCTATTTTTTGACAATGAGTGACAAAAATCTTTTATCGTCTTAAGATTGCGTCCTTGTTTGGCGGCAGGCTTTCCTACACGATACGGTCTCATTCTGCGAAAAGAGAAGGATAATTACTTAGTGTTTACTTGGCAGTCGACAAAACCTTTGTCTGTTTCCTGCTGCTGTTGTTATTGCTGATGTTGTTTTTGTTCTCTCTGTTGCTTTTGAAGTCAGTACTTCTCTGTTCATTCTTCTTGTTCTTTCTTGATTTCTTCTCTGAAGATCTCATGTACCAGGTCTTGGGCTAATGTCAACATCCTGACATTCTATTTCTCTTCAGCCTTTGGTATCAGGTTTTGCCTGACACGATACATATTGACATCAGCTTCGTTCAACTCAGCTAGTCTGGAAGGCAAGTTCATAGGTGGAAGAGACAACCATGTATGACCCGACTGTTTGTTAGATTATATTTAGTAGTATTCACCCATTTGGGCATGCACGACCGTTTACTGCTCTCAGTGGGTGCTAGTTGATTTTTTTCGAGAAGTTTGGAATAGGGTTACTGACTTTGGATTTTTCTGCTCAATCTGACTTGTTATTGACTGGAATGTTGATATGCGAAAGCACCCACATGAATTTCACATTTTGTTCCTGTTTCATCGTGTTCTTTAGGAGCAAATTTATTTATATCAGGAAGTTTTCTGGCCCTTTTGAGTTTTCAGTTGCTAATTATTGTAAAACATTTAGTGAGTCGGTAATTATCGAGATTTTTTGTATCTGTTAGTTTGCCAATTTTATTGCTTCCAATATCGCCCAGATTTCTGCTGTGTATATAGAATACCCGTCCGTTAGTCTATTTCCTATTTCATTATCTAATTCCGGGATAGTTAGGGCTGCAGAAGTTTTATCTGGATATTTAGATTTAGATCCATATGAGTATATTTTGATGAATTATTGTAATTTTAAATGATTGCTAAGATTTTTCTATGTTATCTCCAATGGTTGGTCTTACTTGGAGTCAAAGGTTGTTGCTATAAAGTTTTTATTTGGATTCTTGTCTACACATGGTGTAGGATCTTGGTGTTGACTCGTCTGTGCTTGTAGGCAGCTAATCATATGCTTTTTAATAGATAAATCTTTTTTCCTGAAGAAAGTAAGGGAACGAATCTATGGCTAAAGAAATATTGCATTTTTTGATGATGTATTTTGTTGGGTGGCGGCGGTAATGAACTGGGTTTCTAACTACGTTTTTTAGGGTCAGTTCTTCTTTTCTCAGTGTTAGTGATGTTTCACCTGTAACGATCTGTAGTTCTTCTTTGGAAGTGTTGATAAGGTCACCTGTACATATACATAGCGCTTTTGCTTGGATTATGTCTAGCAGTTTGAGGAGGTAGAGTTAGGCTAAGGTTGCCCAATTTAGATCTTTTGTACCATATAAAGCGTTACAAATATACTTTCATCAGCTCCCCATTTTAATCCTTTAATATTTTTAAGGAGGTTTAATTCGCCATTGCATATGCGTATTAATTCGCTTAAGTGGTGTTTCGATGTGAGATGTTGATTAAAATACATACTCAAAAATTTAGCTGCTTTGCCAAATATAATGGGTTAGCTTTGTATGTACAAGGTGAGAGGTTCTATCATGTATAGGTTTTAGGGAAGAAGATCCCCGTTGTTATCCGATTTGATATTTTCAACCCACATTTGACAGCCCATTTATCAATATCTGTTAAATTGGCTTGTAGATTACCGATCAATTGTTGGTTTCATGGATTCCACGCCTTTGATATGCCACTGTTATCAGCAAACTGTGATAAATCTATTTTTCTAGGATCCACTGCCATTTTTATGTCGTTGATAATGATTTTAAAGAGAGTTTGGCTTAACATACTTCCTTGAGTGGTACAGTTTTCTAGTTCATGGATTTCCGAATATTGGTCTCCTATTCTAGTTCTGATTTGTCTAACGTTTAGGAATTTATGAATCCATCTGTGCATGTTTCCATTGATCCCATAATGATTCAGCTTAGCGGTAAGGCCCTCTGCACAAACCAGATCAAAGGATTTTTTAATGTCTAGAAAGATCGCTATGAGATGTCGATCATGTTTTTTTTTAGCATTAAATGCTAGTTCAATGCACGACAAAAGCCTTACTAAGTGATACAAGGTGGATCATTTGTTACGAAAGCCACTTTGGTTCTTTGAGATAATTTTAATACTTTCTAGATTACTTTTGAGTCCGTTGTTGATCATAGTCACCATACAGAGTGTGACGGTGAGTGTGAGTGGTCTGTAAGCTGTTAGTTCCATTGGGTCTTTTCCGGCTTTTGGGGGGATTGGGATGAATATAACTTGCTTCCATTTGTTTGGAATTTGACCTGTCCTTCAAGATTTATTTGTCATGTCTAGCACGGCTTTCTCAATATTGGGAAAGATATTTTTATGGAATTCGTATCCTAAGTTATCTTTTCTGGATAGGTGGATTTTTTTCTCTCCAATAGCTATCTTCCATTCTTCAATGGATAAGTCAGCATTGAGAGGGGAGTATTTGGGATCCTTGTCAGTAAAAAGATACGGATATGTACTGTCTACTACTGACGGGTGTGCAAGCAATTGTGATTATGGTTGGAATTGCTGGTCATTCCGACAAAATGTTTTGCCAGTTGTTCAGCTTTATCTTTGTTAGTTATCACCCCATTGTTGCTGGGTATGATGTTACCATTATTGCCTATCATGGCTTTTACTTTTATCCAAACTTGTTTAGTATTACATTGCTTAATATCAAGGGTGGAGCAATATGTTTACCATGGTGCTTCTTTTGCTTTTAGGGTAACTATTTTTGCCGGTTTTTCCTTGGCTTTACATACCATATAATCTGTCGATCGACCTATGTGCAGGAATTAGTTTAGGGCTGTCTTCTTTCCTTTGAGTATGACTTTGCTGTAGTTGTTCCACAATGGAATGGGCAATTTTGAAAATAAATTGTTCCCTTTTCCTGTTTCGGGAGTGCTTTTTATAGCAGCTTCATTTACAGGTTCTAGTATGTTTTGATTATATCTGTCAATGTCTTCGTTCTGCAACTTTATACCGATAAGGGAGTAGTTGAAAATATGCCAATCGTCTTTATTCAGTCTCCATCCAGGTATTTTTGAGGAGGTGGTGATTGTATTGGTAAGATTTACGGTGATGTGTATCGGGAAGTGGTAACTGCCCAGTGTGAATTCTCTATCTACCTCCCAATCTGTCATGGTTGCTAGTTTGGGAAGCAGGTAGTCAGATCTAGTAATGATAGAGAGCCATCTTCTGGGCAAATCCTAGTTTGGGTCCCGTCATTAATATAACTAGGTTGTTATTATATACCTATTCCTTAGTCATGTTGCCTCCCTTATTCTGTTAAGTTCCTCCCCATCGTTTGCTATGTGTGTTGAAATCGCCACATGTTTGATACTCATTTGCAGAGCTAATTAGCAGAGTATAATTTAGAGGGGAGACTGTATATGACTTTCCATTGCCATAAATGTTGAAAAGTTCTATTGTTAGTTGGCCAACGTGTATGAGTACTGAAAAGTACGCAAACAATGTAGGGACATTTGAGTCAGTTTGAAAGTCAAGGTGTTGTTCGAAGGATGTTTTTGGGAGTGTTTCGCTAAATAAAATATCCAGGTCCACTCCTTTATTTTATTTTACCTCTCATAACGAATATGCTGTTTGAAAAAATGGGTATTGTTTGGCAGACATTCAGAGAAATGTTTTAATAAAGTTTATTTATTTATTTAATACAAATGATATCTGGTTTTTGGCTTGACTTATTGAGTTTAATCAATAATTCTGGTCTATTTATATATTTATATTAAGACCCCGGCTACTTCATTTCCGAATTATTAATTTATTCTTCTTCTTTATATATATATATATATATATATATATATATATATATATATATATATATATATATATATATATAGATATATATATATATATATATATAATTTATTTATTTATTTTAATTATTATTATTATTATTTGACACAGTTATTGAATGATAACAATGTGTATCTCCAAAAACAGTTTAAAAAAAGGAATACATGGAATGTAGTAATTTTGAGTGAAGGTTATTATACCTACCAGTAGGTCTGCTGGATAAAATATAATGGTGGAATGAGTGAATACCTCCAGGGAATTAGTCAGCGTGTGATTTGCATTGTTTTGACCATTGTTACTTTCATTGCTTTGTACCTTATTACTTGCATTGCTTACTCTGTGCAGTTTCTTTGTTTAATTTAGTGCACATATCTAGATGTGTGATCGGTAAGTCTGATTTGTTAAATCTGTGACCAATTTTCTTTTCCTTTTTCGAGGCCTAGTACTCAATCTCTTTACGGATCCTCATTGAGGGTAGGGGAAGCTGGTTGTCTGTTGGCGGGTTTTGGGTGGGAGGGTTGAATATTGGGTTAGCTGGATGATTTGCAGCCTCTTCATCCCCCGACGATTACACTTGAGGCTGGTTAGTGCCGTAGCTTCTGCGTATGTGAGACTTTGTTCTCTCATAATGCGGACAGTTTCCTTTTCCTTTTTAGTGAGGGGGCTCTTGTTGGAGAAGGGGTGTTGCGACCCACCGTAACTCACACATCTTTGACCCCTAAATATGCAATTGTTATCATAGCTATCATCACAAGCGTAACATCGTTTCCTAAATTTACATCTGCTGGCGTAGTGTCCCCATGTCTTGCAATTACTGCAGAACCATAGCTTGTTAATGTATTCCTGTAGGAGGTATGAGTGTGCCATCAAAGTAAACAAGTAGTGAGGGATAGAGTTAATCTCTAGCAAAACAGCTGCGGACACAAGATTATGGTTTGTCCGTAACTTATGTACCCTGGTTAAGTCAGCCCCTTGAAATATCAACTCCATGGCAATCTCAGTGTTGCTTAATGAGCTGTGATTCATATCGAGCTTTATGACTTGTAGAAGATATTATGTTTGGTTGGCTCCAATTAGGTTATCCTATTTTGTAACAGCTTCTTGTTGATGCTTATTAGTAGCGATAGTTTTAAGTGCGTTGTGCATGGTTATGTGCACTTTGATTAGACCGATGTATTGCATTTCTATATATTTGGCCACTTGCTTAAGGGTGCTACATCTAATAATAACGTAGCTCGTTTGTGGTCTGATAATTTGGAAGTCTGTTGAATATGTTTACGTCAAAGCCGATGCGATGCTTCTGGTGCTGACGTTGATGAATTTTGAGCTGCCGAAGGCGAGAAAGTGTCTGCTCTTTACTGTGGTACGGAATCTTTTTTTGCTGAATTTCTCTAGTAGCATGATTAGACTGTTTTGTCATTTTGCTTTTTTCTTCGTTCGTTAAGTTGGAACCTTGGGATTTATGTACTTTAATTTCTTTGTTGTATTCCTGCTTAATTTTGGTTAACTTCTTGGTGCCTTCTTTGTCGTTTTGGCTTTGGATAAGCCATTTATGGGCGTTCTTCCCTTCTTGATTTTAATATTTTTCCTGTTTCGATGATTTTTCCTTTCCGTAGGGTGATGGAGCATGCATGAAGAAGCTAATTTCTTCTTTGCCAGTTTAAAATAATCATGTTATTTCCAATTTAATTTCCTCTGAGGGTGCATGAGTTTGACTGGAATGGATTATGTCTGTTGAAGGGTTTTTATTTGAATTTGATTTGTTATTGGATTTAGTTTTTTTCTTGCTACTGGAGGTAGATTTGATTGGGGGTTTTGTAGGTAGAATTGGAGGTATTGGCAATACTTGAATTGCCCAACTCTTCTTGCCACGATTTGTCTTAATGCTGGTGAGACTTTGATCGTCCGTACTGGCATTGGGTTTGTGGAGGCTGTAGATGGGATGTAATAGGCGAGGGTTGCAATGAAGATATGCATTGAGAGTGGATAAGAGGTTGGGGATTGGATTGAATACAATGGGCAGTTTGGAGTAGTAGTTCCATGGTCAGATGGTCCAGATAGGTGAGAAAGTGGCGACGGTACATGCTGTTTTTCAGTTTCATCTTGCAGTAATTTATCCTCTCCCATTATTATCCCAGCGTCGGTGGGGTGGAACGTTCTGTTACAATCCTCTCCAGGGTTGTATTTGAGTTGTAGTTAAAAACAAACTAAATGGGCTTTAACTTATTGGGGGATAAGTTTAGAATTTCCAACCCACTTAAACTGGGCATGTTAATTTGGAATGTGATAATTGCTGGTTCACCTATATTGTTTGCTATTGTAGTGCTTTTGCGTAGGAGAGTTCATTTGAGGACCTTTGTTTATTCTTTCCGGTTCCAATTGTTTTCCTTCGCCTAAAAATGAAGATGTGAGATCACCATGTAATATAGTCGAAATTACATTCATGGGGCGTTGAACAAGTACACACAAAGTGGGCCTAGATGAAAATATCCCATTATTACATGGAAGGTAAAAGGGCTGACGGGTCTGTGGTCAGTGTCATCAGTGCCATTGCTTGGAAAATTTTCATTCATTCGGTATGGGTGTTTTATTTAAGCCACCAGGAAAGTTGTTAATTGAGTTCTTAAAAAAATTTGTTTGGCCAAAGTGAGCAAATTATTGGCTTTTATGACATTATGCCTCACAGAAGTCGTCTTAACCTGTGATATTGCTACTCTTGACATTTTTGAAAAAAGGCTTCAAAATTAGAATTGATGATAATTTGGTCATGGGATTTTAATTCTCTAATTTGCAACTACGACTTCAGTCAGAGAATTGAGTAGATGCATTATGTTGATATTAATAATTAGTCATGGTCAAAGACACATCATGAACAAAGTATTGATACTAATGATGATAATAGCTAATTGTTATTTGAGAAGTTGATCTTTAATCACTGGTAGAAAATCTTGCTGTGGTTTGCAAAGGTTTGCTAACTTGCAAGGATTCCACCCAGATATGAGTCAGTGTGCTTCCTGACACCTTTTGTGAATTCAAGTTCAACGCTTAGATTGTTTAAGTAATAACACAAACAGATACTGAGTTGTGGGTGGTTGAGTGAGTTTTTGGTGATGGGTAAATAGAAGATAAGAAGATGAGAAAAAAAGAGTTTATATGCAGCACAATTACATACCCAAAGTTCTTCATCGAAATTGTAAAAAAAAATACATTTTTGATTCCTGTCAGTAACTGAATTTTGAGAAGGCGATAGCGTATTTCCGTTCTCCACATGGACAGCGCTGGCCAGACAGGTTGACCTGCTGATATTTTACTTCTGTTCCAAACCGTTTGGTGGGCTGCAGTCTGCTAGGCAGGTTACAATTCTGGTCCAATCTGATGGTTTCTTTTGGTGGTAGTCCATAACATTTGATGCTACAACTTTCTGCTTTGTGGATCTGTACACATCTTAAGAGTTACAAGACCCACTGTACGTATGCACTGCTCTGTTCTCAATGAATGTCCCAATGACAAGACTGGAGACCGAATCACTTTATATGGTACAAACGCAGACACAATATAAAACATCTACTGTTTTTTTTTCTGTTTGGCTGGAACGCTATAATAGTTCATGTCATGGTGAAGGATGGAGAGAGAAGTTAAAGAGCATGTATTTAGTGATTTTTTTTTTAAAGCAAACAACAAATTTGTTCAAAACACAACATTTTTATTCAACAAAGAATTACGAACAACATCAAACAAAATATTTTCTCAAGGTTGACAACGTTCTGAAATAATTGAGATTTCTACTGATGCTTCCACTGATGCAAGTCATGAGGCGATTAATGTACACTAATTTTGTAGCTAAAGACAAAAGATTGCCATAATGGTCACAAAACCATCTAACTACTATCTCGTCGTTTCTAGAAGAGGTAAGATCAAAATAACTCTCTAAATGTTCTGAAGGATATCTCAAACTGTGTTGATGAAGAAGACACACACACACACAATATTGTCCACACACCATCGAACCGGTGCCTTGTAATTTTACATTATTGAATCGTGTAGTCTAGGTATTTCTTCTTATAAAGTCGATAATGTCATTCTCCATACAAATCAAAATACTCCATGTAATTCTCTTTAGGAAAGTAGACGTCTACCCAGTCAGTTCCTGAGAGGTGACTGTCGTTCATGTTGATGACATAAGTTAAATGGTCTTTGGGTTTGCGATGAGGTAGTTAATATGTAGCACACACGACAAGATTCCAAGAAGTGTATGAACTGTTGTTCAAAAGGTAACAAAGTTTCCAGGTATCCTTTTTTGCTTTGCTTTTATCTTATTGTTTTTATACAGATAATGCTAAGTCATCAATTCAATTCTGAACTTATTCTTGAAAATCTCTGACAAGTAGCCGTTTCTTCGCATTGTCTTCCAACTCTGAGCTAAGACAGCTTCGATGCGATAGATTTTCAGAGTAGTCGATAGAGGACAGGAATGATCACGCAAGCCTTAATACCACTCATGCAATAATGCTTCTTCTGAGATGACTTCCATAACAATCTTTCTTGTCCCACTTCGTATTTTACTCGACATGTGTTTGTCAAAACAGGACACCTAATGTTGTTCTTGTTCTGGCCATCTGGACGTGACCTCGGCCTCTTCGTCTTTTTATGGTTCTGCTTTCACGGTGTCCTCTTATTACATTTCCATAGATTTTTCACCTTACAAAGAGGGATAAGAGTCTTCCATAGTTTCTAATCATCTAGAATGGCTTCTCTCAAACTGTTGATTTCTATGGAATTATCGAATTTAACAGACAGGATGACGTACACAGTCCAGCAAGAGATTCTTGCAATCTGAAGTTCCACACGCAGTTGACATTATTTTATAGGGTGGAAAGGTCCATCGGCACTGCCTTGATCTGGAGTGAAATCAAAGGCCCTCAAAGTGTAATTTCCGTAATCTTCGTACGAAATACCGTGACTGGTATTGGTTCCTAGTTGTCCTGTAGCTTCGAACATGGACAAGTACGATCTCAAATAATTCTTCTGGGTAAGGCTAGGTTCGATTGACCTGTTACACAAGGTCTTGCCATCGCGACTGACGTCGTCCATGGAAACTATTTAGTGCTTAAACTGGAAAGGATTTTGATCGTAGGCTCCATTGAGGGCTGTATTGCTCAAGATACCAACGATTAAACGTTTGGGTAACTGTCATTGGAATAGATGATCTTCGATCTTTGATCGGAGTTAAGCAGCAATGGCAAACGTTTTCACTTCTATGCATCGTATCGGATAATTGGTGGTCGTTCTGCTCAATGTGTAACTGATGTTGTTTCTATCTTTAGGTAACACTTCTACGCGGAGCACATAAAGTCTGGCTTCTTGGATGATGGATTTGTACTTGTTGCCATCAGCCATCAAATGGAAAGTGACACTGCTGATATCCAGTGTCAGGCAAATATCCACTCCGTTGAGTAAATACCTGTCTTGCAACCACATGTCCAAATGCAAACGATCCATCAGTTCTAAAATGCGTCCTTGCAGGAGTTTCTTTCGACGGTCGTTTAAGCCTACATTGTGAGGATCGTCATCTACTGTCACGGTTGTGTTGTTAAACGTGTTATCGCCTGTTGTGTCAGATTTCCATACCACACAAGCATCAAGATGAGTGTTATTGGCTTCATTTCCGAACGTCAAGAGATTCTCCAGGTACACTCGGTAAGAGTTAGTATCCATACTACTCTGACCATTTTGTTATTCAAGGACAAATCCACTTTGCTGAACAAGAAATGCATGAAATTGTTGAAGAGAGCTACTCTAGCATCGGTTCCCGGGTTGGTCCGTTTTGATCACTTTCAGGTTCAGATACAAATAACTGGGATTTAAATCGATGTAATCTTTTGGCTGTCCCTTGATTTCGAACTCGATGGGAGTTGAATGAGTCAAAAGACTGGATGAAATTCGACCCATTGAAATTCTTGCAATGTCATCATGGTTGGTGGAATGGTATACAGATCAAGTTCTGACTTAGAACAGGCACAAGACTCTCGATGCATAATTTTTCTTTCTTTCTCTGATTTAATAATCAGAAAAATCTAAGTCTCGAACCATTCCTCTTTGCATTAATCTTTCTAGCTCTGTGCGTGAGAAGTCCTCTGACGGGGTGCCGGCGGCATCTTTTTATGCCTTTTCCTTGCTGTGGCCTCAGGGAAGCAGGAATGTCTAACTCGTCAGCGTCTGAATAATTTTATAGCAGTTTCTCGTCGGCCCAAAATGTCTTTGCCTGTTTGATTCAAGACATTTTTGCCTGCTCTCAAGAAAGCTTATTTGGGATTTTGTTTGTTAATGATGACATTTGGTTGGAGAAATTAAGTTCCTTGTGTCAACAGAATATCTTTCAAGGCATGCAATCCCCGTGTCATCATTGGTTTCAAAACGGGAACCACCGAACTTAAGGCCGATATTAGCATATCTCCTAAACTATGTCCTCTTTCTCGAGCGATGCCTTAATACACATGGTACATGGTTGATAAGAGGTTAGAGTACTCGTTTTCGAAAATGGAGTTTCACTGTCTCTCTCATTTGTGAATGATATATTTTGTCCCAGCTCCCTTTTATAGTAATGTTTTTATAGTAATATTCAGTATCCAAATAGTGAGGATGTGAAAATTCGTGATAGGTGTTTCGACCTTCCTCGTCAGTTGACGTGGCTGAATCCACTTTGAAAGGAATGACACGAAGTAACCGTAAAGAGGTGTGTTCCACCACGTTGCACGAAACCACATTGGAGTGCACAAAGGTCAGATTTAGAGCTTGGTTCATTTTTACAGAGAATCAAAATAATTTAGCAAAATCTAAGTTGCCAGTAACGACTGGTATTTCTTTTTGATTCTTGATCAACTTATGATCTCCACCCAAAATGTCATACAATTTAGGACAAAATGAAATGGCCAATACTTAGACATCTGAAAATTTGATCAGAGAGCGACAAGCAATTTTGTGGTACTCGATGGTGACACTTTTTTTAGGTTTTATCCAAGGTTTTGCCAAACACGGTATTGAACTTGGTAGCAATTGTGTTCACTAGATCTTATAGGATCTTGCAGGAATGTTTAACATATAGGTGAATCGTTCAGTTTTGGGCTCTTGTGTTTTCTTAGTCACCTGCAGTGGTGCGTTCGTCCATTTTTTGTTGATCTTGCTTGTCATCGACTTCCACCGTAAATGTGTTTTGATTTGGATGGATGTTGAGGATTTGTGTAGGGTGAATAATTTCCACCAAAGCCATTTCCCAATGGACTTCGTGATCAAATTGGATGACTTGAGATAATTTGGCCGTGCAAAAGAACAAAGTGTTCTTGGTAAACACTTCCATACTACTGTCACTGGATAACATTAGGTAAAATTGGTTATTCATAATTCCAGAGTTCTAGAGTCCGATGGGTCGATGAAGGTGCATTGAAAACGTTCCGCGATGCTAGCTAGCTTTGGTTTTGGGATTTTCGATGGTGAAAAAATAAATGTCACGTTTATTTAATTCTTTTTGGAAATCTAGGTTAAACAATTCGGTGCATTTGTCCATTTGCCATCAAAGAGGGTGAGGACCACTTTGCTTCAACACCAGATTGAGGGCTCGAACTAACTCAGTGCTCGCTTTGGACGTCAATGGCACGACCCAGGCGATTTTGGATTTTGGAAAAGACTTTGATGTCAAAAAACAAATATTTGTAGCCACGATTGCAGATGGCCAAATGAGAGACATCGGCTAAATTAGCTTGCCATTAATGATTGATGCCTTCCATTCGGGTGCGACTTCTGGAAAAGTTTCGTCTAACGGGTTTGTGTAACATGAACGTGACTTGTTCTTGTAACCATCGCTGCACTTGAGGTAAACGGACACTTTTCGGTCTTGTTTTGGCAGCACAATAAAATTTTTGAACTGACATCCGTAACCTGCAGGATGGGATGGATCGTAGTAAATACTGGCTAACACCTCCGTTTTTTTTTTTGGTATGTTATCCACTCTTCTCTAATGCTACACTTTTTTTGTGTGGTATTTTCTTGGATTGTAATGCTTTACGTGTCCGACGAGTGATAATTATTGAGTAGGTGATGCTTGAACAGGGATAATCAGTTCTTGTTTCACTTCTGTCTTGGCTTTCATTTTCTCTTCTGAGGAAGAAAGGGCAGCGATCGTCGTTTTAATCCCACTAATTATAGATGTAGGTGGTGGTGTTAACGTGCATACTATTTCAGTTGAAGTTTGAAATTTTTCTTCTCCCTTTTCTGTCTTGATCACTGGGGGTAGTAGTGGTGGTGATGGACTTTTCATCAAGGCCTTAAAATCTTACAAAGTTGGCTGATCTGTTTCATCTAAAGCTTTCTGGTTAAAGAGTTGCAGTCGTTGCAAAGTTGACCGTACCGTTGTTACTTTTCCGTTTCGGACAAATTGCTGCAATCTATCAACGATTATAATTCATGTTGTAACTGGGACATCTTGGTCCAATGATGATTTGGAGGTAAATACGGGGTCCGTTGTTCTTGCCAACGATAGTATTCTATCCATTGTTTGTAAAGTACTATAGCCAGTTTTCGTTCTTCCAATGGATTTCAAGGGTTACGTCTGAGATCTTTTGATTCCAGAGGTCCCTTTTATTATCTTGACTCTTTCATAATGGCAAGGGCAGGTAAAACTCTTTAAAACGTATTGGAACCCTGGCTAGAGAAGATGACTCTATTCAGTGAGTCATTTTGGGGAACATTTGATTTAGTAAAATCATCTGAAACAATCACTATTTTCTTGGATCTTTTGCATGTGACTGACAGACACCACAGAGACACATTTCTTGCACCAAATTTTAAGATAAGATAGGATCAATGGCACAATAACACATCATAAGATAAACACATCTGGTATAATTGTAAGGTACTAATTATCATAGTAATTCCACACACTTAATTTAATATCAGTGCTACCTTTTGAAATCATGTTATTTGCTTAAAAATGCAGTGCAAAAGCAGTGTATTTTATTGCAATTCAATCTGTATCTGCATCCATATTTGTATGTAGCATTTGACAACAGAGGGAGTTCGCATCCTAATAGGTCTTGTGTGGTGCAGACTAGAATGTTTTCACTAACTTGTTGCTCACAATACTCTTGTCCAGGTGATTCCACTGCACAACAGTTTTTATAAAGAAAATGTTTCTAAATTGTTCAGTACTCAAACTTTTAAGAATGAAATATGTTGAATTGTTAAAAACCTGATCCTTTTACCAAATTTTTTGTTTGAAAGTCCATGTAATATTTAGCTTTTATGCAATTTTTTGGTTTAAGTCTAAGTAATTAGCATTGTCACTTTACTGTTTAACCTATTGAACTTGAGTTATTGTTGAAGGCTTGAGAATTCCAAAACTTGTTGCATCCTGGATACACAACATTTATCATGAGATCTATAATCTATTTACACAGTCTGAAAAAACATGCATCAATGGTAAACTTGAATGGCTTAATGAATGAATGGATACATAAATACCATGTAAAATCAAATATAAGATGTTTCTAGCAGCAAACATGCACACTTTCTGCCTCCTCGTCATGGACACATCCTGCAGTGGCATATCTGGGTATGTGCAGTTGGTAGTTGCATCCAACTTACAAGCATGAATATACCATAGACTGCTAAATATATTAATGGGTCTAGTACATGTACAAGTAGTTAGTATCAATTCCAAGCTAATGTTTGGTCTTAGGAGTTGGAAATTTTTCTGCAAGTAATATGAACTCAATCTTGAAGTTTGACAAGTTTGTTATACTTAAAATTTGTATAGAATCAATAAAGAACCATATATATTAAAATATTTTCTAACATTCAGTAATGTTCTTCACAAAGACATAAGGATTTAGCATAATGTCCAGTATCTATTTGACAGGTTCTGATCTTTTGGGTACAGGTTTTTGGTAATTTATTTTTCAAAAATAAAAAATGAAAATATGAAAGCTTTTACAGTATTGTGAATTAAATCCTGTCAGTCATCTCTAGTGGAAAATTCCATCAAATTGTCAACAAGTTTGCTTCCAGAACAGACAGTCTAATTTCGTAAACAAGGGTCCGGCCTTTAGAGAGAGAGAGACAGACAGACAGAGAGAGAGAGAGAGAGAAATGAAAATTCTATATAATATTAAGATACTTTTTGAATATGAAGAAATAATAATCTTCAATTCAGCTCTGCTGTATTATTATTTAATGTTCTGGCTTGTTATAAAACTATATTTGTATGCATTGTTTTATTCAGAATTCTCAACTGAAAGTACCTTAACTTTGTATCAGTGTGAGCAGGTACAAAAATAACATTTTATTTGAACATACAGATTGCATATTTTATATCAAGTTTAAATTCCTTGTTATAATTAATCAGCATCTTTTTTATTCATTAAAATTTATCAGTAGATTGCTGAAATTCTTCTAGTATATTTTTCCAACAAATGTTGGTACAATTTTAAATGACTAAGTGTTTAAGAATCAAAGATATTATAAATTTGTTTATGTTTTTGCAGATTCTTCTAGAACTGAAGATTGGGGGTGCAGGTGGGTAAAGGAAATACTCCATTGAAACAAAGAGAAGTTTCTTAAATAAAGGATGACTTGGGGATGACATACACAATTATTTATTGAAATGGTCAGAAAAAGTACTCTAATTTTACTGTTCATTTATCTGTTTTAGTTGCAGAAATAGGAGTACATGTATATAGTTTGATACAACTACATATTTATTTATCTTATTGTTTTCCAAAAAATATTATTATTTCTTTTTATTAAAGTATTAAAATTTGATTCAATCTTCATTGTCTTAGGTGAACTGAAATCCAAATTATCATACACTAGAAATGAACAATGTATGCCTAAACTTGGAGAGTCCCATATATCTGTCTACATTAAAATCATTTGAATTTGATAATACTTCTGTCCACCACCCCCACACATTTTCAACATTCATTTTTAATCCTGACATTCTATACAAATTTTGTAACACACATAATATAGCTCTATGAGATATTTCACTACCATCAGCATATTAGCTTAATTTATGTTTCCTGTTAGTTATGATGATTCCTCAATGATTTTATTGTCTTATAATGTGTCAAGAGCTTCAACATCACAATAAAAATGTACATGTACTTGAAGATTTTGGATCTCTTTGTCAGCAACCTCTTTTTATATTAAATATTGCATACTCATTAACTGCATTCAATATCTAACCTAGACAATGGTTTTAGTAGTCACCATTGTAAACATAATTATATTGCAGAAACTAGGTTCTCACTAAAGTAATCTTGACAACAAAATTATGGCCCATCTTGTAACTAAATTTATTTTTCAATATTTTTATATTTATATTTTGACTGTTAGTCTTTTAAAATTTGCTTAATAGGTACTCTATAGCTAACATTTTACTGAAACAGAATTATACAACCTACCTACCTACCTGCATGATGTGACAGAGCATACTAGATGTAACACAATATAAAAGATTATAAAAGAACATTCTACAATAATATAAAAGGTTTGCTGCATATACTAGCTTCAAAGTCACTTCAAACTGCAACAACAAAATCTTGATCTGCTATCACATAATGCACGTGCAGATCAGGATGTCATTTTTATTTTCATTACTGATTAATCCTAATAAACTACACAGACCCAGATATACCAGTGCAGTATGAAATGGCAGATCTGGGTCTGTGCAGTTTGTAGTTGGACCCGTCTTGTAAGCAAGCATATATGGTACTATAATAAGCTAATAAAAAACAAAAATTAATTTTGTTTTTGTGTTTTAAAATAATCACTGTTTAAAATCAGCTTCAAATTTGTCAAACATTCGAAGTTAGCTTTTGCCAATTGAAAATGGCATCTGAGTTGCCTTAAACCCATATCCCCATAGTGCATTCATAATCACATTGAATAACCACCATTCATTAAGAATCCCATGTAAAGCATGGAGCATGTAGTCTGCTCATCTAATTCCTATTATTCAACCCCCTCTTAGAATTCAACTAAAGCCAATTAAACATGAAATTTTGTCACAGTGACCTATTTTGTGTTGAAATTTTAGTACTTCTTAAGATGTATCCTCTCACCAAGTTTCAAAGTTCCAGGATTATCAGAATATTAGAAGTGTACAAAAAAACCAGTTAAGTGCAAAACAATTATCAAAGATGTACAATTGATGTACATGTATATATAAAGTTAGCCCAACCTCAGCAATACCCCCACCCACCTGAGCAATCACTGCTATGAAACTCTCTCCAAGTTGTTGCCTAGGAATAACATATACAAATATATAATGGTTGAGATACAGTGAGGCTGTATATGCATATGTGTTTTCATCAGTATAGATGTCAGTTCTATAGCTGATGCCAATGCCCAAGAGTGGCACAATGAAAAAAATTGAATGTGTCACTTTGTAATATTCATGAATTAGCTCCCATATAAAATAGTTTTATCCATTTTAGTTCCCAAAGTAAAAGTACCAGATCTGATAGTTCTATCTAAAACGTTTCTGTAAATTGTTATGTTTGGCCTGAATTAATATTTTACTAATTAGAATACCAATTTCATAGCCACAAGGGCCATCATCAAAATCTTGATATTGCTGCTTCTTCTGCATTTATATTTGTAGTGATATGGGTTTTGCTGAAACACCTTTTTATTTTTCTTTAGTTGCATTTAAATGAAGCAGTGGCTATCAGGTCTCCAATATGGCCACCATGGCAGCCATATTAAGAAATGTTGTTGCAACTACTTTACTTTGTAGCTTTCATTTAGTAATGGGATATTTTTCAGACATCTTATGAAACTTTAATGGTCCTAAATAAAAATGATGCAAACCAACAGCTTTTCATCTAGACAATCTTAATATCACTACTCCTCTTGAAGAGTTGGTCATGTCAGCATGGATTTTTCATTAAGCACTTTCCACTATGTATGGTTGGACTGGAATAATAATTGAACCAATTTAAAGTTCCAAAATTTGAAAAATCTTATCAATAATAGCAAAAAATTGTATTTAAACTAGTTTTCAGTTATCCTGCCTTAAATTCTTTAACTGTACAATCACAGGCCCTAGCTGATCTGATTGTAGGATTCCAACTGTCACCCTTTCTGTCGAAAGTCCAGCATGTTAACCATTGAGTCACCTGACCTCTATTAACCATATTGATGTGTAATTGTGCAGGTCTATTCTCTACTTCCCTAAATGCAAGCCAAGTTTGTCTTAGGAACTTATCCTAAAGGAAAAGTTTTTTTTTGCAAAAACTTTTTGTTTGAGCCTTAAGGGCCTTCAAATTTAGCTGTTTAATCCCAACATCAAAAGACCTCATTCATACCTTATGTGAAAGACCTCGATCATACATTATGTTAAAGAGACACTTAAGACATGGTGGATCCTTGATGTACACTAAAAGTATTCTCTCAAGTGGATCTCTAAAGCTCTGGTGTTTCAAGGACCTTATTTCCCAGACTTAAAATACATGTATCATCAAGAGCATCTTGCTAACATGATTAGAATCAAAGGATTTCTTGGATGCAGTTATCATTGTGAGAAATATGGCTAGGAATTTTGCAATTATGGTAAACATATTTATTGCTAAGTGAGATGTTTTGGTTGTTTAGTGTCCAAACCCTGCATTCCTGAAGGAAAAGAATGAATTCATTGCTCAGCTTGCAAAAAACCTTTGTCAGCTCACTAATTATGAACATTACTTGAAACAAGTTCAACAAAAGAAAAGTCCTTGCATATTATAAAATTGTGTACATCTTATCTGAACCAATTACCCAAAGGCATGTGTTTTGTCTAGAGGCTTAAACTTCATTGACAGAACAAAGCAATCCAACAAGCAATCATGTTTACAAAATAATAATTTATTTAAATTAAACAAAATAATCTACCGGTATGTGAAAGGATTAAATATACCTTACAGTGTATGAATTCCTATTATGCAATCCTGATAATTTTAATACATGTAATTCTGAAATGTTCTCTAAAGTTCTCACTAGTCCAGAAACTGTTCTGAGGAAATTCCAACATATCTTGTATTGCGTGATTGGGTATTTCCATGATAACACTAGTGAATTCAACATAATTATTAATCCACGTGTTTCTGCTTCAATTTAATCTCATGGATGTAGACTATTACTGATGTCTGAAAAGTTTCTCAAAATCCAATAGAAATGATATTCAAATTCTTGAATGTAATGACATTATCCAATAGAAATAAGATATTCAAATCCTTGAATGTAATCTCATAATTTCAAGGTATTGACTATCCAAATCACTGATTATTCACTCTGCTATGTTCAATGAACATATGATAAATGAATCACATTCTTTCAACAACTCTTTTGTATGCTAACACAAATGCAAAAGAATAAACATAGTGTGTGTATCATCATTAATAAAAATGGCCATGTTCTGACTTAAATCTCAATGAAACAATTGAAAGAGTGTGTGTCAGGTCAATTGTACATGTACTGTGATTTCCCACACTTGTTTATGCAAATTGCAGTTAATACTCAAATGTCATCTTGACCTTATTCATCTCTTTATTTCACTTTAGATCAACCTTGTGAATGAATTTTATATGTAGTATGAAACATATTGTTACAGAAGTACTAATCATTGAATTTGAACAATATGAAATTTAGGTTCATTGATTCAAACAACTTATATATAAATATATTATAAATTCAAAATATGATACATATTTCTGTAACACACAAATTATAGACACTTAGCATCAATACTACATATAAAAATATGAAAATTAACTAGAGACTTGAACAGAAGACAAGCATAAAAAGAAAGAAAAATTGGATCTGTTAAATTCATTTTGAATGTCCACAAGAGACTGGCATTCATGTTGCCAGACCTAATTTCTGCATAGTTCATAATGCTTGTGAAAAGTGTGTCCCAAAAGTAGTAAGATTCCAGGAGGATGTGAAAAATATTTCAAAAAACCCACCCTTGCCAATTGTGTAGAATGGGTCTTAGGTCCTACTAACAACAACTGGAGTGGAAAGAACATCCAGTATTACAGGGACTGTCTTCAAATTTTTACAGTCTTTGCATATGATTTCATTGGATATGACAGACAATTTCTGTTGAAAAATTATTCAGAACAACTAGTAGCAAATATGCCACAGTTACCAAGAATGGAGCCAAACTCATGTACATGAAAGTGGGACAAATACAGTTTAAAAATTCCACAAGTTACTTTAACCACAAGTTACTTTGTAGGATGCCTAAAATGTTTGGAATGATAGAAATGGTTGATGGCTATTTTCTACTTTATACATTCTACAACCCTGAAAGTATGCATACAAAATGATAAGCATTTTACACTTGGTACAAAACTCACCCTTTGAAGCCTGTTTAACTTACAAGAAATGTTAAAATATTGCTGATCCAATATGTACTGTTGATACTGTTACTGTAGAAAATTTCAACAATTATTTCTGCAACATGGAGTTTAGATCCTTTAAAGGAAGCTACTATTATCACAAAGCATCGAAAGATTGAACATCCGAAAAACAAACTGGACATCATACCCCCTCAATGCTACCTCTTGGCCAACTGTTGATACTCTGCCAAATGTTTGCACTGGTGCATTGCTAGTGTAAAATTTAAGATAAATGGATACAACATTCTAAAATGGCAGAGAAAGGAAAGTGAGAGTCTTTCTGTGGATTGCTGGGATTTAGAAAACCCTTTGACTGTCTACAAATTCCAGGGAAGCCTATTTTATGGATGCACCACTTGTTTCCCTCAATAAAACCTGAAAAGACCTTTCTCAGAATTTACCATGGAAGAGTTGTACAAGCAAATATACCGATAATGCCTGAAGTTGGAAAGAAAAGGATACCTCATGGTAGATGTGGAAGAATACTATGTATGTTTTAAAACTGATCCAGAATTTCACTGCATTACTGAAAGTTATCACATGGTAGATAAGACTGCTACAAAATTTAGTCTACTTAAATATATGATAATCAATTAACAAGAGTCTCAAGTTAAGGCTGGCTATCACTCACCTGAGTAGCTGACACATGCCAGCTTGTGAATAAAAATACATTATGTAAAAACTGTAAAAAGAAACAACATATTAAACCAGATAGTTCCCACACTGTCTACAAATTTTGAGGTCTTTAATCTACTTTCCTTGGCTAAATATCTATCAACACTTTCTTAGTACATAAAAGACAAGTCATTTATACAACCAAACTTGTCCCCTGGATCTCTTCTTGCCCTTCAGGGAACTAGTTTTTGAGTCATGACTCAGAAATTGTTTAAAATCTTGCCCATCAAGTGTATACAGGGGAGTGTATTTAGCATGGATTCCTAACCTTTCTTTAAAACCCTGTGGCTCCTCCCCTGGATAACATTTGTGATCCCAACCCAAGGGACATGAGGTGGCTTAGTAGTTAAAAAACTCAACCCATGACCAGGAGGCTGCAAGTTTATCTGATTAGTCTTATAATTACCCACAAATTTCTTAGGATGTCTGTAAACGTCATGGTTTCTTTGCTCATAGTAATTAAATCTGGAAGTGTTTCTGGACATATAAAATGCCTAAAATAATGTACAATACACATTATAAAGTATAAAACTACAAATGTTTCAGGTACTTTGATAATGCAATACTATCAACTGTGAAACTTTATTTAACCAAACATATAAAACTTGATTCAAAATAGTCAATACAGTTATATGTGGTCAATATTTTGACAATAATTCTTTGCAAATAAATTTATAAATTAAACCTGAATATGGATGTGACAAGAAATATGTTCATCTTCAAGCAAAATCATTTTTTCTGTTGCACATAATAAAACATGTCAATAAAATTTCACAGAGATGCATTTATTGGAAAGCATCAGAGACACTTTTCATTCTTCAACCTAGAGGCTGCATTGCATTTTTAGTCTTTTACTATGCTTATCTTTTCCTTTGAATGCATCTTCATTCACAAGACTGTAATACAGGGGTGCACACACTTTTTCAGCATGCAAGCTACTTATAAAATGACTAAGACAAAATGATCTACTTATCACAAAGATGCATAACATGTATAGGTTGACGTCTATTGTTTTTTTTTCAATGCTATGCGATCTACTCACATTACCTTCACAATCGACAGGTCGATCATAATTGATGTTTTGTGCACCCCTGCTGTAATAATTTATTGATATTTTGGCTAAGATACTAAAAATATTTTTCAACAAAAGGACTGTTGAAACATTTATCTACATTCTGTGACCTAAAACTAATGCACACGTTAGGGGCCCCAAGTGGCCGAGTGGTCTAAAGCGTTGTCCGTTATGGATCACTGCCATTTCACCTCTGTGTGAGTTCGAGTCTAGGATTCGGCGAATGTTGATATGTGAAAAAGCTTGCCAGTAGCTTCTCGTGGGTCGGTGTTTCTTTCTGGTGATTTCCCGGTTTCTTCCTCCACCATTAATACTGGCTGCCATGAATAGCCTTTACTGTGCTGAAAAATTGCGTTAAGCCCAACAACAACAACAACAACTAATGCACATGTGTATCATGTAACACTTGTTCTTGTCCATCAAAGTCCATGTAGTCATATCATTTTGTATGAATAAGAGAAGGCAAAAAAATATACATTATTTGTATTTAAAATAAATCTAAAAAAAAAACAGAAAAAGAAAAATGGTTTCAACATTTTTAGTAACTCACAGCCTATGATTTGGCTTGAATTACTACTGTTTGGTACATGAATATTAACAACACAACTATTTTACCTCCACACCATCGACACAAAAACAGACAACTTTCTATGCATAAACAACAAATGGCCTGATGAGATCCCTTATGGTAATATATATGTTTACAAAACTTCAATCATCTTTTCATATTAAAGAAGAACACTACAGAATTATGCACATCATTGCACTAGAAGCAAAGTAACTTGACAATATTCCATTTCTCCCAAAACTATTTCTTTCAAAATTGCTGCAATCAATAGTTGGTGTTAAAATATCCTGTTAGCTCAAAGAGTTGGTCTATTTTAAATCCCATTCAGTAAAAATGCATTAAAAAAATTTCTACATCTTATTGCTTAACTGTCTTGGAAAAGAGAAGCTTAAAAAACCCCAATAAACTGAAGCAAATCATTTTCATTTTAAACTAGTCTAGAACAGACATAACCAGCAGTGAAGTGATTAAAAGCAGAATCTCTGTGAGACCTGGTGAATATACATTGGTCCTCCGTTTTTGTAATGAAAAAGTTAACCTTGCAAAGGAGTGACATCTTATGATGCAGACACAATGTTAAAATTTACATCTTTGGTGTAAGGCAAAATTATATCTGACTATGGATGGCCCCTCAAGAGGAACACAACTGCACATGGAATCACTTAGAAGTTACGAACATGTGATGAATCTATGCAATGGTTAGATATTTTTATGAATCTGCGACTGTTACAGTGAATAAAACACACAAGGATGATCCTTATATTTTCTTGAACTCTATGACATGGTCACTTAAAACAAATGTTGACACACCACAAACATAACAAGACTCTTCCAAAAGTTCACTATGTAACAAATCTCACCATAAAATTGTTCAATACCAAATAGTCTTTCAGCTAATAAAATCGTAACCTAAGTCTCGTATTCCTTTAGAATTCCATCATTAGGAGATATCGGATTCTGTTTTGACTCTCCTTGTATATGAGATATTCACTTTGGTCAAAGCTAGAATGCTTGAAGGTTGGCTGATTGATGGGCTTTCCTTGTGGCACCACTACCTTTTTCCCTTCTATTGTGAGAACAGTGTCCAGGGTTGGGTCTGAAACAAAAGTATTTTCAGAAGGTACTGAAACCAAAGTTATTTTGTATGGTAATTGTATAATTTAAATAAAATGCTTCACTCAAAAGGACCTTGCCCAGAGAGAAACAGTTCATGATATTTACCATTAAATCAAAGTGGATCAAGAATAAAACCGAAAACACTTCTGACACCAAACTGTATTTGCTTACATGTATTCTGAAGTATTTTAAATGGTCCTAGAGTGAACACTAGCAACTCTCTCAATTCTCACTATAAACCCCAAGGTCAATTTTTTTATATGTACAGGTGCAAGTTATGACCTAATAAAACTATTTGTTATTCTTAAATTAGAGTTAAAATTAAATGTTGTTAGCAAAAACAGTGGGCACAGGAGTTCTGTTAAAAAAACAGTACGATTCTTCAGTTGTTATCAGTACAGTAGGCTACTTCAGTTGTGTCCAAAAATACTGTATTTAAGTTTTTGTGTTGGAAAGAGGATAATGGAGCAGAAAAGGAAGCGCGTAGTTTTAACAATTAACCAAAAACTCGACATAATTAAGAAACTTGAGCAAGACGGGTCTACCAAAAACTTAGCTTTACAATATGGTATAGGTGAAACAACAGTTCACGATTTCCGAAAGAATAAAAATGAATTTATTAACTACGCCAGTAATTCTGATTCATCAAGTGGCTTATCAAGCAGAAAAACAATGAAACTGTCAACTTATGATGAGCTTGATAAAGCGATATTGCAATGGTTTAACCAACAAAGGGCACAATACATTCCTGTTTCAGGAATTTTCTGTGCGAAACAGGCAAAACTATACTTTGATGCATTAGGAAGGTGATTTCAATGCATCCTCGGGATGGCTGACGCAATTCAAACAGCGGCATGGAATACGTGAGATTTCTATACATGGGGAAAAATTAAGCAACAATGAAACAGTTGCAAATGAGTTCTAAAATGATTTTCAAAAGTTCATAGAAGAGCAACAGGTGACTCCTAAACAAATTTATAATGCTGATGAAACTGCCCTAAATTGGAAATGTCTTCCCACAAAAACATTAGCACATAAATCAGAAAGTCGAGCACCAGGGCATAAATCCAGCAAAGAAAGAATCACTGCTTTATGTTGTGCAAATGCTACTGGTTCTCATAAAGTGAAACTAGCTGCAATTGGAAAAGCTAAAAAGCCGTGTTGTTTCAAAGTAACTGAAAAAACAAATATGCCTGTGACATATTTTAATCAGAAGAAAGCCTGGATGGATACCACAATTTTTAAAACATGGTTCCATGAAAACTTTGTACCACAAGTTCACGAACATCTGAGATAGAAAGGTTTGCCAGAGAACGCCATTCTTTTATTAGACAATGCTCCAAGCCATCCAAATGAAGCGGTTTTGCAGTCTGCTGACAATAAAATAATAACACATTATTTGCCACCTAATATAACCGTGCTAATCCAGCAATTGGATCAAGGGGTGATTTCTGCTATGAAGAGGCTATAGAGAGGATGACTTCTGCAGAAGTTAGTGGAAGAAGGCAATGATTTAAAAACTTTCTCTAAAACAGTATCATTGCTAGATGCTATCTACGAAGTTGCACATGCCTGGGATTCCATAAAGCCAACCACAATGAGTAAATCATGGAACAAAAATATTTCCTGAATTTGAAACTGTCGACTGCAATAGTTTCGATGAAGAAGAGATTTCAACTTCTGAATTAGCTGCCATTTTACGGAGTACAGAGGGTGGTAAGGAAGTTGATAGTGGAAATAATTTAGAATGGTTTAAGATTGTGACGATCTAGGGTGTGAGGTTTTGTCCAACAGTAAAATCATTAAAAGTGCACAAGGGCAGACAACAGATTCTGATGAGAGTGATGAGGAAGATATGGAACTTATTCCTGAAACAAGGATAAACAATTCATCTGCTCTTCAATGGACTGAGGGTTTGCTAGAGTATCTGGAGCAACAAAGTGATTCTCTGCTCTCAGATAAATTGGTATTACGCAGATTGAGAGCAACCACAAAGAAGAAAGAAGCTATGTCATTAAAACAGAAATCAATAAAAGACTACTTTTCCTAAACATTCATTGTTTTTGTTTGTTCATTTATTCATCTTCCTTTATTTTAATGTTCAATATAATGGTATTAAATTTAATTATTTATTTTTGTGTTACGACATTAGGATATTAGTGAAGAAGAACATTGGCCTGCATCACAAAAGGTAAACATAAGTAGGATATTACGGCGAAAAAATTAACTAAGTTAATTTTATGCCACTATATCTGGATTGTATATATGCACTTTGGTTTATCCGATGTTTTTGATTATCCACGCTAGCTCTCCCCACCATTACCGCTGATAATCGAGAGTCTACTGTATGTATATGTATATATATATATATATATATATATATATATATATATATATATATATATATATATATATATAAAATAAAACAAAGTTTAAAATCATTTCTAACATATATTGTAACTATTAAGATATCGTGGAAATTATTATGTAATAGTTTTAATAACAAGCTCCTGAAAATTATCAGGAAGGTTTTTGTTGGAAATTCTGCATAAATGTCTCTGTCAAGAAATACTATTCCTTTGAATTTATATTTGTATATTACTCAGATTTTAAATAGAGAGAGTCCATGGTTCCAGAACTCATTGGTTTTTGGTCCTCAGCATTCTTTTATTTTTGCAGAAATTTGTCCTGAGTTTTTAAATTACAAAAAAGCTCCAGTCAAATAAGAAGAATACTGAAAATGATAGTTTTCTATTTCCTTACCAGGTTCTGTCATTCCTTTGGCAACAATGCTATCATACCCAGCAGGTGCCTTTGTAAGATTCCCATTACCCATAATTATATGGTGCTCTTTTCCAAGCGCAACTTCATTCAGAAACATAATTCCTGTATTCCCCGTCTTCCCTGCAGGTTCCACTGAAACAATCAATGAATCTTTCTCCCCAAAATTTCTGAATTTTGATTTTTCTAGACTACTTACATGAAATTGGATTTTTTAAAGTTTCAGCAGCAAATGTGTGAAGTAAATAAATTTACCTGTAAATAAAGTATAAATGAAGGTCTTGACTTACAGGATTCTGCAACCTGATTTAAGCTGCATTCCATTACAAAATGATTCCAAATTTAGATAAAAGTATGATATGGATATGTGTCTGTGTCTCTCCTAAACCAAGTGAAGAATAATGAAAAAAATATTTTCAAACTGTACACCTGTGTTAAAGTAATAAAGTGAATCTTGGGTGTGCATGTACACTGGCAGATTATATCAAATGGGTGATTTAAGCACACCAGCTCATCATTCAAAAGATTAAATAATACAAAAAAGGCCAGTGTGACATGTACAACTGTAAACAACCAACCTGTAAGCAACTTAATGGTTGGCAAAACAAATTTATGGTGTGATACACCCAGCTTTAGTGTTACAAGTTATTTGAACCCTACATAAAACCCATTCAATCCTAAACAAGTGAACTGAACTATGTAAAAACCAAAACTATCAATTGAATACAGTTCATTTTTACAACTCAGAGTAAATATAAGTCTCATATTCAATAGCTCTATATTTAAGTACTGTAATCCAAGCTATTTTTAGTTTGCAACAGAGGCTAAGAACTATACAAATGAACTGCACAATCTGAGGGCTGTTCTTGTCAAATATATTTTGGACCCAGAGAAGGTGAAGTAGTCACCCACAGATGCAACTTAGACTTGTGTATCATTTTCATATTAACTCTCAGAATAATTAGAGTACTCTGGTATATGTCTTTATCAAGGTGGACACGGTCTGCATATCAAGGATCACAATTATGTCTCTGTAACAAAACATGTGACCTTGACTCCAACATCAAAAAGTTGAGAATGCATGTTATGGAATAAATTTTCTTAGATAATGAAATTATCCAGTATGAATAATTACATCAAGAAGTTTAGGAAATATAAACAAAATTCTTGAACCAATACATTAGGGGTCACACTACCAGATGAAGTGAGCAAGAGTTGATTAAAAAATGTAAACTTCAGCTTGTTCTGTTAGGACTTTTCCCTGTGATTTTTTAAGACCTAAATGACAGTTGTTTATAACTTTTGAGATGCTCAGTCATTGTAGCTAGGTATTTAGGCTAGTTCTGACAATGTTTATGCTATACTACAAGGTGAAATGATAGCAATTGCACAGACATAAACTACATGTAACTCATGCACATTTACAGGCATGTGTTTTGAATAGCTGACTGACCATTAACATTTTTCTGAGCAAATCATCACTGCCAAATTTCTGCAAATTATGCTACCATTTAATGACGAAAACATATCAACTTCTGTTTCAAACCTTAAACATCAATATGTAATTAGTAATGTGTGTTTTAAAAATAAAATGGGTGAAGAGAACTTTCTAATTTAAATTTAAAAAATGAAGATTTTAACTGCTGTGTTTGTGCCATTTTCTTTATAAGAATCAGTTTGAAACTGTAAGTGAATCAGTCCTGTAATGGTAGAAATTGCTGTTTCAAGGAAATAGCACTTCATTAGATTGCCTGATTTCCTAAGTATTTGGTCAAATATGTTAAGGAATATTTACAATTCATAGAGAGCAAATTCTGTATTTTATGTGATAGAAGATTAGCCTAAAAATGTACATCAGAAACATATTTTATGTTGTGGAATTTGAAAAGTGCAGTAACTTGTAATGTCAAGGTTGTTTTTTGACATTAATCATTTAAGTGAAAATACAAAAAAGCAGTGAAGAAATACTATTTACAAGTATGTAGGCAAATAATAAAACCATAATTCTGCAATCCTATCAGTGGATTACTGCAATGAAGATAGAAAATGAGTGGTTATATTAAGAAAATCCCTTTTTCTAAAAATAGATGCTCTTATTTGTAATGTATGGCACCATACATGTTCTCAGTTGTGTAAAGAAGGGTCATATAATGACAGTGTTGCCTATGAATAGTTACAGTAATGTTTTGTTGGGAAAAATCAAGATGATCAGTAAGGTATGAAATCACTAGTGCATATGTTCACATTTACATTTACAGCAATTGCTTCAACTGTCATTTCATAGTAAAATTTCAAAAAATATAAAAAAAAATGTTTAAGTGGTAGCTAATTAATCAATTTTAATCATGCAACACAAATTAATTATGATGTATAGCTATGCTCTTTTAAAGCTATATGGTCAAAATATACTTCATTAATCTCTCCATCCAAACATAATCCCTTTTAAGATTAACTACTATGCATATGGATATAATCCTTTTTATGTGTTGAGAATAAACATAACACATATGTTTAAACTTGAAAATAAATTATTGCTTAAAACATATATTAAATTCATACTGAGTAACAGAGCACATGTTCAAATAAATGAATGAAAACACATACACATACAACTATATATTGGATTTCTAGCTCTGCTTACACTTCTCTCTGTTTACCTCTCACTTCTCTCTGTTGTGTCCAAAAGGGAAGTAACTTCTACCTAAAATTCAAATCTAGATTGTGCCTTTATACATGAATGCAAATGTTCTATGACTGTGATGAGTTGACCCAAGATTAAAAGGTTTAAAGTACATGAAACAAAATAAACTGACTTGAACCTCATAATTATTCATGTGTAAAACATATCTATCAAGGGAATTTGGAAATATAAATGGAAACATTTTAAATAAAAACATAATGTAACATTTTCTATGACTGACTTTTACCCCAAGGTAAAAAAGGGTTATTACCCTATGCTGCAGAATAAATTATCTTAGCTTCGTTATGATTCATTCCAGGTGTAAAGAAAATATATGAAGGGTTTTATGAAATGTATTCAAATGAAAAACTTGGACCAACTGTTGAAAACAATAATGACAGCAGAAATGAAAGGTTTATTTCTAGAGTTCCACTTAATGTAGGCATTAAAAATAGGCCTTCCCTAGATGTCATGTACAAGAAAACAAATGTGATGTAAGTTATGAAAAGTACTGTCAATGGCACATGATATGACCACCCTGTGTATAATAGTCCTCTATGTAAACACTAGCTGGGCAAGGTTCACTCAGGACATTGTTGACCACTGAGTCTGAATCATCTGGACATTTGGTAATGGTATGAGAATCTTGAACTAAAAATTACTGTGCACAAACTATTATTTTGTTATTAAACATACAATGACTGAACTCTAAACCACATATTTGATTGATTTCTTTATTATGGTACTCAAAGTGCAAGCAGGGTATAGAGCTTCATGAAGGAACTTACTCTAGAACAAAAGTTAAATTACAAACCCATTTTGTTTGAGCCACAGTGACTCTGACCAAGACTATTGTGCCCCAAGATGACCAGGCCTCTTCCAAACTTTATGTACAAGCCACAAACTTTGGTACAGTCTAGAACTAAAGTTATTGTCTAAAAGCCATATTTCTTCTTTTAGTCTAAGTAACTTTGACCAGTGATATGAGACTCAGTATTTGCTCTTAAAATAAGGGTGAAAGACAATAGGCTTTGTAAAATTGAACAAATAATTTAGTTTCCTAGAATACAAAGTGAAAATGAGAAAAAAAAAGAACTTATGGTATTGGGAATTTAATCCCAAAATAATCCAAGAATTGCAGACACATGTCCTAACAATATAAAGCCATAAATAAATCTTTGTACAAGTCCTGAAGAGATTCAAAACTGAAGGTGATGACATGACATAGCCTAAGAAGTGCTGATGTATCAACAGCCTCTTGTTGAATCAAAGAAATATTATTTCAGTTTTGAATTCAGTATAAGTTCCAATGAATGTCTTTATTGAAGACTTTTATCAGAGCACTTTTGTATTTCCAGAGAAAATAATCACTTGAACTCAATAATTTGATTCAGAAAATAAAATTCAACCAAAATTGGTCAAAACTTAATACAAATTGAAAGTGCTAGATGTTAAAGCATGACTGACTAAATCCTCACAGTCACCTGACATAGTTCTTTACTTGACCTCAGGTCACAATTAGCATTTTCTAAAATAAACTTTACCTAATGAAATAGTTTCCTTCTAAAATGATCTAATAAGACTTATTTACTTATAACCTGTACAATTGACCTATCGCCTCTTGTCACTTATGCTGATCAATCGGTGAACGTAAATTAGACACACCTCAGGTATTGCTTTTGTCTGCAATTTTCCTCTGACAAGCTACTTGTGACAATAATGAACTAATTATGATAAGTATTTACAAATTTTGCAATGATTTGTTGATTTCTTTTTTAAAATGGGTGAAAAGATGCCAGTGGGAGCCTTGTATTTCTGTAGTCAATGCTCAGACCATCTAAATGAAGGAATTAGATTTATTCCTTTCCCGAAACATATAATAAATTTTGATAAAGATATTTTTTGTGGTAACATGTATGATCAGTTGCATATGGAAATGATTAATGGCAATTGCAACATGTTTGTTTTCATAAATGTATGTAAAAAGTATTTTCCATGGATGGCTTGAAAAAAAAGACAAAAGAAATTGAAATTGAAAAAAATAATGTAAAGTTATCTAGAACATGGATGGAGATCCCCTTAACTTGTGAGTTTGATGTATATTATTTCTTGTATAGGATGGAATGAACCCCAGACTATTATTTTTAAAGTTTGAAAATTTACATTTTAATGTTTGATTGTCCCCAAAAAAATTTATCATCTTGATCTTTCAGACACTTGAGTGACTCTTTACCTTCTCATGGTGTTGAAGGAGAAGTGGGGATATAGACATGTAATAATAAAGAAATACCAAAATAATAGTTTCAGATAAATACCTTACATTATTATATGCTCCTTTTTTCTCTCCGTTAACTTTACATTGTCAGAATCATGCAATATTCATCGATATTGAACACCTTCAAACTGTCCCCCACGTGCAAAGCAACTATTTTTTAACGTAAACAATTTTTTATGAATGAACTAAAGCATATATTTCATGGACAGCCACATACCAGCAAATGTTTCATAGACTGACACATATAAACTGTTTTGGCACATTCTGCATTTACTTTTTTGACACAATGTTTAAGATCAAACTATATATAGACGCTATACAGGTTCCTCACAATAAAACACAAGTAATATACACATAAAATGTCTTCTTTAGCTGTTAATAAAAATGGCAAAAAATATACTTACAAATTTACATCCTGAATTTCCTCAAAAAATATATTTTCATAGGTCTGTAAATCTGAATTAGATGAGCCATGTCATGGGTTCTCAAAATTGATTGCACATTTTGAAATTGTACTGTAATTTCGAGTATATTCCAAGTGTAGTTACATCCTCCTTACTGCACTCAAAATGAAATAAACATTAAATTCCTCAGCATTTTTTTGATAATTGCAATGGAAAGGCTTCATAATTTCCCACATTGTGATCTGAATCATTCAATGATAGAAAAGAAACCTGCATGCCGA
This sequence comes from Potamilus streckersoni, assembly GCA_016746295.1. Lineage (NCBI taxonomy): Eukaryota > Metazoa > Mollusca > Bivalvia > Unionida > Unionidae > Potamilus > Potamilus streckersoni. Next base: position 4,017,362 of record JAEAOA010001685.1, read on the forward strand.
TGTCAACACAATTCAAAACATTAAATTGGCAGACACTGCTGGAAACCGATGCAAGTCACTTCATGTAGTTAAATCCAGACCGAAATCAGAAGATTGCATTGAATCAACAAAAATACCAATAGGTATTCATTCCAGATCAAATGGAAAAACTGTTGCAATGCATATTCATTAACAATATTACTCCAAATTTCAATTTTAAGTAGAGCAAGCACCATTTTCTTTTGAAACTTATGTCTAGCATGTGACCAACTTCATATTTATCTGTGCGGAGTTATGCACTCATTAATAATGTTGTGTAATGATCCATCAACGCTTATGTATTTATAGGTTGGAATACGGCATACATTTAGTTACTTTGTTTCTTTCAGTGTATTTTTGTTCAAATATTTAAGCCTTGGGAAGAATAAGAAATGAGCATATAATAAAAAGGTTACTGTATTTGTATGGGAAAATATTAACTTGTTTTGTCGGAAAAATATACTGCATTCCCAAGGTCATGCCATATATCCATCCAAAAAACTCGTTCATATTTTCCCATACAAATGCAGTAACCTATATTAAGCAAGCATTTATATGTTTACATCAACAGATATAACTGATCAATATTCTGTCTGACAAGCACTGTAGAATCTTAAAATTATTATATACAACAGTATACTTCTAACAGTAATTATTTACGATTTTGTTATTAATTTTTAATTCATTTACTTCAAGGCAGCATTAACATAAGCCAGATAAAATTAGCAAGGACAAGATTATTTACTAAATACATTAGCATCTTTTGCAGTAAATTTCCTTGTACATGAATAAGTTATCAAGCAGCTTTGAAATTGATTTTATTTACTGAAATAAAATACTTGGGTTATTACTAAATGAACCTAAATGAACTTGAACTACAAATATTGTCTACTGCAGTACAATTTATGTAACTTTGTAATTTTACATCTTTAAGAATAAGACAAATCATTTTTAATGAACGTATCATTCAAATTGAAGCATATTATTTTGCCAAATACTGCATGTTTGTTGAAGGTTAACAGGAGGTCATGTTACATGATTTGTTAAGCAAAGCAATCTATTGTCTCCTGTAAGGCCAATTCACTTAGGAATCTCCAAATGACCCATATCAACATATTTACTCCATGTTTAATCTTAATAAAAATCCTGATATTAAGCTCATACATATAGAGAATAATTTAGCTATGTATGAGATGTTGACAAATGAAATAAAAAATTTTAAAAGTCAATAAGGTCAAGCAGAAATGAACTCGGTTTTGGATAAGGTCAAGCCCAGCCTACAATGTTATATTACAGTAGCATGAAATGAGATACAATTATTATTTTTGGTTTATAAAAACCTAACAAAGAAAAAAATTAAACATAATAACACCAGGATAGCAAAAGCCATGAGCTTTGTCATTTTTTAATGAGCTTAATACTAGGAATGTGTTCATGGAATACAAATGCCCTGATACAGTGACCTAATTTTGGGTCAGATATTGCTTCATTCAGCAAGAAACATCTAACAAAAAAGCTGCTAGAATATGCAACCAACACTGCCATAAAAACTGACTACAAATGCAAAACTTTGCTGAATAATGAGGTTACAGTGATTCTTTGTTTGGACTGATAATTCATATTCACACAAAACAGTGCAAGACTCTGCATCTAAGAATTCCTGAGAAACTTGACAATATTCAGAACATATGTAGGTGTGATGGACAGACAAACAGACATACAGACTAAAAGAATGATGGTCAAAGTTAACACCATATTCATGGCTGGACATCTAAGAACAAAATAAATACCGACATCTGAGCACCTCAAGATCTTACCATAGTCAGCTGACTTTGAGTTTTCAGATGCAAAGTAGATTCCCTTCCCAACTCTTCCTCCACTGTGTGGCATGATACGCAGTCCACTCTTCAAAATGGCTACCACCACAGCCACACTTGTCCCATGCCATAGTAACTTGCGTTCTTTGATGTCATCATGCTGTTTGAATCTATCACCCTGGGTAAATGTTTAAAGTATTAGAAATTAGCTTTCTTAACCTGAAACTATTCACCGATTGATCTATGTGTTTTAAAAATCATTGGTTAAGAAAATTGAGTCTTTTTCTTTTCAAACATACTAATATTACTTGGCTTATTCTCTTTAGCAAAGAAAATCTTTAAATATAATATGATATAGCATCTATATTTGTATGTATGTATGCATAAATATATATATATATATATATATATATATATATATATATATATATATATATATATATATATATATATATATATATATATATATATATATATATATATATATTCATATATATTCATGATTTGAACCCATAATTATATCACATTTGTGTTTAGTGCATGTGTGAGAAAAATAAAGCTTACATCCTTTAAAATGTGTTCTGGACTGACAATGAGTAGGTGAGACAGACAAAAGTAATGGATAATTGACTTCATGCTACTGCTGTTGAGCACTGTGAAGCTTCTGAGCTTGTTAAAGGTAGAAGAAGCACAGCGATTAGGTGTCAATCAAAAGTCACTGTCATGAACACCCAGAGAATGGGATTCTGCATTAATTTTGACATCACAAAAAACCCTTTAATGAAAATGTAATATGCAGCTAATTCTGATACATAATAAAGAGGGAACTAAAAGACTCAAAATGGAAGATCATTGTTTCTAGAAAATAACACTGCTACCTCTAGAAAGTACAGGATATACCTATAACAGCATAACAATTTGAGATGTGCAAGTAAAATGGTCACTAATAAACCAAAATATTGAGGATGAAATAATGCAAAGTAAATTTTTTTCTTAAATTAAAAATAAACCACTCACAAAATCATATACAGAAGAGTTGATGCCATTTGTCAAACATAATAGCAATGTGTGGGACGTCAAAGATCTGAAAGAGTCCAGAGTCACTTAGCCTGAGAAGGTTATTAATTTCAAGCAGCTGATCATTGTAAATTACAGAAAATGTGGTGGACTCACTATACTCAAAACTAAGTACATGTCTTAAGGAGAAATATGTTTTCAGGTGTTCCCACCACTTCTTCAGAGAGCAAATAAATAAATAAATAAATAATAAATATATAAATATATATTATTGTATAGGTATAAGTGATCACTTTGCAATTTATCTAGCACATAAAGTCGATAGATAATAAAAATATAATATCCATAAATCCATTACTTTAAAGATCTTTTCTCAAAACTTTGATATGGTTAAAACTTCCTGTAGGATGTGAAACAGATTCTATAGAATACAGTCCTGATCTTTGAAGATATGGATGACATTTTAGATACTTGGACAGATCTGTTCATCAAAACAGTGAACAAACATGCCTCTTTAAAAACAAAGGATAAAGAAAGACCACCTGAGCCAGGTCTGATCTCCCCAGAAAATTTATAAGCAATAAAGCAAAGAGACCAATTAAAATCTGCAGGAATTCAAGTGGAATATGGAATTTGGAGGAATAAAGTTAATAAAATGATAAAACAAGCCAAACAAGCACACTAAAAAAATGTGTTGGATGAAAACAGAAGGAATCCAAAAGCTATCTGGAGAGTGTTTACAGAATTTGGTGTAGGAAATAAAAGAGTAACACTTAAATTTTATCCCTCAATCACGAGGGCATTTATACTGATAATTCAATTTATATCTCAAATATTTTTAAAGACTTTTTCTTTCAAATTGCTGAGAAACTTAAAGAACCCAGAACTTCATCTAATCATCTGGAACTCAAAACATTTTGTACTAAAAATCTCCCAAACAATATTAAGCTTGAAATTCATGAGTCCTGAATTTGTGTTAAAATATATTTTAAAAAATGGATGACTGAATATGATTGCACTAATGCTACCAAACGTAGCTGCACCGGCAACATTAGAAAGTACAGCTTTCATTTGCAATGAAAATATTAGGTTTAATGAATTTCCACAAACAACAAAAACTGCCAAGGTTACACTAGTTAATAAAGTTGAACAAAAGATGATGTAAATATCTATAGACCTATCTCCATCCTACCTTGTCTGTCCAAATTTTTAAAAAAACATGCATGATTATTTTCTCAACTAATCAAATGCTTATAATCTTATTAGGGATAATTAGTCCAAAAAAAAATCACTCTGTGAAACTGCACTAATAGTTTTGATTGATGAATGGCTGAAAGCATTAGATAAAAGAGAAATGGTAGGCACCATTATGATTAATTTTTTCAAATGGTTAACTTTCTCAAAGTAAAAGTAATAACTGTGGAGTCCTCAGACCTAAGCTATTAATTCTATCAACAACTTGCCTTTTAAGATAGAACTTCAATTTCTTCCAATGACCTCTATACAGATGATACTACACTGTTTGAAATTGGTAAACCTAAAACAATACTTCAAACAATTTACAAGATGCTCTAAATAGACTTAAAGTATGATGCAAGGATAACAGAATGATTATAAATGCAGAAAAACAAAAGCCCTATTAGTTACAATGCAACAAAATGAGCATGGCTAGATAATAGATAACGGCAAAATCCAGACTTTATTTGACAATGTGAGCCTTAATATGACTCTCATGATAAATTTCTTGATGTATTCATATATAACAAACTTACTGGGTCTATTGACATTAAACAGGTTAATTCTTATCTTCGGCTATTGAAGAAAATCAAAACATACACCCCTCTTCAACATAGGGTCATCATCTTTTATTAAAGTTATATACAGCCATATCTGGATTATTGTAATGTAATTTGGGGTTGTACCTCTAATTCAAACATAACAACACTTTTAAGATTCCAAAAGAGGGCTTTTCATTTAATTCTATATTAATGTATAGACAATTTATTTCAAGTATGCAATGCATATAAAAATTTAAATAATACATGAAAGAATATTTCTTAGAAAAACCAAATTTATGTTTAAAGTATCCAGAAAATCTTTTCCTGTCTATCTTAGCAATATCCTTCACTGTAGAGATGCTGATGGTAATCCAAATTTAACATCAGTTGGAAGTAAAAATTACATTATACCAAGGCCAAAAAAGGATTTTTTTAAAAAGATCTTCAATATACTGGTCTTCAGGTATGGAATAACATTCCCAGTCATAAGACAGACTCCTAGCATTTCTTCTTTTCATAATCAATGTCTCACATGGTTGAAATCTTTAGACAATTAAACAGTTCTTAGTAAAATATATATATAGCCTGTAATTTTGAATCATTTTCACAGTTGAATTTTTTTATGTAGGATTTATATATTTTGTATATGTTTATGTCTTCTGTACAGACGATTGTGTGTGTCTTCCTGGCTTGATACTTTGATTTTTAGGATCACTTAATTATTTAGTGTCAAGCCAGATTCCTAACATCAAGTTGTATATACTGTATATATTGTACATATTAGATAGAAGGCCTGGAGGTAGATTAGTTCTGTAACTGAATTTTGTAACCTTCTCTAGATAAAGTATTTATTATTATTATTATTATTATTATTATTATTATTATTATTATTATTATCATCATCATCATCATCATCATCATCATCATCATCATCATCATCATCATCATCATCATCATCATCATTATTATTATTATTATTATTATTATTATTATTATTATTATTATTATTATTATTATAGGCTCATAATATTTGTAAATATTTATTATTTTAAAACTGTTAACTTTATGTTTTCTGCTGCACATGGTGCGTTATTACAGACATCATGTTCATTTCATATTCTGTTTGGGCTCCTGTACAGAACATTACATCATTTGCCAATAGAATATGGGAATCTCATTCTATATTGTGGCAGACTTAGGATGTTCTTTTAGAGATTCCTGACATAATTTACAATATTTTCTGAATATAGATTTGGAGATGAATGCTAAATAAATATTTAAGTAAGGAAACTTGCATTAACAGGTGAATTATTTTATTTTATTTGTTATTCCTTATTTATAGTGCCATGAGAATGTGGTACGACAGTACAATGTGAGAACCTAACTTGCAATGGAAGTTTTTATTATTTCTTATGAGCCAAATGTAAACCTTGCTTGGGAGTGACATTCTAGGCACCCATTCTATTTCATAATAAGAAATTAGTAAAATAAGTTTAGTGATACAAATATGTGATTCATCTGGAGATGTTTTGCATGAGTTTACTGCATTCTGATTTTAAGACAGAACTAAAAAGGACAATTAAATCTAATATCCTATTTTACAGTTTCAAAAAGTAAAATTACTATGCTTGTACTGTGCAAAAAATCTAAGAAGTTTAAAGCCCAGAAATAGTTCTCAACCTATTAATGAAAGAGAAGCTATGTTATTTCCTTTAAACAATGAACACATTACTTTGACATTTCTCAGTATCATGTCTTTATGAAAATCATCTCGACTATTACAGGACAATCATCAAAATCACACAACAATGTCAGCACATTGTGTTCTATAAAGAATATAAATCTAAAGTTTATGAGACATTACAAATTTTATACAACTTCCTGTAGAAGAGAGGTGTACTGTATTTCCAGTCTAGGGTGGTATTTGTTTATGGATGATACATACCAAAGAGGTGTACTGTATTTCTAGTCTAGGGTGGTATTTGTTTCTGGTGGTACATACCAATGAAACGTGCTGTATTTCCAGTCTAGGTTGGTATTTGTTTCTGGTGATACATACCAAAGAGGTGTGATGTATTTAAAGGCTAGGGTGGTATTTGTTTCGGGTGGTACATACCAAAGAGGTGTGCTGTATTTCCAGTCTAGGGTGGTATTTGTTCCTGGTGGTACATACCAAAGAGGTTTGCTGTATTTCCATTCTAGGGTGGTAATTGTTTTGGGTGGTACAGACCAAAGAGGTTTGCTGTATGTAAAGACTAGGGTGGTATTTGTTTTTGGTGGTACATACCAAAGAGGTGTGCTGTATTTCCAGTCTAGGGTGGTATTTGTTTCTGGTGGTACATACCAAAGAGGTTTGCTGTATTTCCAGTCTAGGGTGGTAATTGTTTCAGGTGGTACATACCAAAGAGGTGTGCTGTATTTCCAGTTTAGGGTGGTATTTGTTTCTGGTGGTACATACCAAAGAGGTTTGCTGTATTTAAAGTCTAGGGTGGTAATTGTTTTGGGTGGTACATACCAAAGAGGTGTGCTGTATTTAAAGTCTATGGTGGTATTTGTTTCTGGTGGTACATACAAAAGAGGTGTGCTGTATTTCCAGTCTAGGGTGGTATTTGTTTCTGGTGGTACCTACCAAAGAGGTGTGCTGTATTTCCAGTCTAGGGTGGTATTTGTTTCTGGTGGTACATACCAAAGAATGTTTTTACTGTACTGATGACACTGAGTCAATAGTTTGTGCCAATAAGGAACATAAATTCCCAAGAAATCTTGTTTTCAATTTTTATTTTACAAAACAGTGCATTTGTCACAAATTAAGTTTGAATATTACAAATATAAACATATTTATGACCCTTTAATCCCACATTTGACACATGTCGTGTATGACAACAGTAGTGGTCAAACAGGATGCTATTTGGTTTACATATAATTTAATTGTAAAAATTCTCTGATCAAATGCGGTATACTGTGGTATGTATCACAGCATGTTTAGAAATACCATGCTATACCACAGAACAAAATTTGTTATGGTACTTAGCTCTATTATACAATACATGGTCACTACAAGTGACTTGTAACATTTATTATTTAACTAATGTCATCAATTTATGATCCATGAAAATTGTGAACAATCTTATTTATACTTACTTCTCCATCTCGGTCAACTCTCCAAATATACTTAATTTTTGGCCCATGTTGGCTCTTTGTTTTTTTTGTGTATGTCTCCAGTATCTACAAATAGATACAAACTGATTGCTACACCATTAATCTCAACTAATATTGCTGAATAAATTTAAACCTCATCCAGAAGTCCAACATCAGTGCCATTTTAAGGCATAGGCACACATGCACATGCCTAAGACCCCACATGGCAGGGGGCCATGCAGCAGCCCAAGAACAAAATTTTGGTGTCAGTTGTGTTAGCAGTTTAGTACTATATTAATAAATTTAACAAAGTGGCACACAAGGCACATGCCTAAGACCCCACATGGCAGGGGGCCATGCAGCAGCCCAAGAACAAAATTTTGGTGTCAGTTGTGTTAGCAGTTTAGTACTATATTAATAAATTTAACAAAGTGGCACACAAGGCACATGCCTAAGACCCCACATGGCAGGGGGCCATGCAGCAGCCCAAGAACAAAATTTTGGTGTCAGATGTGTTAGCAGTTTAGTACTATATTAATAAATTTAACAAAGTGGCACACAAGGCACATGCCTAAGACCCCACATGGCAGGGGGCCATGCAGCAGCCCAAGAACAAAATTTTGGTGTCAGATGTGTTAGCAGTTTAGTACTATATTAATAAATTTAACAAAGTGGCACACATGCACATGGAAATGCAATATAATACTCTATATCTGAGACTGGTTACTTTTAAGGTTAGATTTTGGGTCCCCAAACTCCTTAAAATGGCTATGCATGGACTGCTAACAATTTGACTGCATGTTATAATTGTCATGAATTATATAGTAGAATAGTCAGAAAACAGTTGACACAAAAAAGAAGGAAAGTAGACAGAATTTGCCATATAGTATTATATAACATTTAAGCCTTTATATCTTTAGCAGTTGCATTCCATTTTCATATAAATTTAACACTTACTGGTATGACTCATTTTCCAATGAACATATTCTTTTTCAAATGAAAAGCATCACATTTAAGAAATAGATGTGCAAATAAGGACAGTACTCTCTATTTATAAGCTGGTTCATTTTCTGAGGTGTGTAGAATCATAGAGTAATATTAGTATAAACTATCTCAGAATAAGGCAACCTAAACAAGAAAAAGAGATTTTATATGCTCACTGACCCCATTCATTAGTGGCAGATACTGTGATACAGTTTAATATGCTCTCCAAAACAGTATCTCCTCCTAAGCTACTGGGTAGAAATTCACCAAACTTTCAGTGGCATAGTTTGCATAAGTGGTATTGATCTACAAGAGGAGGATGATTTTTGGATCCCTACATTGGGCCACTATGAGGTGATCAAAAACCAAATTAAGAAAAACTGCATATACTAGAATTAAAAATATTATGGACCAAACTTTATATATGCAGTGACAGCATAATTTCAGTAGCAAACTCTTGGTCATTATTGGGTGGAGGAAGCACATGGGAGAATATGTAAAAGTGACTATAATATTTGCAAATGCAAGCAATAAAAAAGCACTATTTTCTTCCCAAATTACATAATGTTTTCAAATACAGTGTTTTCAAATACATTGGGAATTTTTCATAAAAAGAAATAGACATTGGTATTTTTAGCAGTAATTAGACATTGACATATATTTTGCAAGTCATTCCTTAAAATGTATGGGGTAATTCAGCCAAGCCTGGAGTTATCTTCTCAAAATAATTAACTCATTTGACTGAACAAATCATATGTTCAGTTGATCTTCAGCATTTAATAAAATATTTTCATGATTTAGGTGGCACTAAAACCATCATTTAATGGCTCTGTGATTAGTTTATCATTACATTTCTAAGTGTATTTGATATTTTTCATAAGCTATTATGAGCAAACTAACTTTTCTACCTTTACTGAGATGATCAATACAAATCACTACATTGCTGTTGCAAATGACATCCAATATAATGTGGTGGGGTGTTGTGGCTGATGTATATCATTATTCTTTCAGCACTCAGAACAGATAAAAAAAAGTCACCAAAACTTGTTTTCTTCATTTCATTGAATCATGTTTGGTCAAATTTAAAGTGACATTAATTTTTGTCATTAGGGAATTTTCTAAAGCATGTCATAAAAACACCCCTATGTACAAATACAAACAAATGAATGGGTTTACCATTTATATATCTGCTAGACAGCAAGGGTGTAAACATACAAATCATGGAAGCTCACTCATCCTGCATATTAAAGCACCAAAAAAACAAGACACTTACTTTGAATTCCTTTGATTTGGGTGTCAGCAGTTCCAGTTTGCATTTTAGCAGTCGATAATTGACATCCAATGGATGGGGCACCTCAACCTCTGCCTAAAAATGTAAGAAACATAATCAGTTAGTTTCATACAAAGATGTGTTTTGTACATACAGTTGTCCATCTCTTATAAAGCACTTTTAAAGAAAGGTAAATCTCAGATAAAACACACATATTACAAAACCAGGACATCAAACTAGTAGATTTAAATATTTTGACCAGTGGATCAACTTCTAAACCAGTAGATTTTTCTATTATTATAAACATTATGTATTTAATGGGACTGAAGAAAACCTAAACATTAGTTGATCTTTTGACACAATATGTAATTTTTTAATTCCATAATAACACAGCAACTTTTGGACATGATTCAGATTTTAATTGGAAGTTGTACAATGACAATAAATGAGTACCAGTTTGTGCTGTTATGGATATCCAAATCATAAATTACATTATACCATCGTTTTATCAAGTCATTTGTGTTTATGATGTTTATATTTTATTCCTTTAATTTAAAGGCTGTCTCATATTGTAGTAAAAGTACAATGTACAACATGTGTGAAATTTCAATTCACAAATCATGGCTGATTGCAAAGGTCAAGAAAACAACTATTTTTGTCAAAGAATGCCCTACATTAATTTGAATGTAGGTTACAAAAACATCATGTTACACTAAGCATACATTTGTCTTTCAGATATATCATGCATGCCATAGTTGTTAATTGGCTCAGTACCTAATCAGAGAAGGTCACACCATGACTGTTAATTTATAATAAAATGATTTCAATATTTGAAAAAAGCTATTCTTCAATTCAGGTTTTGTCAATTTGGTGTGCATATAGTGACTATATTAGAGAATTAAATCACTACATATTTTATACAACAGTTATATGCCAGTTTGGTAAAAGAGAGAGAGTGAGGAAATCATTTTATGTTTAGAACTTATTTATTGGATTAGCAGAGTGGAAAACATTTATTTTAAACAGACCTGTGCATTATGTAAAATTATTCAAGGACTTGAATATTTAAGAAATTCATCAGATTATGTGAAATTATTCAAGGACTTAAGTCATATTCTACTTTCACAGGATTACCTTGAAATAAAAACTTTTTGATTTAACTGTGATTCAACAGTGGAGTTAACCCACTAACACATAAGCATATTAGAACCTTCATTCAGAATTCCTTTGAATAGTTTCCAGATTAATCTGAAATTTATAGAAAAATTTAAGATAATATTCTAGGAATACATAAACTGTAAGCTATGTATAATTCTTTTGCTTTGTTTCACATTATTTATTTATTTTTGGGCAATAAATTTATATTTGGAAAATTGAATGGTTGCTGGATTTTACTTTGTATTGGCATCTAATTTAAGGCCATAGATGTATTAGTGTATTATTAATTCAACGAGAAAGGAAGTTTTACACATAGATGCTTTGATGAAGTCATACTTTGTATATGTAAGAGTGATTTCCCTTACCAGCTGTGAAATGTAGAATTGACTTAACAAGTGAATAAAGTAATGTGAAAGAATTATGTGCATACTGTTGATATCATAAAGGACTTGCTTGGACAATTTTGATAATTTTAAACAATCAGTACTTCTGACATTGATTTTTAAGCTTATAAAGTTAAAGAGCTATCTCTCTTACTACATAAATATCACATCTTCTGTGAATCTAAATTTTACAATGCACATTATGTCCCACTACACATGCACCATTCTGTCATTTTACAGTGTTGCAAGTGTGAATTGGAGTAAACCCTCAAACTGAGACAAAGTCATAGTTCTACTGACCATCAATTGCCATGTGTATCTCATAGTGCAAGCACCTCACATTGCTGATTTGAGTCTAGTGTTTAAAGCAGTGCTGTTTTTGTTCAACATGACCCCATAATGCAAGTCAACTACATAAAATTCATTTGGTGCTCAATCAAAGAAATAGTGATCTGTAACAATTCTGCAGGCAAAAGTGCTTTTTCTGAACTTACTGAAATAAGGTATATCAGTCTCAAACATGGCACACAAACATGACTGCAATAAATCAAGCATCCACGCAATCAAAATTCAAGAGAAAGAAATTTGATAGCCATTACATCACATGCTCCCATAACTGCCAAAGTGATGAGCAAAGTGGGTGATAAAATTTTAGCTAAGACTGAAAAGGCATTAAACTTATGGTTCAAGGATATGAATTGTATGCACATGACTGTCGATGCCACTGTGTTGTGCAAAAATGTTCTTAGACTTTATGCTTATTTTAAGCATCATACGGAAGAGGGAGAGGCTTTTGGTTCTAAGGAAAAAGAATTCAAAGGCAGTTAGGGCTGGCTGAATAGCTTCAAGAAATGGTTCAATCTCAAAAATGTTTTAAACTGCAGATGAAACTGCATCTGCCAATGAAGTGGCAGCAAAAGGAGACCTCACATGACCGTCAACAGTGTTGTGTAGTGAATATGAAGACTAATCTTTAAAATTGAAATTATACTTTTTACTTTTTATTATACTGTGACAAATATAGACAATTTTGTAACAGATGTACACTCATAGAAAATACATGCATATCACAGGTTACATACAAAAATCTGTATAATATTGTACTGTCTATTAAAGGGAATTTTAAGATTAATTCTGACTTTACAATAATTTGGGTTTTAATATGATGCACCTCTCTTTGGAATTTAAAACTGAATTTCTTTACTGAAAAGCAATTTATGAAAACCAGTTTTTTTTAAAATTTAACAGAAGCAAAAGAGTTTCCATAGAAACATTAAAATGTGTTGCACTTTTTTTTAATTAGTCTATTTCAATGCAAGGATAATTCTTAGGCAGCATACAGTTTATAAAATTTAAATCTAACCTTGGAAAAATGTATATAGCTTCATTCCCTAATTTATCCCAGACTATGCAATTGCCTATGTCATTATCTTTTAATATTTTGATCCATTTTGTTTAGTCTATATGCCACTCATAAAGAAAACAATAAAAAGAATGAACTGGTATCTTGCTTAACAAATAATCCATGAATGGAGTGCTTCCATAATTTTAGACACCAGAGATGAATTATTTAGGTATTTACTTTTATCAAGTTTACATACATTGTTTAACATTTTTTAATGATATTTTCAAAATAATACAAATGATGAAGTAGTCACATGAACTTTACCACTACTTATTGAGTGAAAAGTAAGACAAGTGTTGATATGTCCAATCCAGTGAATTGGCAGACTGGTGTACATTTTTTTTAAAGCAAAGAATCTCTTGAGTTTAAAAGGAAAATTTCTGGACATAAGCTCTTCACCCAATGAAATTTTCCATGTAAACCCAGATGATATAAGAGTGTAGAAGAACGTCTTTGATACTCAAAGGAAGAAACCTTTCATCTAATGGAGTAATTACTTGTGTTGATTTCATTGGCAACTTTTTAAATACATAATACACTATCAATGAATACAATACATAGAAGAACATAAGACTGAGGAGATAAGCTCTGAATTTGGACTCACTGATTTCTCTGCTTGCTCCTTTTCTTTCTGCAGACTCTGGGCTAGCTCAATGTCTCCAAGGACCTGAATAAAGTATTGAATATTTCTTTTAGAGAAAGTGATGAGTTATCTAAAATGAAAGTATAAAATATATTTGTAATTGACCAAAATCATGTTGAAAACATCTTAAATTTATCATGGATGTTGGAAATATTAAAAAGTTATATATGCCAATGGACTGATGCTAATTACAAATAGTGAAGGCATTGACAAATTAAAAAGTCTTGGTCAGCATGGGTTGAATATGATTATATTGTAGATCTATATCCATCATTAGCAAACCAATATTCAAAATCACAAAACTGCTGTAGAAAAACAGCTGTGTAGTAAATATTTTTATTTTCCTTATAACAATTATCAGACTGATAAGCAGGAAAACCTTCCATGAAATATCAGCAAAATTTATGATGGGAAATACTATTTATGAAGAAACAAAACTTGTACCTCTGGCAAGAAAAAAAACCGTCAATAAACAGAAACTAATCATAAAGGAAAAATACTCTAAACTCTCATGTGATGCTAAAATCTATTTCATATTTACTTAAAATGGACATACATGAATATTAAATTGGAAAATTAAAATGTACAGTTCATTCTAATGGTTACAAATATTAGGCTGAGGCACTAGAGTAAGGATATTTCATGAAAATGGTCTTTATTGGATTATAATTATAATTTGATAGCACAAGCTGTCCAGCCATCTCAAGTTTAGACCTACCAATAGCATGTCCATCTTTTGCCTCAATGTTTCCACATCATTGATTACAGGTGGCACTTTCCTGCCAAAATCATGAGGTATTACTGTGTAAAACCTGGACGACAACTCATTAAGCTTGGAAGTCTTCTTTGTATTCAGTTCCTTTTCTATCTCATCCAAAACTTCGAATCCTTTAGCAATCTGTGTCTTACTGAGCTTCCCCAATGGCATCTTCTTCACATCTAAAAGTTTTCATAAACCATCATTTAAAATGACAAATGGCATCTTCTGCACATCCAAAAGTAGTCTTATACATGTATCTACTCCATGACAATGTACCATCACATAAATATGCCAGATATCCTCAAGGTGGACAGCAGCCAAACTTTGCCACATTTCCATACAGCCTGATTTAGCTCTGAGTTGTTGCCAAATCCTGTTTTCAAAAATTCACTGAGACACAGATGATTTGAAAGATGCTGTTTAGTTGGAAGTGCAGTTTTCTAGTTTATGAACAATGTACCAAAAATGAATACAAAATGGCTTAAATAATTTGATATTCTTACTGTGAATGTGTGTAGTATGCATCGGGGTAGTTTTGAGTGGATGTTCATATGAACTGTTCAATGATAATAGCTTTGTTATAGGTGCACATATACTCAGAACTTTTTAAATATACAATGTATTGACAGATTTTATATACTCAGTAGAGTAATACACTTAGAACTGACATACACAAGATCATTTGGCAAGTAATTAAAGTGGCACTGACAGATACATCATAAGATGAAATTATGTCAGTGAAGTGAGAATTCTTGTTTTGGATAGAAATAGAGCAAGATATAGACAAAAGTATAGAAGAAGTACGCCTGCATGTATGAGAAAAATCCTTAAAATTGCTATGGATGTAACAAAAGGTACAATAGATAATGACTAGTCAATTATCAGCTAAAGTAATTACTTGAGTATGGAAGATTAGAGCACAATAAATTATCCAAGGGAAAATCATTCTTAGGTGGACATGTAACTTTTAGCACTTTTTGGCTTAAAAGTAATAATGGAATAGCTAGAATTGTGAGGTAGTGGTTATATTCTTAAGGTATAATGATTTGTGAGGTAGTGGTTGTATTCCTAAGGTATCATGATTTGTGAGGTAGTGGTTGTATTCCTAAGGTATCATAATTTGTGAGATAGTGGTTGATTTCCTAAGGTATAATGATTTGTGAGGTATTCCTAAAGTATCATGATTTGTTAGGTAGTGGTTGTATTCCTAAGGTATCATGATTTTGAGGTCGTCGTTGTATTCCTAAGGTATCATCATTTGTGAGGTAGTGTTTCTATTCCTAAGGTATCATGATTTGTGAGGTAGTGTTTGTATTCCTAAGGTATCATCATTTGTGAGGCAGTGGTTGTATTTAAAAGGTATTATGATTTGTGAGGTAGTGGTTGTATTATTAAGGTATCATGATTTGTGAGGTAGTGGTTGTATTCCTAAGGTATCATGATTTGTGAGATAATGGTTGTATTCCTAAGGTATCATGATTTGTGAGGTAGTGGTTGTATTCCTAAGGTATCATGAATTGTGAGGCAGTGGTTGTATTTCTAAGGTATTATGATTTGTGAGGTAGTGGCTGTATTATTAAGGTTTCATAATTTGTGAGGTAGTGGTTTTATTCCTAAGGTATCATAATTTGTGAGGTAGTGTTTGTATTCATAATGTATCATATCATGATTTGTAAGGTAGTGGCTGTATTCCTAAAGTATCATGATTTGTGAGGTAGTGGTTGTATTCCTAAGGTATTATGATTTGTGAGGTAGTGGTTGTATTCCTAAGGTATCATGATTTGTGAGGTAGTGTTTCTATTCCTAAGGTATCATGATTTGTGAGGTAGTGTTTGTATTCCTAAGGTATCATCATTTGTGAGGCAGTGGTTGTATTTCTAAGGTATTATGATTTGAGAGGTAGTGGCTGTATTAAGGTATCATGATTTGTGAGATAATGGTTGTATTCCTAAGGTATCATAATTTATGAGATAGTGTTTGTATGCATAATGTATCATATCATGATTTGTGAGGCAGTGGTTGTATTCCTAAGGTATCATGATTTGTAAGGTAGTGGTTGTATTGCTAAGGTATCATGATTTGTGAGGTAGTGTTTCTATTCCTAAGGTATCATGATTTGTGAGGTAGTGTTTGTATTCCTAAGGTATCATCATTTGTGAGCAGTGGTTGTATTTCTAAGGTATTATGATTTGAGAGGTAGTGTTTGTATTATTAAGGTATCATGACTTGTGAGGTAGTGGTTGTATTCCTAAGGTATCATGATTTGTGAGATAATGGTTGTATTCCTAAGATATCATGATTTGTGAGGTAATGGTTATATTCCTAAGGTATCATCATTTGTGAGGCAGTGGTTGTATTTTTAAGGTATTATGATTTGTGAGGTAGTGGTTGTATTATTAAGGTATCATGATTTGTAAGGTAGTGGTTGTATTCCTAAGATATTATGATTTGTGAGGCAGTGGTTGTATTATTAAGGTATCATGATTTGTGAGGTAGTGGTTGTATTCCTAAGGTATTATGATTTGTGAGGTAGTGGTTGTATTATTAAGGTATCATGATTTGTGAGGTAGTGGTTGTATACCTAAGGTGTTATATCATGATTTGTGAAGTAGTGGTTGTATTCCTAAGGTAACATGATTTGTGAGGTAGTGGTTGTATTCCTAAGGTATCATGATTTGTGAGGTAGTGGTTGTATTCCTAAGGTATCATGAATTGTGAGGCAGTGGTTGTATTTCTAAGGTATTGTGATTTGTGAGGTAGTGGTTGTATTTTTAAGGTATCATGATTTGTGAGGTAGTGGTTGTATTATTAAGGTATCATGATTTGTGAGGTAGTGGTTGTATACCTACCTAAGGTGTTATATCATGATTTGAGAAATAGTGGTTGTATTCCTAAGGTATCATGATTTGTGAGATAGTGGTTGTATTTCTAAGGTATTATGATTTGTGAGGTAGTGGTTGTATTCCTAAGGTATCTTGATTTGTGAGGTAGTGGTTGTATTCCTAAGGTATCATGATTTGTAAGGTAGTGGTTGTATTCCCAATGTATCATGATGAATATTCCTTGATTTATCTGTATCAACTACTGTTGTTTCATACAGACTAATGAAAGACATATTACTTCATGCATATTGTAACAAATACCTTTTTGTCAAATGTACCTTTGATTTAGCAAAACAGTAAACAACTTTGCCACTGAGCTAATTTTAACACTGAGCTTAATCTGTGATGCAGATTTGTTATAAATTATGATTGGACAGATGGACACAGATACGGATGTCAAACTATTTGATTAGTGAGCTACTGCTGAGTCAGGTTCAACCAAAGAATGAATATTTGAAAGGATTATAATAAATTTCATGATACTTATAATAATTACTTATTGTGTAGAAACTTAATGCTTACTTCTATCACAGACCACTAATTAATCTTAAAATCATTTAATGTGAGCAAATTTTGCAAGATATATTAACCATGTAAATAAAACACAGTAATATCCAACCTTAAGTTTTGATTCCAGGAAACTTACCAATATCAAATTTCTTCATTGCATCACTAAACATATCATTGTCAAAGATGAGCTGTATCAGCTCCTGGGTTTCATTATCCAGAGTACAATCTTTCACATTCTCATCCAGTGTGCTGTTTGAGTGTGCCTGAAATAGAATTTGATATTTTTGTTACTTATAGAATTATCATATAAACTACTTTGATTATCAACATAAAATATCATTAATCTTTTTATCTGCTTATGTAACTGTAAATACATTGCTTAACTGAAACTGTTCATCATCAAGATGAAGCTTCAAACAGTATATACAGATATCACAATATGAACATGTGGTTCATTTCTTAGCTTGTAAGTGTCACAGGATAAACTGAAATGGACCACAAGGTTGCTATGTTTTCTTCTTCCTAATTAAAAAGTATACAGAATTAGGATAAACAAGGAATAATATACCAGTATATATTTATGTTTGAGCTAAAGAACATTGTATATTTCTATCTTACAATTCCTTAAATTGCCTGGGTGCTCCAAGTTCAGAAGTAAAGTTTACTAAATTCATATATATTCTGACAAGATATTCTATATAAATACAGGTAACAATGCAGTTATTGGTATGACATAATACAAATCTATATCTAGTGTAAAATCAGAACCATGAATGAAACTACATGCACAGCTTGAGGTTGTAAGTGAAGATATACTTAAAAAGTTTTAAAATCTGAATCTGCCTACAGTGAAAAATTTGATATGTGTGCTTGCCATGCTACAGTGATGAATTTCATATGTATGCTTACCATGCTACAATGATAAATTTCATATGTGTGTGTGCCATGTTATAGTGATGAATTTCATATGTATGCTTACCATGCTACAATGATAAATTTCATATGAATGTTTTCCATGCTAAAATGATGAATTTCATATGTATGCTTGCAATGCTACAGTGATGGATTTCATATGTATGCTTGCCATGCTACAGTGATAAATTTCATATGTATGCTTGCCATGCTACAGTGATAAATTTCATATCTATGCTTGCCATGCTACAGTGATGAATTTCATATGTATGCTTGCCATGCTACAATGATAAATTTCATATGTGTGTGTGCCATGTTATAGTGATGAATTTCATATCTATGCTTGCCATGCTACAGTGATGAATTTCATATGTATGCTTGCAATGCTACAGTGATGGATTTCATATGTATGCTTGCCATGCTACAGTGATGGATTTCATATGTATGCTTGCCATGTGATAGTGATGGATTTCATATGTATGCTTGCCATGCTACAGTGATAAATTTCATATGTATGCTTGCCATGCTACAGTGATGAATTTCATATGAATGCTTGCCATGCTACAGTGATGAATTTCATATGAATGCTTGCCATGCTACAGTGATAAATTTCATATGAATGCTTGCCATGCTACAGTGATAAATTTCATATGAATGCTTGCCATGCTACAGTGATAAATTTCATATGAATGCTTGCCATGCTACAATGATGAATTTCATATGAATGCTTTCCATGCTACAGTGATGAATTTCATATGAATGCTTGCCATGCTACAGTGATGAATTTCATATGAATGCTTGACATGCTACAGTGATGAATTTCATATGTATGCTTGCCATGCTACAGTGATGGATTTCATATGAATGCTTTCCATGCTACAGTGATGAATTTCATATGAATGCTTGCCATGCTACAGTGATGGATTTCATATGAATGCTTTCCATGCTACAGTGATGAATTTCATATGAATGCTTGCCATGCTACAGTGATGAATTTCATATGTATGCTTGCAATGCTACAGTGATACATTTCATATGAATGCTTTCCATGCTACAGTGATGAATTTCATATGAATGCTTGCCATGCTACAGTGATGAATTTCATATGAATGCTTGCCATGCTACAGTGATAAATTTCATATGAATGCTTGCCATGCTACAGTGATAAATTTCATATGTATGCTTGCCATGCTACAGTGATGGATTTCATATGTATGCTTGCCATGCTACAGTGATAAATTTCATATGAATGCTTGCCATGCTACAGTGATAAATTTCATATGTATGCTTGCCATGCTACAGTGATGAATTTCATATGAATGCTTGCCATGCTACAGTGATAAATTTCATATGAATGCTTGCCATGCTACAGTGATAAATTTCATATGAATGCTTGCCATGCTACAGTGATAAATTTCATATGTATGCTTGCCATGCTACAGTGATGAATTTCATATGAATGCTTTCCATGCTACAGTGATGAATTTCATATGTGTGTGTGCCATGCTACAGTGATGAATTTCATATGTATGCTTGCCATGCTACAGTGATGGATTTCATATGAATGCTTGTCATGTTACAGTGATGAATTTCACATGTATGCTTGCCATGCTACAGTGATGAATTTCATATGAATGCTTGCCATGCTACAGTGATAAATTTCATGTATGCTTGCCATGCTACAGTGATGAATTTCATATGAATGCTTGCCATGCTACAGTGATGGATTTCATATGAATGCTTGCCATGCTACAGTGATGAATTTCACATGAATGTTTTCCATGCTAAATTGATGAATTTCATATGTATGCTTGCCATGCTACAGTGATGAATTTCATATGAATGCTTGCAATGCTACAGTGATGGATTTCATATGTATGCTTGCCATACTACAGTGATAAATTTCATATGTATACTTGTTATGCTACAGTGATGGATTTCACATGAATGCTTGCCATGCTACAGTGATAAATTTCATGTATGCTTGCCATGCTACAGTGATGAATTTCATATGAATGCTTGCCATGCTACAGTGATGGATTTCATATGTATGCTTGCCATGCTACAGTGATGAATTTCATATGTATGCTTGCCATGCTACAGTGATGAATTTCATATGAATGCTTGCCATGCTACAGTGATAAATTTCATATGAATGCTTGCCATGCTACAGTGATAAATTTCATATGTATGCTTGCCATGCTACAGTGATGAATTTCATATGAATGCTTGCCATGCTACAGTGATAAATTTCATATGTATGCTTGCCATGCTACAGTGATGAATTTCACATGAATGTTTTCCATGCTAAATTGATGAATTTCATATGTATGCTTGCCATGTTACAGTGATGAATTTCATATATATATATATATTTGTCATGCTACAGTGATGAATTTCACATGTATGCTTGCCATGCTACAGTGATGGATTTCACATGAATGCTTGCCATGCTACAGTGATAAATTTCATGTATGCTTGCCATGCTACAGTGATGAATTTCATATGAATGCTTGCCATGCTACAGTGATGGATTTCATATGTATGCTTGCCATGCTACAGTGATGAATTTCATATGAATGCTTGCCATGCTACAGTGATAAATTTCATATGTATGCTTGTCATGCTACAGTGATGGATTTCACATGAATGCTTGCCATGCTACAGTGATAAATTTCATGTATGCTTGCCATGCTACAGTGATGAATTTCATATGAATGCTTGCCATGCTACAGTGATGGATTTCATATGAATGCTTGCCATGCTACAGTGATGAATTTCATATGAATGTTTTCCATGCTAAATTGATGAATTTCATATGTATGCTTGCCATGCTACAGTGATGAATTTCACATCAATGTTTTCCATGCTAAATTGATGAATTTCATATGTATGCTTGCCATGCTACAGTGATGAATTTCATATGAATGCTTGCCATGCTACAGTGATGGATTTCATATGTATGCTTGCCATGCTACAGTGATGAATTTCATATGAATGCTTGCCATGCTACAGTGATAAATTTCATATGTATGCTTGTCATGCTACAGTGATGGATTTCACATGAATGCTTGCCATGCTACAGTGATAAATTTCATGTATGCTTGCCATGATTCAGTGATGAATTTCATATGAATGCTTGCCATGCTACAGTGATGGATTTCATATGAATGCTTGCCATGCTACAGTGATGGATTTCATATGAATGCTTGCCATGCTAAATTGATGAATTTCATATATATATATTTGTCATGCTACAGTGATGAATTTCACATGTATGCTTGTCATGCTACAGTGATGAATTTCATATGTATGCTTGCCATGCTACAGTGATAAATTTCATATGTATGCTTGCCATGCTACAGTGATGGATTTCATATGAATGCTTGCCATGCTACAGTGATGGATTTCATATGAATGCTTGCCATGCTACAGTGATGGATTTCATATGAATGCTTTCCATGCTACAGTGATGGATTTCATATGAATGCTTGCCATGCTACAGTGATGAATTTCATATGTATGCTTGCAATGCTACAGTGATGGATTTCATATGTATGCTTGCCATGCTACAGTGATAAATTTCATATGAATGCTTGCCATGCTACTGTGATGGATTTCATATGTATGCTTGCCATGCTACAGTGAAAAATTTGATATGTGTGCTTGCCATGCTACAGTGATGAATTTCATATGTATGCTCGCCATGCTACAGTGATGGATTTCATATGTATGCTTGCCATGCTACAGTGATGGATTTCATATGAATGCTTGCCATGCTACAGTGATGAATTTCATATGAATGCTTGCCATGCTACAGTGATGAATTTCATATGTATGCTCGCCATGCTACAGTGATAAATTTCATATGTATGCTTGCCATGCTACAGTGATAAATTTCATATGAATGCTTGCCATGCTACAGTGATGGATTTCATATGAATGCTTGCCATGCTACAGTGATGAATTTCATATGAATGCTTGCCATGCTACAGTGATGAATTTCATATGTATGCTTGCCATGCTACAGTGATAAATTTCATATCTATGCTTGCCATGCTACTGTGATGAATTTCATATGAATGCTTGCCATGCTACAGTGATGAATTTGATAAGTATGCTTTCCATGCTAAATTCTAGCACAGATTGGGAGGGCTGGGGGAAGGGAACTTGACTAGAGGCTATGTTAGCATTACTGCCCTGGCATGGAAAGCCAGATGACATGACCAACATATTTTGCTTATAACTAGATGTGCTAAATCAAAATTGTGAAAAGAAATAAAAAATATTTAATAAACTTTTCATCAAAACAATATCTCAAAGGGAACATTATATATCTCTAAATATAATACTATATATCACTTAATATATATATATATATATATATATATATATATATATATATATATATATATATATATATATATATATATATATAAAGAATACAAATCATATGGCGAATAACAACCCTCTCAAGCTTACTGGATCCACCAAGGGATCACGTTTGTCAGGGATTAATTAAAATAGATGCAATAAACTGATGACGAACAGTACGAAACTAGTAACTAACTAGCCTAAGCGCTTTCGACTCTTAATGAGTCTTTTTCAAAGGCAAATACAAAACATAGTTACGACAAACAAATAAACACAAAAACGTTGCGTTTGTAAACCTCTAACGTTTGTAAACCTCTAACCTGCAACGTTTTTGTGTTTATTTGTTTGTCGTAACTATGTTTTGTATTTGCCTTTGAAAAAGACTCATTAAGAGTCGAAAGTGCTTAGGCTAGTTAGTTACTAGTTTCGTACTGTTCGTCGTCAGTTTATTGCATCTATATATATATATATATATATATATATATATATATATATATATATATATATATATATATATATATATATACCACTATTTATCATTGTATATATGTCACTATATATATATATATATATATATATATATATATATATATATATATATATATATATATATCACTATATACAACACTATATATCGCTGTATATAACACTATATTTCTATATGTATAACACTATGTATCACTATAGATAACACATCACTATATATAACACTGTATGTCTTTATATATAACACTATTATCTCTATATATAACACTAAATATCACTATACATAACACTATATATTGCTTTCTGAATCTCTGTAACCTTACATTCAATAAATACCACAACGTCTTGAAAACACCCATTATGTTTTCAAACCAAACATGCAATAATTTGAGTAAATGAAAATAACACCCCTCTCCATTAAAAATATGTTCATGGAAAATGGATGTCCTATCACATTGTCTGAAATAACTTGAAAGCAAATGCTAATCATGGATTACAGTTCAGTGGACAAGGGTAACAGTATATTCTCCTACGAATGTAATTAAGAAGGGGAGGGCAAAAACAAGTAAAATTCACACCAATGATAACAAGTACCACAAAAACAGCAAATATTTAACCAGGACTTCTTGGACAGGAGCTTCTGAATGGTCTTGTGTATGTGATAGCATTAGAAAAGTGTATCAATGCAACAAACAGAAGTTGGATGACTAGACTGGACTCGTGAATCACTGGAGTTTCTGGGAAAAATATGCATGAAATTGTCTGAGGTAGAAATTATTTTCCGTTTAATGTGTCCCCATGACATGCTGCATTTTCTCCCTAGATATAGCTCTTATATATGTTTAATCAATCATCAATCATAGCTAACCTGCCAAAGAACCGTTAGCTAAACTTAGGTAAATAGGCAATACGACAGTGTGACTAATTAATGGTTAGTTTTTCTCTGCTAAAACAAGAAACCTATATTTTTTGAAATGCATATGTAAGCACCTGCCAGAGCTTGGGGAATAAATGATGCTGTTTTTCATTTAAATGGGGTTTAAATTGGTAAAAATCTGGAAAGTAACCAAAGTTTCCTCAGAGTTTAAGTTAGATAATACTGTTAAACCATTAATATACAACAACAACAACAACAATGACAATGATGATGATGACAATGATGATGATGATGATGATGATAATGATGATGATGATCATGATGATGATGATATCAGTTTATGTGACTTTGACCTGGCACTACTTGTACAGTATCAGTAAATACCTTTTTATACTAACTTGCAGCTATCAGACCGTTTACCCTTATGAATTTAATTTGATCATTTAATTCCAGTTGAGGGTGGATGTGCTGTGCAAAAGGAAATCCCAAACACCACTGATCAAACTCTATGAGTTTAGTATGAAAGTGATGGCTTCAAAGTAGCACAGTTCCATACAGTCAAACAGTGACCTTATTATTATGATTGGTGGAGGATCATTCTGTACTTCCATACTTCGATAACCAGAATGCTATATATCTACACATATCTCATCTGTCAAGTCAAAGGACAGGAAAAAGGAACAAAAAACATAGCTTACAGATGATAGAGTGCAGTATGATGTAGAGGTTTTTAGACATTACTGAAAAATAGTTTATCTCAAATTTGATCTTATAATTTAAACCAGATATGTAATAAAACAAGGACCATATACTTTTCATTTTCCTTTTAATCGTTTTGAGAGTGAGGAAGTCACAAGTTTATGCCAGGGACTCTCAGAAATATGATGGGAATTTCTGAGTTCAGGTCTCCTCATCCTGAAACCCTGTTGAGAGCCCTGAAGTTCAAATCAGAATGACTTACTGGTGCATCGACCACATCCTCCTCATTGGCCATCTCTATTAGTGTATATTTTCCAGGAACTGGTTCAAAAGAGTCCCTTTTGGCCCATTTGTTCTTAGTCTTGTCAGAAAACTTCTTTTCAAAGTCCTTTACAGCAGAAACCTTATCTGTGGGACCCTTTGTGGCATTAGCACCAGCCTCTCCCTGTAAAATAAACATAACTGGTACACAGACTGTAAATAGCCTGAAATATCTTACTTTTCTGGGGGAACCAACTTTTCTGTTGTTTGAATTAAAAGACCAAAAAAACAATTATCTTCCAATGGAAACAATATGACCCTTGCCATACAAATACAAATACATGGAGTTACAAAAATGTACTTTTCCCATGAAAAATTAATTGCACCAAAATTTAAGAAATTCACAGTGCTGATCTTGGAATGAAAACAAAAAGTTTGAAGACAATTGAAAAAAACTCTTAAATTTATTGATAACAATTTATATTTGAGTATGTTAAAAAGCTGTTGTTAATATTTAACCCAACAGAAATAATGATATGCATAAATTGTTACTGCATCATGATTACCGGAGTAACATTAATGGATCCTAAGTTACACATATCAGTCTTTGTATAATTTTGTTTAGCTTGATTTGTTAGTAGAATAAACAAAACTTTTTTGATAAATTTACTTAAATGTCATCTTTGCTCCTTCACAATTTGTACTCAACTGGAGATAACTTACCCAGATTGTTTTATCAGTGTGTTTTAAACAAAAATTGTCACTTGATGTAGACAGGGTTCCTACAGACTTAACAAAAACAAATTCCATGACTTTTCCAAACCTTTTCCAGGGCCATTTCATAAAACTCAAGGACTGCGCTATCTATCTTGCATTGTCAAATAAATGAACATAAATAATGACATCTTTCAATCTAAAATAAGAAATAAGTTAACAACAAATATATTTAATATGTACATTTTAAATTTACATGGGCTAACACACTTTGACTTTATGTAGTAATTCATGTCATAATCCAATGATCAACATAATTTGTATCCAAAAGAAAAAAGGAAACAATCCTATGAAGTCTTTGTATGTGTTCCTATTTACAATATTAACAAAACACATTACTTTCCAGTTGCTTTCTTTTATTTAGTGAACTACACCAGAAATCATGTGATACTTCCATTAGGGGAACTTACTCTTGTTATATGAATTGAAACCATTTATTGATTGTAATTTTATCATTTTATTTATTCGGTTCTCTGTGCTCTATAAAATTTGAAGTAATCAATTTCTTTAACTCCATTGTCACAAATATCATGACTTTTACAAAACTACAAGATTTTGACAAATTCCATAACTTTTCAAGGCCCTTGAAATTTATTTTTTAAATTCCAAAATTTTTCCAGGATTCCATGGCCTGCAGGAACCCTGTGTAGACAAAGTTGTTGTTGTTGTTCTGGGGCTTAACACCATTTTTCAGCACACAATAGGCTATACATGGCGGCCAGTATTAATGGTGGAGGAAGAAACTGGGAAATCCTAGGAAAGAACCACTGACCCACGAGAAGCTATTGGCAAGCTTTCTCACATATCCACATTTGCCAAATCTTATATTTAATCACTGAGATGGCAGTGATCTGTAACGGACAGCACTTTAGATCACTCAGGGCCCCTCTTATCATCATACAAACACTCTTATCCCTAAGGCCACAACAAAAATATGCATCTTTCCTATTGCATTGGCTTTAATATTAGGGTAGGCAGATTTATTTTAATTAAAAAATGTATGAAATTTTTTTTAAACATTGTACAAATAATAAATGTTTGGTATATATAATGTACTAAGAACTTGAAGTACTTGGCTAAACCAACTGAATAAGATGACCAGATCAATTTTGGGAATTCTTTTTAAAAACATTTTTTATGCCAGAGGGAAAAAGTGCTAGGGTTGGCAGTGAAAAACAGGGATGGTCAGCCAACTGGAAATACATAATTTTTCCTAATTTTCTCAAACTGGTTTCATACTTACAACTGACAGGATAAAAAAGTAAATAACTTTAAATTTGTACATGTTCAACTACTCTATGTGTCTGTCTGTCTGACATAATATACAGCCAATCAGGTACTTGTAACACATTGTATATAAATACAGTACTCTTTCACTATATGACATTGTTTTAAATCTAGTACACTTTCACTATATGACATCAGTTAGCTTTCACTATATGACATATCGTTATAAGAGTCATTACATTTATGAGACAGGCAAGGATCTTCATAGTTAATTATTTAATAGAAATATTGTGTTCAAAATATGTCTATCAGGTGACCTCACACACTTGTGCACCAAATGTTTGAGTTAAAATATTTAAAATAAGGTTTGATCCCCAGGTAAAAGAGGTAAGTGATCTTGTTGTTGAATAAGTTGTCCTATATCTGCCTAATGAAACATTCCAAGTGTGAGAAGATTTTATCTAGATGTATAATTAAATCTTTCCAAATTAAACCCCCCAAAAATGTTAAAAACTTTTGATCTCGCTGCCATTACTGCCATAAACAAAAAAGTGAATACTATGTGCTGGTTGCAATCTTGTATCTTTGCCCATTAAAAGATTAAATCTGAAATTCTTACAATGTTCTTGTCTTACAACAAAACGCTATTCATACACCATCTATTCCATCCTGCAATCTGGCTTGACCAATCTAATTGACAACTACTTACCACTCTGCCCCATCTGGTCCAGACATAATACTTTGTTCCTACTTGGAGCACCTGGATCACATAGAACTTGTTGTTGTTGTGTCCAATGTTGGTTTGATTTAGCATACAGTTGTAATCATCTACCACCTTAAGAAATCAAGTATAAACATTTTAAAAATGATAAATGCATTAAGGATATAAAATTTCACAAAATCTTCACAATTTTACTCATCAATTAAAATTACTAACCTGATTGATAACATGGGAACTCCAGCACTGTAATCATTTTAATGTTTCAAAACAAATGGGAGTCTCTTTATTAACACAGTTGATATATATTCTAGGGCAAGTCTATTGCTAGATGCAATGTAGTCACCCTTATTGATAACCTACATATACTGTTTTACTCTGACAGCCTCATCCTTTGAATGCAATGTTTGTGTTGCACATTTTCATTTCCTTCTATTTTTTATATATTAGGAGCATGGAAATAAGACATTGTAAATATTAGTTGCAAATGACAGTTTTTAATGAAAATGGACTGTTCCAGCAATTGAAAATGGACTGTTCTAGCAGTTGGAAATGGACAGTGAGTTAACAAGATGACAATGTTAAGAGCAATCTGTCCATATTCAGGTTAGAAATTATTAATTGATGAATGAACTTATTAAGTTTTGTGTACTTTTTTATCTTTGTTATGTTTTATTTTTAAAATCTCGGGGTGAGGATAGGGGTGGGGGTGTTCAAACTGCTTTGAGTGTAGGGAAATACTAGGGTAATTAAGGTATAAATAAGAATTTCACACATTGGGTAGTTTACTCTGTAGTTTGGAACTAATTGCTGTTTTTAAAATTTGATAGGGTATTTTGTGAACATAGCAAAATATAAATGGTGCAGTGGCTGAGTTTTAGGCATCATGCCATTATATATAAAAAATTTAAATTGTACAAAAAAAGGTAAGAAAATAAAGTACAATTATTTGTCAATTCAAATCAAAAACTATATATTCTCACTTTTAAAACCGACAAACATAAGCTCAGATTCTATAATTCTTCAACCTGTGACTCAATGAAAGAAAAATGGAAATACTAAAAAGCATCCATTCTTACAGTTGCTTTGTGAGAAAAATGAAAATATTCATCTGGCTTGTGAGATTTATTCTTTAATTTGTCAGCTGTCTTCAGACTTTGAATGGCATCCTTCAAAGTCTTCGGCTTTGTGTTTTCCTCCTTCTGTTCTTCCTTCTTTGTCTTTTTGCCACCAGCTTTAGTGGCTGCTGCCTTCCTTTTTGGTGGCATTTTCTGAAATGGTTCATAAAATGACAATTATGCAGGTAAATGCAGGTAAGTAGCTAAACAGCTACCTGCAGATATAAAAATACATATATACATACATAAAAATGACACACATGCACATGTGTGTGTGTGTGTGTGTGTGTGTGTGTGTGTGTGTGTGTGTGTGTGTGTGTGTGTGTGTGTAAGATTACAGTTCACTTCAGAATTTGTCTTCTGGTTATTTGCCATGAATTATGCTGACAAACAACTCATACAATTGACAGGACTATTCTCTTCACTGACTTCAGTTTTAGAACCTGATTTGCACAAGGGCTAAAATACAATTCATTTTAAAATGTGTGATTGCAAAGTTATCTTAAAGACTTTTTCCCCCAAAACATGACACAATGTGATTTACTTTTCTGAACAGATTGTTCAAATGAGCACTAGTCATACAGAACAGTTGTATTGTTATATTCCCCCATGCAGGCATGTAAAAATTACAAGAGAAATATTTTAATTTTTATATACAATCTTTACAATCTGAGCACAACGCATCCATTAAGTTTTTGGTTGTATTTTTTACTAACGACCTATACGGTAGTACGGAAATTTAGAGGTGGTGGTGCGTGTGTCCTGTCATGGAGACAGTACCGTCTTAAGGCATGGGCACACTGAGCAGTTGCCCAGGGTCTCACGCTTTAGGGGCATCATGTTGCCCATATTATTAATGGAAAGTAGGGCCGGTAGGGGGCTCAGAGCCTACAATGTTGTTACAGTACTGCATTGGGAAAGACATTTCATTTCGTTTACACTACATGAAATGCAATATAATAAATAGTTCATGCATATTAGTTTACCTACTTACTATATATTTTCTACGCCGTAGAACTTGTCTGCACCACGACCAAGACAAATGGTGATATAAACGGTTCAGTTACCATATATCTTATAGGCAGTTGTACTCGTCTGCACCACGATTAAGACAAATAGTGATATAACCGGTTCATTTACTCGCGATCGTATGCACTAGCTGGAACTTGCCTCCTGAAGGGAAATAATCATACAAGTTACCTCGATGCCGTCACCACGGTGCGATGAATAAACAGAGTATAAGGTCGATATTCATTATGTGCAGCTAGAATTGTTATATATAGGCGCAATTGAGCGTATAAAAGCTTCATACCGGCGTCATATAGTATGTCCCAAGGTATATGTTGAAATATAAACATTGTACATTCAAAAAAGTTTGATAAATAAACTTGGCAGTCATTAGATAGCTTACGTTGCAGAATGGAAACTTAACCAACCTTTTCATCTTTAGAAATATATAACGAGGCGTAGATCGCTAAAGTAAATACTTGGATTAATTCATTCATTTTTAAGCCTGTAGTAAGTCTTGCAAACAGTTGACTTATTTGTAGTAAACCAGATATTGAATTCAAACTGAATGTAAAATATACACCATATTAATCGTGCAATAGAAAGTTAGAAACTTTCAGATTTTGGCTGCTAGAGCATTGTCGTTCGAGTTAATTACATGTATTGAATTAACATTACTGAACGACAATTTTCCTCATGAAACAATGACCCTTTGAATGTTTTAGCAAGATATTTAATGTCTTGTGGCACGTGACTTGTTTTCTTTTTTAATTTTGTAAATTAGAAAACTACAAACCATTCAGAGAAATTCAAAGAGGCGTTTGATGCAAATTGTGGCATGGCAAAATTATTGTTTTCAATGGAAAGTAACTGATAAAATGTTCTGAACTTCTAAGCTTAATGAATTTTTAAGTTAACATCAATCAAGTACATTGAAAAAAAAATATTTATGTAGTGATTTATAGAACTTCTTGTAAATCGACTACGATTTCAAATATTTTTGGACGTATCAATAAATCCGACTATCGACGGTAACACACTGGATTGTTGAAAGGAAATGGGATACGCTAATAAGAATATGGCATACTAACATGGGATTCATGCGTTGCCAGTCATATTGAAAATTCAAACAATTAAACAAAGTAGTGAATAAAACAAGAGACAAAACTGTACCTTATATCACTCATCTGACTGCATTGCTATAAAGTCAAATATTATTCCAAGTAGGTCCGTGCTCTTTATTGAAAGACGTCCACGTCAAGATAATCTCCATTAAACTATGTTTAAAATTAGTTAAGTTCTCTTTGTGTGGCATAAAAAAAAATATCTTTTTCATACAGTCGCGGTAGCATGAAGTATTATAATTAAAACGTCGCTTAATGCTGTTAATACACCCAGGGCTGGCCTTAGGCTGATTGGACTGATTTGACTCAATCGGGCCCCGCGCTCAACTGGGGTCCCGCGCGTTAGTAATATTAAAGCGACGGAAGAAAATGTTAAGTTCAATGTCATAATAAACTTGTTTCAAAGTGTATTTCCAAATGCCGTGCTCACAGGGGCCCCGCGCGTAAATCAAGGGGACTAAAATGATCCAAATCGGGCCCTGGCTTTGCTAAGGTTGTTTCTGAATGCGCTGAAAGCAATTGTGTAAATATCTAATAAGTGATAAGTCCGAGTTTGTGTGACTTTTCCCTGAAAGATACGCCTATATTGAACAAAGGTGGTGAACAAAGTTAGCATTCTAAAAGGAAGAAAAAAGTCAAGAGAAGGAAGTGAATGTCCTGCAAGAAAGAAAGGTACTGCCGCAAGCGCGCGCATGTATGCCAGAAAACTTCGCTCGCTGACGGTTTCTCCTGTTCCTTTTTCTTCAACTCTGTTTATGAAAATTCCTGCTAATCCTGACTGAAGGCCTGTATCCCAATTTAATGAAAAATTGAAAACCCGTCTCTAAAGAAAGTTCTACTCCGTTGAAGTCCCATTGTAATGCTAATTGCTGCTGTTGAAGCCAAAATATGGAATCTCTTAAGACAAAATTACAAAATAGAACAGGTGTATTACAAAGTTTACTGGATTTACCCAAACAAGAACTAGCACGATTTCGTCCTCTGAGAACACCAGTAGTACCTAAGGTCAAGTTAAAGATGAATTCCAGCATGAAAAATAGTGATGTCTCTCATTTAGCACCGTACAGTTGATGTTACAATATTTGTTTTGTATCATCGATGTGTTTTCAAAATCAGCGAGCGTGGATAGTTTATTTGACTTCTAAAACATGTTCAGAGTTAGTACTTCACATCGAAAAGGACTGGTATCTTGTGCCATTTGCTGATCATTGCTAACATGTACAAAAACGATTATGCGAGATACGCTGGTCCCACTACGATGTTTATCAAGCATGCAACAGATCATGAAGCTGTATAAACTTCATAAACTTACACAGACTGATTTTGTTGATATATAACCTTCTGGTATGAATGGCAGATCGGATGTTGGCGGCATCACAGTTTGTTGAGCGCCAATGATAATTTCGACGGTGGATTCGCGCAGCGCCAAGCACAACATCGTGGAGAATGCACGATTTCTGTCATATTTAGGATTAGGGGACATGTCCACAAAACACATTGACGTTATTTCGAAAGGGTAACGATAATGATGCAATCTGGCATGTCGATTGTATCCTGATGGTAAAGTTCTATTGCCGACATTTAACATTGTGCTAACCCCATCACTAATTACAGAATCACATTTGATGCCGTTTATGCAGTCTGTAAGCGCCCCAGTACTGTCGTTTTTCGAGTTCATCACATACTCGATACAAAAAGCTATAAAGCGACAGTTTACATTGCAAAACACCCTACGTGGTATCAGCTAACCACAACACGTGCTCGTGGTGTTTCAAAATAAGAATCAAGCGGATAACGGGTAAGCCCGTAGTGTAATAATATCTGACCAGTTAGAAGTGCCCGAAGGTTCTCTGTACCCGCAACACCATAACTACTCAATTTTACCAGATACCCTCCAATATTTTGCCTTAGTCCAAAGCCAATCTAGTCACACAGGAATGTCAGAAGATATATTGTAGATAAATTTACAATAAAGAGAACACACATAAGAGAGTTTCTTTGATATCAATAGCAAAACAAATTTTATCAAAACTCCTCACCAGAAATACCACCAGTAAGACTCTGAGTCTTAACAAACTAATAATAAGAACACGGCTGTGTTATAAGGACATTAGACTGGTTGCATAATGAGAAATTGGTAGAGAAAGGGAAACACAACAAAGCCATCTATCTCTCAAACGGAACATTCACTCACCGAGTCTATGGCATTATCGTTCCAAACAACAGCTAAATAAAGAAACAATTGATATCGTTAGTACACAATGTAATAGAAACGATTTAATAATTTTCTCCAGCTTGCAGATGGAAAAAAGAGACCTTGAACCATAAATAAGCTCTCTCTCTCTCTCTCTCTCTCTCTCTCTCTCTCTCTCTCTCTCTCTCTCTCTCTCTTGAAGAGAACTTTGTCGGTCTGGCACATTATGGTGATGATTGGATTGAATTATCATCACAAGTATGTGCCGGAAGGAAAGTATGAGATATCTAATTAGAAAACGATATTTATCACTGTACACAGTCGTATAGCTAAGCATACAAAATAGAAAAGGTTTGCTTGTTATCTAATTACAACCAAATAACAAAACGGTGCGTTACAATATTCATCAACAGAAAGCCATCTATTGCTAGTATAGCTTAATGAATAGCATGACCGAAAAGAGGACAAACACTTGCTAGGAGAATCTTTTATCCGACTTTAGTCCGTTGAACATTACATATAAGAACTTGCCTTCAAGTTAATAAAAGTAGAACTTAACAGAACTCCTGGATTCGAATGGGCAAACGGGACCTGAAATCCATCAAAGACAGCAGCCGTTGTTCTTCGGTCAATGATGGTATCATTGTTGACATCCACGATGAAAGTTTTGTCAATACTACTTTACCTGCATTTTCGATAGGACGCCAGATTACATTATCGTCGGTAGACTTTCTTACAAGTATAACTGTATGCTTGGGTCCAAAAATAACCTTTCTGACATTCCTAAAAAAGATCCAAAAATACGTGGCAGGGACATTACAAAATCGAGAAACAAAGGACAGATTAAAATTGACGAAAACCACGCAAATATTATTTGGTTTTAAAATAAGTAAATTTTCTCTTAAAAAAAATGAAAATGCTAATGGTTGAAGAGATGTATATTCGTGACTTTTACAAAAACAAACTACATATGCACTGGATGGGTAGGTTATAGCAATGTAGTTACACAAGAAATACAACATAAATAAAGGAAAAGGTAACAAATGCATAGATACACAGATACATTATCATCAACATATGAAAAAGAGTTCATGTTTTTACAATGCATTTTTATGACAATACCTACTGGGGAACGGTAACTCAGTGACAGAAGGACAATTAGCTCATAATGGTATATGTATTATCCGTTAAGCACACTCAGCATGTGCTTAGGGCCCCAGCCCAACAGGGGCACCAGTAAAAAAAAAATCAGATTAACTTTTAACTATATAACTGAATGAATTTTATATGACTATTTTGATCATTATGTACGAGTATTTTTATTATCTTTTTAGCTTTTAATATCTTTTGTTTTGTTGGAGTTTCATATTAAGAAGGCGGTGGGGAGGTTTTTCCACCACTTTTTGCACAGCTTCGTGGTATAGTGTTTACATGTGCGTGAGTACATCAACAGACATGATGAAACAATTGGCCAAAAAGGACTCTATGTATCATAATAGCAAAGTTGATGCAATTTAAATGCGAATTATAGATTAATTAATAAATGTACATAACTTGACGGTTGGACATAGCTGGTAATGCATCGTCGCATTAGCAGATATTATTCTGCCAGTACAGGAAGAGCTACAAGATTTTGTACAAAATTGAAGAGTTAATGATCGCACGTCATGTCTGTAACCATCGAAGCTGGCGAATAAAATATTTGCATTCATTCGGTTATTTCTTTTTAAAATGAAAATGGAATAAACTACGAAATTATGGCTGTTCCTCCTGATAGTATAAAATTAAACACACCATTGGTACAACGTTGTAAAAGCGTTGTATATTATATTTTGTAAAATGATACCATTTGTTGTACATGCTGTTATAATCAATTCACATAGGTGCAGTTTGTAACTTTTATATTTTTCAGATCAGATGATTATTGTGCTTATGTGTAACGTTTTAGCAACGTTTCTAGAAAGATATCTTCTCATGTAACCAAAATAACAACCTTACAGCAACGTTGTGAAAACATTGTTTGTTAGCTGCTTAATTGTAAAGATAAGCATAGTCCACATGTACCCTCTCCTTCAAAACGACCACTTTTGCGGCCACCGCCAACAACATTCAATACCTGATCCCTAATGAGTCATGCAAATATTTCTCCTTGAAAATAAATGTAAATCTACTTAAATCACTGCCCTATTTAAACTATTTAGATATCCAGAATTCCTGGAAAACATGAATAATGGGGATTAATATACAAAAAATCCTTTACATGGGTTACCTTCCAGAGCATGTTACATGAATTAATTTTCAATGTTGAAATGGATATAGACATTCACAAAACAATTCACGTCCTAAACTGCGCAATGGAACGAAATAAATCAATCATGTGATTAAACATCATAAAGTGACTCAAATCAACGTAAGGCATCACAAAACTGATTTTTGTGATCAACTACAAGGATGTGGGTTTGTCACCAAAAAAATCTTTGTATCTGTTTCAAATGGATTTTCATTAAAGGTTTTCAACTTTTCCTCTTAGTATTATTATTGATTCCGTTTTTGCATAACAAATCACTCATTTAAGGAACTAAACGAAAATGAATCGAAGAAATGTAAAACGCTGAATATCATTGTAATGTTCCCGATAACAAGGGATATAACTCAGTTTATGGTGAATGCAAGTCAATGAACGTATTGGATTATTTCCCATAAACAAAAGTTCCTGTATTAAGCTCAGGGGTCAGGGGCCAGTTTTTATGTACAAATTTAATGTCGCATGCACCTGCCTAACATAAAAATCCATAGCAAAATAATGCATGAGTGAGGTCAAAAAGGTTATTATTTTGGGATAGGAATTATGAAACAACATAATCGTATCACACACTTGACCTGACAAGTCTACTGAAGTTCTAAGAATAAAATGTTGATGCACCCCAACCCCTATTGTATAAATGTATTTTTCACATCCGAAGGAAATTTTTGACAGCTTGTGACGCTCACAGTGCAAATGCAAACCCTTTCCGTGGACGAAATTTTTGAAAAACATTGTCTACTGAATAGCTTGACGCAATTCAGAATAGTTGTCATCTATACATGAAATCAGTGAGATAAAGTGGCCACTATAGTACAGATAGAAAATAGAGAAGAAATGAAAAATAACACAAATAGAAGTTTCTCTGGATAGATGTTGTTTATTACATACATACATACATACATACATACATACATACATACATACATACATACATACATACATACATACATACATACATACATACATACATACATACATACATACATACATACATACATAATTGACCACACATTCTCCATAGGTTTATATTCCTGTTACAAGGATGATGAATTCTATTGCTAAAAGATTTTTCACAAAATCATAATGGTACCAGGTTGAATAGTCTAAACGTTCAAAGTATGTTCCAGTATTTGTTCAATAAATTATAGGGAATACAGTAGGTGAAAACATTTTCAAATGCAGTAGGGTGCAAAGAGGTTGTCGAATAATGTTTGTATTTTTGTTGGAAATTCAATATGAATTATAAAAATAGAATAAACACAAGGTTTGAGAGAACTATAAATCACTTTTTGAAAATTGTAATCTTTAAAAGTTTTCCTTATATTTTTACAGACTATTTTCGCTGCAAATTTTGATTATATTTTTAAATAACCTGTCATCATCTTTGTTTAAATCTCTCCATATGCAAACCGCGAAAATTATTTTAAAAAAAACCATATTTTACAATA
Organism: Potamilus streckersoni; assembly: GCA_016746295.1. NCBI lineage: Eukaryota > Metazoa > Mollusca > Bivalvia > Unionida > Unionidae > Potamilus > Potamilus streckersoni. Next base: position 4,054,650 of record JAEAOA010001685.1, read on the forward strand.
TTTTATAATGCCTTTTAAATATGTGCCCAGTATGTTTTATTCGTTGAGAAAGTTTGCTTTTAATTTTAGACATGCTTTCTCTTTTTTTTAATATTTTCTATAGGATTTATGAAAATAGTTTGGTTCCATTGCTTTTTTCGTTGTTTTTGTTTTTTAGTTTTGACTTGTCGCCTAATTTTACATTCCAACATTCCTCTAGAGGTTTGTAGTGGTTCACGACATAATGCCACTGTATATACTATCATGTATTATTATTTATTGTCGTAATAAGACAGACTTCTTATTGTCTAGAGGGATCTCAGTGGTTGGAGTCCCTTACTCTCCTCAGTAAGGGTATTGGTTCGAATCCTGCCATTAGATCAACCTTGATAAGATACAATGTTTGTTCTTTATAAGGCAAGTTGCTTGACTCAGATTGCATCGGCACAAGATAAGCTACATTTATTGCTGTGCCGTAAAGCAACAAATCAACTAAAACAAATTTGTTCAGGCATGCTGCCACACAACATTGGATTATCTCCCTTAAGAAGATCACTGGTACCAACGCGTCGTGGTAATAGACCCCCGAATGATGAATACTATGCTATTTTCTTATACTGTGTCGTAATGTAGCTAAAAGAAGCTGAATGCTGCCATTTTGGCAACGGGTTGTAAAACTCAGATGAAAAAGTTACACAGATTTTCCACAAAACTTCTTGAGTAACACTTTTGAAAAATATCCAGGTAACAGCGTGTATTCATCCGGTGCACATTTGATTCAGCTAAAAGATGTTTATAAAAGCTATTACTTGAAACTTATATTTCCGGAACACCGGTAAGATCAGTTGTTTTTACTTATTGAAGAAAACTAATAATTCCTTACATTGAATTCTAATAATCATACAAATAATCTCAAAAGTATAAGAATTGCTTAAACGGGGTGCTAAAACAAATGTCCATCTCCAAAATATTATTACAGTATAATAACCTATTATAAGAAGCAAGAGTATATTACCGTTAATAACACAAATCTATTTCATTAGGCTCACACTGAGCGTGACTTTTGACTTCTTGGTACAGAATCTATCAATTACATTATTGTCCTATGAAACATCTATTCATTAGGTAAGATTAAAAGATTTAATTTTAGGAAAAGAACACCCTTAAATTCCCCGATGACCTTAACCTTTGATCTTTAGACGTGAAACTAAATATATTAGGTGCAATCTTCAAGCATAGCGGCTAGATTAAATGGCAAAGAACTATTCTTATTGAAGAAATTATCGTATTATTGTGATTATAGTGAAATTGATTTGTAATCTTTTACTCAAGCAACAATTCCATTATTTCTTATCGAACGTACAAGTCATCCAATGTCTAATCTGAAGATATATTGTTACTAACGGTAGAAACAGTTTTTATTCCTTCACTCACAGTAAATTTAACCTTCTAACTTTTAATCATAACTCGGTACATTTCTTCTGTACCTCTTAATTTAGTCTGTCCATAAGGACTGGTCCAGCTAAGTGATGCAGATCAAATTTTACTGTGCAGGAATAACTTGCTTGTCCCACCTACAAAGTAGCCCACAAGATATTGACTAACAATATGATGGGAACAAATTTTATTGTGGTGAAATTATTTCATCATGCAGTTACAATGACCTCAGACTTTAACTTTTGGACCTCCAAATCAACAGGCTACAACCCTAATTGACATTCAAGTCATACACAAATATTGGTCAAGCTATGTAATGTAGATGTAATGTCTCTTTTCAGTGGCAACAGCTTTGAAATTTTGCACATAAAATATAAAAGCAAAAACCAAAATTGGTAACAGAGTAACTGACGAACGATATGGTAAGAAAACAATGAAATGGAGTGCTTATAAACTATAAAGCATCCATACCATGAAGTGATAGCAATCCAACAGTACTTTATCATCCCTCAAATCGTAGCGAGACCCTATCCACTAAAATCTAAATATTTTGTTTAATTGTTAAAAACAAAATATATGCATTCCTGCATTAAGTGATTCTTCTTCTTCTTCTTCTTCTTCTTCTTCTTCTTCTTCTTCTTCTTCTTCTTCTTCTTCTTCTTCTTCTTCTTCTTCTTCGTATTATTATTATTATTATTATTATTATTATTATTATTATTATTATTATTATTATTATTATTATTATTATTATTATTATTATTATTATTATTATTATTAATCGATATGATTATTTATGTGCTTGTAAGATTTAAATTCTGCTCTCATGAATGAGGAATGTAAAAGAAAAAACAATACAGAAAAATAAATAAAAAGTAAATAAAAACGCCTTATGTACAACTTCAATTAACAAGGAATGTATTGGGTACCATAACTTAATCTCTCCGTGAAGAGAATAGAAGGAAAGGGAAGGGAAGGGAAGAGAGACGTACGTAACCTGAAAAATGTATATCTTTCTTGAAATAGATAATATATCAGAATAACTATGTAAGCCAAATAATAATAATAATAATAATAATAATAATAATAATAATAATAATAATAATAATAATAATAATAATAATAATTCCCTAATACACCTGACAATAGGAACCATGCCCCAAATTAGATCAATGAGGAAATCTTCAATGTGGTCCATATGCAGATAATTACAAATTATATTTCTGCTTGATTTCTACTTACTTCATGACTCTTAGATGGTATAGCTGTTACGTAGTTTGTTATAATAAAAATATACCATTGAGCTGAAGTTAAAGTTCCTTCACCTGCCGCCACAAGCACCACCACCTCTCTCCACATATTTTTATTTGTTTTCTTTGTTCTTTTTCATATGCAAGCATACCTCAAAATGATTTTGCTGCAAAATCTTATAACATGTTGTCTGACATTAATACAACATTACATATCCAAATTTCCTTTTAATACCCCTTTAACTTGTTTCATTTTTTAATATTCAGAACTGAAAAGAACTTTTTTGCTGGATATTCAGATCTTAAGGCTAAATGAAAGCAGCTTATGAAAACAACGTTACGTTAGGTGGCAGTATGCTCAAGAGTAGATATTAAACGTTTTAGTTTAGCAGCAGAGAGGCTGAAATACCACTTTGCTCGAGACTTTATTCATGAAAAATAAAGCTTCCTACAAAAATGAAAATACAAAGTCAATAACTGCAAACCAAATCCTCTAATAGACGGATTCAGTTTCTTGCTTGTAAATTATTATTTTTTTTGTGTGCGACTCGTTTACTTGCTGGTCGCTAAATTTTGGTCCTTCAGCCTCTTTGCTGCTGTGGTATCAACCAAATATTTTTTATCGAGACCTACACGATATCTTGACCGAGTATCATGTAAATTTATGGTTATAAATCCGTGTGGGGTAGCTAGCACTTTTGAAAAGAACATTTTAAACTTAACTATATCCATATCCCTGAACACCAAGGATAATACATATTTTGTTAAGTATAATTATCTACTCCATTAAACACAACCAAAATATTACAATTGTCTCTGATCGCTTAGGTATTTGCGTATATAGCTGAGCAACATATATTACATCTGTGTTTTTATGTTGTCTGCCTCTGGAAAATATCCCAGCTGGATTCGATTTGTTTATCCAGCATTATATCATCGTATACTACGAGATTATTAATTCGTCCATCAAAATCATCTACAGATGGGGCCTCTTCAATATCTGTTTTAAAAACAACAGCACTATCACCGTCATCGTCTTCACACAACGACTGCATTTTCAATACAATCTTTAAATACTTCATAACATCATTGATCATCTGCATATGCCACCAAATATATTTTTATTTTGATTCAGAAATGTTATTTTTATTGGCAAGGAAAGTTGAAAAATTCGTTCCATTCTCAAACGCGATTGAAACAATTAGGTAATTATTATCTTACGAATACGAAACAAAATAAGATTGTGTCAGATCGTCAAACGATCCATTGTAAAAGTGAAAGTAGTGACAATTAAGGTATAGGCCCAGTGACTGTGGTAGGGATTAAACGAAAATCTTGGCTGAGTGCTTGTTGAACTACATTAAAAAAATTTATTGATGCAGAATCAGATTATAATATTCAGATCAGATTTATTCAGAAATAATATTTATTTTTATTCTAGTTTTAATATTTATTCGGAATTAGATTATTATATATATCCAGAATTAGATAATGCCATTTTTCTGGTAATAATATTTATTCAGAATCAGATAATATTTAAACAGATAATAATATTAATGTTTATTCAAATAATAATATTTTTTAGAACCAGATATTATTCATTTTGATAATATTTAATCAGAATCCAATAATAGTATTTATTCTGATAACATTTATCCAGAATAAGATGATAATATATTTATTCTGATCAAAATATTTATTCAGAGTCTTATAATAGTAATATTTCTTATATTTGTTCAGAATCAAATAATATTATTCATTTAAATAATATTTTTTATTCTGATAATAATATTATTCAGAAGCAGAAAATTTATTCTTATTATTAAAATTATATTTTTTTTAATAATATTTCCTCAGAATCTTATAATATTTATTTTTATTCTGATAATATTTATTTTTTATTTTAATAAAAATATTTGTCTTTTTATCATGATAATAATATATTTATTTCTTTATTCTGATAATAACTTGTTTTATTCTGATAATAATATTTACACAAAACCAGATTATAATATATGTTCGAAATCAGATTTATTTTTAAAAAATATTTATTTTACTATAGTCATAATATGTGTATGTATTCAGAATCAGAATATAATATTTATTCAGAATCGGATAATAATAATTTTTTTATTAATCAGATAATGATTTTTTTTATTCAGATAAAACTACTTTTTTAGAATCAATTTATTCAGAGTCAAATTATAACATTTATTCCTATAATAATATTTATTTTTTTATTCTAACAATAATAATTCTTTTTATTCTGATAATGTTTATTAAGATTCAGATTATAATATTTTTCTAATAATAGTTTTTTTATTCTGATAATATTTATTCAGAATCAGATTATAATCTTTTTTTCTGATTATGATATTTTTTCATTCTAATAATAATATTTGTTCATAATTAGTTAATGATATTTATTAAGAATCAAGCAATAATATTTGGCTTTGTTCTGATACTATTTTTTCTAAAAATAATATTTTTATTATGATAAAAATGTTTATTTTCATTATACTTCTAATATTTTTTATTCTATATTCTGATAATAATATTTATCTTATTCTGATAATAGTATTTATTTCATTTTTATAATAATATCAATTCAGGATAGTTTATAATATTTGTTTTTATTCTGATAGTAATGTTTATTCAAAATCAGTTTATAATATTTATTCTATTCTGATAATAATATTTGCCCAGAGTCAGATTGTTAATAATTATTCTGATAAAAATATTTTTATGACAATCTTTACTCGCACGTTCTAGGATCTCACATACAGATTTACATTTAATGATTCTCCTTGTAAATACAACAAATGTCCGATCTGGTCAGTAAGTTTGCAATGTATTCTTGATGCTAGCGGATTATAAACTCGCGGATAAACGGGATTTAATCTGATAAATTAAATATCATGGGGGTACTTGAGGGGTAATTGTGTAAAATATGTTTATCTGCTTGGCCTGATTGGAAATTTTCAAGATCTTCTTGATCACGTCCATCAATTACATTGCACATCAGGTTGACTGAGATCGTTGATGTGATATTAATAATACCAGGTGAGATTTGGCGATATCCACCGCATAGATCATTTTTGTTTCAGGATAACCGCTGGCGGGCCTATTTTGTCATGCTTCGAGAACCTTCTGAATGTATTCATTGATAAAATAACTCATTGATTTTTTTTTAGTTTAGTAGTGTCTAATCCTAGTAGTGCAACTTTTTGTTCGGTTACCTTGTAATGATCGAGAAACAGTTGTCTCAATCTCGACAGTACTTTTCTTCACTACACTTATTTTCTGAAACGTGTAAGAGTACAGACGTGTTTTTTGGAGCTCTATAAGGAAAGAACTTTGGATACACCTATAAAGTGGAAATCAACATACAACATACGCTTTATGAAAAGCAACGTAAACTGATTATTTTACTGGAAACAATTGGGATGCGATCAACACGCTGCTACTTCAAATAAAACAAAGGAACACAGAAAACGACCAAGGACGGACAGAAAAACTGACGAAAAGATCACACACACAACGAACAATGTAGGGGATTTTATTCTCCCAAAAACATTATAAATTATACAATATAACTCTAAATTTACAATGCAATAGAAAACCAAATTATAACCACTCTTAAATTAAATATAACAGTTTGGAAAATGCCCATTCTGCTTGTGATTTTCTGCCCTTATCACAAATCACAACTCTAAAATTAAAGCATATATACGTAGTTCTTCCTTTAAAATAACTATCCTACATAGGAAATAATTATTTAAAATCATAACGAAAAATTATTTAAAATAATAACACCAAAATTCCACACGAATGCGACCTATACAATTCTGTGCAGTTCGAGACAACAAAACGGATTGAAATTTTAAACCTCACCAACCAATCAATTACGACCTTCAATACTATGTGCAAATAGAGTCCCCAAAACGGATAGAAAATAAAAATAACAACAACCAATCAAATGAGACCAACACGATTCTGTGCAAATCAAGACCACAAAAGTGATTGAAAAATTAACATCCCAACAACCAATCAAATGCAACCTACAAAATTCTGTGCAAACTGAGCGCACAAAACGGGTTGAAAATCTTAAACAGAAGATGTTGAAAAACGAAGACATATGATTAAAATAGTACAAAAATGCCCTCAATGCAAACAATTTGAGTTTACACAAAGACATGTGATAACAAAATGTGAAAATATTAAAAAGGAAAGAGAGGATATTATTAGTTTAATTACGAGATATGGACCATACAAAGATGAAACTTTATTATACTTAGATGGGAATTTTCCTAAAACAGATTATGTAAAAATCACTGGTTTTATGATATCCACAATGAACAAATGCAGTCAAATAATTAGTGTTGGGAAATAATTCTTACTATAAAGTTTTGTATATGATACCTATTTTTGATTAACACTTTTTTCTATATTTTATTGATAATTCTACACATGGAAGAAGTAAGGGACAAGGACGTCGTAGGGCTATATCACATGGCGTTACGCGATGTGGGCAGGCCTGCGGAAGAGCCTCAGAAAACCCCATGTGTAGTCTTTTTTGGACCCTTTAGACCAATCCTTTTGAATTAAACCCTAAAACATAGGGTGTTAGCAAAGACAAAAAAAGAGCACCCTTTCTTTTTAGCAATATATTATTTTAGAAATTGATATAAAGGGAAGACGAGATATCACACACACACATGACTTAAAACACTAGATAAAACTTTTTTCAAAAAATACCTTAGCCTTACACTTTCTAGTCTTCAAAAAATAGAAATTCCAAAAAATCTTAAATAAACGTTAATAAATATAAAAAATACAAATAAATTACATGCATATAATAGAAGGAATTGTGAGTGAAAGAAGGAGATGATGTAGAAAGAATCAAATGCATATAATAAAGACAGAGAATTGGGAAATAATTTGACATAAAGGCTGTCCTTGCAAATACACTTATAGCAACATACACGATAGCATAAAACACATAGCATTCACATGACTTAAGAGACACCTAGCCAAGGTCACAAAAACTGAAATAAGGGTAATGATTCCGATAGGGTAAATGAAACCCTATCGGATAGTGAACCTTTAGATACACTAGGAAAAAAATATCCCATCAAAAAAATTAGATCTTTTTTTTGATCAAAATGCTTTTTTTAATGAAACATAGCAATATATCAGGGAAAAAACAAAAACACATGAAACACTTTTCTAGTTATCTTTTTCGGTTAAGTAGTGGGGGATATATGTCTGCTACCTCTCAAAAAAGAAAATCTTAAACAAGGTAGGGGATTTTATTCTCCCAAATTCTTTATATATTATGCAAAATACCTCTAAATTTACAATAAAAAGCCAAATTATAGCAACTCTTAAAGCAAATATGTCCATTCTGCTTGGTATGTGTTTGCCGTTATCACAAATCACAAATCTAAAATAAAAGCATATTTGCATAATACTTGTCTTCAATTATCTATCCTACATATAAAATAATTATCTAAAATCATAACGGACTAATTATTTAAAAACATAACACCAAAACTCCCCACGAATGCGACCTTTACAATTCTGTGCAATTTGAATTCACAAAACGGATTGAAATCTCAAATCTCATGAACCAATCAAATACGACCTTCAATACTGTGTGCAAATAGTACCCAAAACCGATTGAAAATCTAAATCAAAACAACCAATCAAATGCGACCCACACAATTCTGAGGAAATCGAGACCTAAAAATGGATTGAAAATCAAACATCTCAACAACCAATCAAATGCAACCTACACAATTCTGTGCAAACCGAGCCCACAAAACGGATTGAATACAACCTACACAATTGTGTGTAATTCGTGACCACACAACAGATCGAAATCTAAAATTCTTACCAACCAATCAAATACAACCTACATAATTATGTGGAAGCAAAAACGGATTGAAAAGTTTGTTTTACAACAACAAACCAAGAGCGATCTACACACTATAATATGAAAACTGATAGAACGTTATTAATCATACCATGTAAATAGCACTATAAATTAAATGAAATAAAAATAACTAAAAATAATAATAAGATATAAAGAATTAAAGCAATAAAACTGATAATAACCAGAAACATAAAAATTAACTTAGGAATATACGATATTTAATTAAAAGTTCACATTAAACCCGAATAACAAACATTGATTGACGACTATTACTGACAAGACGACGTCAACACTAGGGAAACACCACCAAGAATGAGAAATAATCGAGGCAACACAAGCAAAAGAAGAAATATCAAGATCTCAGAAGAAAGTAAGGAAAAGAACAGATAACTACACGTATGGCCATTGAGGAGAAGCTGGACAATGATGGGACAGCGACACATGGTCTCTGATAGCACCCCATCATCAACTGCCACACATGAAAAATAACTTTAATTGCCATAGCAATTGCCAGTTGCATCTGCAACCACAATTGCATGTATGAAAAGAAATAACCAACGACAATGCCAATCAATTAATTGAAGGGAGAGGCAGGAAGCTCTTCATACGTCCAGAAGGCCCTCCAGACAAAGGTACCTTTTCGACGAAATGGTCCCCTACCCTCACACAAGTTAAGGTACAATCCAGGCATTTCTGCCTGCTGTCCCACAAGACCCGCCAAACAACGATGCCCTTTTCGATGAAAAGGGATCCCATCTACCCTTATTGGGCTTTCATTCTGACCCAAGAAAGCCCTTATTAGAAATACAACTCATACTAATTTGCCCTGTAAGGGACGGATTGGTTTAAATTTTCAATTTAACTCAAATAAACATCTACCCTATTTAAGATATAAAAAGCCCACCCGATTCGATGCTACATTCGGCCCAATTAAGTACGCCCAGTACACGAAAATGGACAAACATCACGAGTTTTGTAAATCAACAACTCTGGTGTATATGATCCGTATGTGACTAACACATGTTTGACAAGAGGTAGGAACATCATAATCAAATAGGCAACGTGAAGAAAATATTTTTATCTGTTTTTTTTATTAATATACGTAAATAACCATGGATAAGCATCTTGATATTCTTTGATTTTAATAGATTTTGTTTAGTTTGTAAGTAATTCGTTTCTGATTGGTTCTTGCCGTCCAACATAATCCGGTGCAACTTCTGGTCAATGAATGATATATATCTTCAGCGTAATCTTGTGAGTTTATTTTTATCGCCTCTGATACCGTTGGATCATGCAAATTAATATCCATCTTGGATTCTCTGCCCATAATGGAATTGATTCTGCACTGAAATTTAAATTTATATCTGTTCTAATAGATATCTACCTGTATGTATACTCGCGGCATGCCAATCAGGCATTTAGTAGGTTTTATTGTTATTTGCAAATACTAGTGAATTGTTTGCCTGTAATCCACAAAAGATTTTGATCTAATATTTGACGATATATAATATATCCGTTATTGTGCTAGTGCTATTTTTTTGGCTGGAATCACAGTTGGAAAACTAACGATAAACTCAGGATTGTTTGAACTCACTGATATTATTGTGGTCTTCACAGTATTGTATTTGTGAAGATATGTTGTAGTAGTTCTTGCGATCTTTGATCGTATGTTTACATTATTAATATTTGTTGTGTAATTGCCTGAGAAACTGCAGATTTGTTAAATACTTTATTGTAAGCAGAAATATTTTTTTCATAATCTTCATTGGAAACTACTACGTTGTTGAGCTTAAATGAAATTAGCGTCATTGTTGTTACCCCGCGTAAAGTTTTGTTGTGTAACCGCGCAGTTTTTATCTTGTGCTCGTTTCTACCTTTTTGCAATAATATCAAAAACACCAACAATTATTGATGAGGTGGAAATGACGACTGTTATAACTGCCAGTGCCGTCATTGTTAGTGTTCACAATATTAGACCAGTGCCTGTTACAACAGCGGATACCGAGCAAACAATTGCATCAATGATAGCCACGCGTTTACGGTATTTTGTTTAAAATTTAAACTGTGAGTTCCTCGATGGTACTTTTTATCTTTTGTACATATCACATAATGTGATTTTTCATTGTATATTAAGTATTAAGAAATTAATTCAAGAGTCTAAGCAACAAATTCCAGACACCACCAGTAGGACGCTGCATTTATTTTTTTTTATCATTTGGTTACAGTATAAACGTTTCTTCGTTATCTTTATTTAACATAATATATACAGTCCCAGAAAATGAAATGTATCGGTTGAATGACACCATGGGCATGTCATAAATCTCCTAAATTTTGCGTAGCTGAACACAGACAGTCTTTAAACACCGTTGATTCCCTCGATTTGTTTGATAGTGTTATTTTGCTGTGACCATGTTGACGATTGTGATGATACTGTGTATACCACGTTGATAATCTGCTTGTGAATAATTTTAATCAGATTAATTTAATTAACAATATTAGGAATTTCGCCAATCATGTCGTTAAGTTTTGTTTAAATCTCGGAAAGTATTACATCGACAGCGAATGGGTTTCCTAAAATATCATATGCAGTCTTGTTAAGCTTTTGAAAGTTTCTACGAAGTAGTCATAAACGTACTTACGCTAACATCATATTCAGATCGCAGCATGGTTAATTTGCCATCGGTTGTAGTATATTTTATCATCCACATAGTTTTCGTTACTGCGTTTTCGTCTGATGTTGGTTCTCTTAAAACGATGATTTTATTTCAATCCACCTATATCACATATAGTTTTTCAAAAATCAGCAACGCTTTTTAAAATTTCATTTCTGATGGATGTGATTTATAAATTAATTTATTACATTAAGATTTCTGTAATGCAAAGATCTGGTCCCAGGCATTAACACTTGTAGGAACTGGATTGAATATATTCCATTAACATCACCTAAACGGATAAAATGTTCACCTCGCGACTTGTCTGTCCTATATTCTGTCATACTCAAAACTAAATTTCGATATAACACTTCATGCAGTGATAAACTATTTTTGCCAGTTAGATAGCTGATATAGAAATACTTAGCTTTCGGCACATTTTAATGATGATCATTAAATTCAATCAGCACCAGAATATGCCATATAAAAAATATTTCTGTTACAGAGAGTGAAGCGGGAAAAAATAGTATTGTTTATTATTTACATTCCTCTTCCAGTTTGTCCATTTAAATCCAGGAGGTAGGTTAAGTTTTACTTGTATCAATTTGAAGGTAATTTATTGGTTATAGATTGATATCAACCAAGTTTCTCTAACAAGAATTTTTATATCATTTGTAAATTTAGCATGAATTGATGAAACACTCATTATAATTGAATTGATAATCTATTTGTGTTCAAATAAGTAGAGCGAGAAAGAGAGTGTTCATTTTTCTATCGTGCTAGACAATAAGCTATAATATTAACAGGTGGCATTCTGTATGTTGAAACGCATTGATTTGTTGTTTGGTTGTAATTTGGTGAGACAGAACCGTGCTCTACTTCAAATGCTTAGCTCAAATTCAACTTTTTTCTTCTGTCATTTGGTATGTATTTACAGCTGAAACTTTCCGTTAACTTGAAATTCAATAATTTGAAAAATTTAAGTTTCTTCTGCATTAAAATTGTGCTGTATGATCCGGGTTGCCATATAAATGCATTCATCCTGGATCAAACCTATGATAATAATTCCATCTAAATTAGCATCGGAATGTGCCTGGTGGACAACATTTCTATTCCAGAGATAGGGTGATTCTGTCATGTCTCTTGTTCTCTTCCATTGTGATCAATATGTTATAAAGATTTATATCTCCCATTTTTATCAAAAATATGAGAAAAATGTTATGCTCCTTTATATGACGATGTTAGACACATCTATATGCCTCAGTTTTGTAATAATAATAATAATAATAATAATAATAATAATAATAATAATAATAATAATAATAATAATAGTAATAATAATAATAATAATAATAATAATAATAATAATAATAATAATAATAATAATAATAATAATAATAATAATAATAATAATAATAATAATGAGGAATTTAATTGCACCTAATCTTTAGAAACTCTAAGCGCATCGCAACATTTGACATTTAGAAAGAATAAAAACATATAATGATATGATTAAAAAAATGAAAACAGACACCAAAACATTAAAAACAGAAAAACGTGCTATAAATTTTTAAGGTAAGGATAAGTTATAAGGATATATTATTAAATCTTTATGATCAAATTAGACACATTTGAATTTCCTCACTTTAGAGCATGTTAGACACATCTGCATTTATGCCTTTTGGGACGATCTTAAAAATATTTATATGTACCCTTTTTATGATGATGTTAGACACATTAGTATATCCGACTGTGATGTGTCGAATTTTGAGAACTCTTAAAATCATAGTCTTAGCCTGGAGTGGAATTTAATGATCTCCTACTAACGTGACCCGAATTAAGGCCAGGACGGGCAAATGACCGTTTAGGTAAACATAGGAATTAGTGAATGTGAGTGCAATAGAATAAGAATTAATGATTATATATTACGAAGCTCTCAAAAAAGCCATACTACGGCAATATGAGCTAACAGCTGTTAGTTTCCGTAAAATTTTCAGAGTCATCTAAGAAAGCCACAGAGATTCCCGCGCAATTTCATAATCTTGTACGCGTATTTATCGATAAGTGGATAAAAATGTCAGGAGCCGAACTTACGTACGAAGGCATACGGGAAGAAATTCTAAAAGAACATGTCCTCAGCACATGCCGGAAAGACCTAATAATATTTTTGGCGAAGCGTGATTTCGCGACCTTAAAAGATATTATTGAAGCTATACACTCTCGTTCAACCACATGGAGTGGCACGGTTCGAACCAGCGTCCCAGACTTTAGGAGAGGTAACGGTTTAACACCTACTAGGCGGAATGGTCAAAATGGTGGGAAGCCAGGGGAGTAGTAGGAGAAAGTAAGAATCCGAGCTCAACAACCCCCTCCAGACCTCCAAACAAATACAAAATACCTAGGTAACGTAATAGAAAACCTATTGCAATCAATAATTGCGTTAAGAATCCGAGCTCAACAAATACAAAATACCTAGGTAACGTAATAGAAAACCTATTGCAATCAATAATTGCGCTAAGAATCCGAGCTCAACAACCCCTCTAGACCTCCAAACAAATACAATAGAACACCTGTTGCAAAATACCTAGGTAACAGGTAAAATTTAATTACGTGATCTTCCAGAATAAGCAGAATGATATGTCAGACTCAATTTTCCAAATCATTACGATTTAGCAGAGCGTGGCGATTGTGGACTAAATTACGCATTAGAATTCCAGTAAGGTAAGTGGTATTATATAAAATTTTATGTTATATCATACTTCTTTTGATAATCTTTCTCATATTTGCTGATCCTCATGGGAAGAATATCTGTTAACATGTTGTCAATAATACGAAATTCACGTATTAAATCGTCCATACTATATTTTACTCCTCGTAGGTAAGATCTTATTTGATCAAGTAGTTTTTTGTAAGTTATAATTGATGTTAAGCAGCCGTGCTTTTTTATCGAAATTTTAGGTTCAACTTTTTTACAAGCTGCTGTAAGAGAAACACCAACACCGGATATGATTAACAAAAACGGGTTTAATGATATACCACTTGAAATTATGCCAGAACTAGTCATTAACAAGGGTAGATATGATATTACTCGAAGTATTTTGTTATAATATTTGTAGCATTTTTTAACGCACCAAAGTTTTTTATGATAATATTTGTAGTATTGTATTAGTGCGTCAACATCCTGTTCTGGAATATCTTTTGAAATATGATTGAAATCAACTATACTTTTTTTCATTATAATATTTGTTCACATAATCTCAGGCTTGATCAAGTAACTAGTTGAGGTGTTTCAGCCACAAATTCCAGACAATACCAATATGACGCAGCAGTTAATTTTTTGTCATCAGCTATTAGCATAAAAGTTTCTTCAACATCTTTGTTTAACACAATAGACACAGTTCCAGAGAAATTATCAGTCGAGTGACGCCATGGAAATAATGTAAATATATTAAACTTTGCACTGCTCAACACGGACAATCTATACACACCAGTGACCTCTGCAGTATGTTTGAGAGTGTTATTTTGCGGCGACCAAGTAGACATTCCAGAAGCAACAGTATAGACAATATTTTTAATCTGCTTGTGAGGAATTTTAATCATACTTGTTTTCTCAACAATACCAGGAATTCCACTAATAATATCGTTGAGTTTTGTGTTAATATTATCGAGTGTAATATCAACAGATGGCGGACTTCCAAAAAATTCGTTATTGGTTTTGTTTATGTTTCTGCGAAAATTTAAAAACGTGGTGATGTGATTAGTAAAATCAGTTTTGAACTTGGTGATTTCATTGTTGATATCATCAACATATTTCTTTGTTACAGCATCAAAATCAGATTCTGGTGTTCTAAGATTATTGATGCCATTATTGTTCATGTTGAGAAATGCACGCATTATACCGCCATGCGCCGACACGTACTTTGATTCCTGATCATCAACATATTTCTTAGTAGCAGCGTCATTATCCTCAGTTGGGTTTCCAAGGTATGTGATCTTGTTCTGGTTCATAGCAATGTTTCCCGTAAATAAATCACCTGCTTTTCTAACATAATCGTTAACTGACCTACCCGAATCTTCTATCTTACCTTGATTGTTAAAAGTAACAATATTATTAGCAACTGCAGTAGGATTTCGTACTAGTACATCTGATAGTTGTACATTACTCGTCTTTAATCGTCCTTGTTTGTCCTGGAAAACTACAACTTCATTTGGATCTACACTTGCAACGTTTAACAAATTGTTGATTTCATTTTTGAGCTTATCAAGAGTCGCATACTTGGATAAGTCACCCTGGTAACCTTCTGTTAATAAATCTACTGCTAATGTTCCAAATTTTGTATAGTAGCTCATTATACATACCGTTCTACACAAAATTGTTGGTTTAATATAACATAAAATTATACGATGGCGAAGATAATAAACTTTGACACCGAGCGATTGGTGAAGCATAAACATAGCAATGAACTTCCAGACTGTCATTATCTTATTGTTGGGCGAACTGGATCTGGTAAAACAAATTTGTTATTAAATCTTTTACTCAATAATAACTTTAACTATGATAAGGTGTATATTTACACCATCAACCCCCAACAAGACAAATACGAGTTACTAAGTGAGTATAATGATAAACTTCGTGATGAACTTGGCATTGGTGATGATATATTTTTGATAAAACAACCAGAAGAACTTGTTCCAGTGAATGAACTCGATTCGTCAGAGCATAAGATAATCGTCTTTGATGATATTCCGCTAAACAATGAGGAAATGAACAAGATTAGATCATATTTTTCACTATCACGTAATAAAAGATGTAATTCTGTTTATCTTGCCCAAGGTTTTTATAATGTTGATAGGTTTATTAGGCGAAATACGGGTTGTTTCATATTATTTCCCGGACTAGATAATGTGGATGTGAGAAATATTGCAAACGAACAATGTGGTGATGTTACAAAAGATAGATTTATCGAATTATATCATCGAGCAACTAAAGATAGATATAGTTTCTTTTTATTTGACAAGCTAGCGCGTGATCCAACCAAGATGTTTCGTTGTTGCCTTGAGACGTTTCTATGATATAATTTTGTAAAGCGTATAAAAATAATGGACAAACATCAACAGAAAATCGAATTACTAAAAAAGTTTCTCGAAACTCGAGCGGCTTTTAAGAAAAAGGTGGAAGAAGCTCGACGTGGACAAGTTCAAGCAGAAGAAGAAAGAACCAAATTTTTCCAACCTGTTACTGAGGCAATGCTTGGCAAGCAGCCAGAAATACAAACATTATCTCCAGAAGAACTAGCAAAAATGAAAGAAAAGGGTTTGTTTGGTTTACTTGGAGAAAGATCAAAAGAAGAAACTGTAAAAATTGTAAACGAACTTGTAAGAAACATGGCTGATCCTGCTGCACGACAAGCTGAGTTTGACAGGCTAATGAACAATCCTCTTGAACTTCAACACGCAATAACAAGATTGACGGTTAATCCCGATGAGATAAGAAGTATGATGGAAAAATTGTCAGAACAAACTGAGGAATTAGCTGAGAAACAAAAAACGTTACAAGAAAGTATGATAAAAATAGTACCTTTTGGAGAATCTATAAAAATTTACAGAAGACAAGCTAGGTTTAAAATAGAAGATGTTGAGTATAACGAGTTTATGGAAAAAAATGATATCACTAATATTAATAGTATTCGAGATTGGTCAAAAGAAAACTATGATAATTTGATAGAAAAATTAGAAAGAATTAAAGAAGTTGGTGAAAATGCTGATGATGATATTAAAGATGAAAAAGATGAAAGAAATATTCCAACATTACTCAATTATATTAGAGAAGGAATTATTGCTGAGGTTTTTCTTAAAACATCAATACAATATCGAAATAAACCAGGAGGTTATAAGAAAAGTTGGAATTTTATAAGACTACTCCAACAATATGAAAAAAAGCGAGATAAAAGATTACCGGAAGAAAGAACTGGAGGTGGAGTTAAAGTTTTTACATCAAACGCAGACATAGTCGATCGGCTAATGCTGTTGATATCCTCTAAAGAAGCTGGTAATGAAAGTGTAGAGATTGATAACGAAATTATTGATATACTTGATCATCTAAGATCGAGTGGATTACTAACATCATCCGAGTACGAAATTTTACACCGCGATCTTATCTAAAATATTAGTATAATGCAAACAACATTATTGCTTGATTCATCACAAATAACAGGAAACAGCGCAAATTTTACAGTAAATTACAACCCACCAATAGAACTAGATCCTGCAAAACAGTATGAGATTGGATTAATTTCTTGTACTTGTTGGAACGCCATGCCGAATATTAAAACTGGGATTAATGATGAAATTTTAATCGTTAATGTTAAACAATCTCCAACATCACAAAAAGAGTTTATTGATATACAATACAAACTACAGATTCCACAAGGAGCTTATAACATTACTGATCTAAACAGAACAATAAAAGAGCTTCTAACAAAAGCTGGTGGGAATGCTGATAATTTCGAATTAGCGGCGAATTATAACACCTTACGAGCTAGGATAACAGTGAAAAGAAATATGAAAGTCCTCTTTGAAGAAAGAAGTTTTGGAAAGATGTTAGGTTTTACTAGAGTTTTATACTATACCACCGGTGAAGATAAATCTTTGACATTTGATGGAGAACTACCAGTAGATATCACAGAAGTAAATACAATACTCATCAATTGCTCTATCGCATCTGGATCTTATACGTCAAAAGGCAACCGCGGGCAAACGATCTACAGTTTCTCACCAGAAGTCCCACCAGGTTCTCTCATGCAAATCAATCCGCGACAGATTATCTACTATCCAATAACACCTGAGAATCAAATTACAAGCATTACAATGCAACTCACAGACCAATCTGGACGACAAATAGACGTGAACAACGAGATAGTCACGTATTACTTACACCTACGCACTGCCTAGGAATGTAATTTTGTGTACATAATTTTATAAAATGAGACGAAGAAAAGTTTATCGAAGAAAAATCGTAGGTGGATTTTTTGGAAATATATTTACAACAATTGCAGAGAATATTCCAGGAATCGCGCGTAAAGTAGCGCCCATTGCACTTGACGCCGGTAAAGCTTTCGCTACAGGGGCGGCATCTTCAGCAGGCACTGCAGTAGGGCAAAAGATTGCTGATAAGATTAAAGGACCTTCAACAACACCTACGGTGTCTGAAATAAAACGAGTAATATCAGATATTGCGCCAACAGAAGAAACAAAACGAGCTATGATAGCTACAACAAAAAAATTATTGTCGCCGAGTGGTGAAGAAATAGTACGTAAACTTGTAAAGAAAACAAAACCGATGACCCCTGCTGCCTTTTAATTTTGTGTAACGATTATAAAATAAATGTCAGCTAAAAACTATCTCGATCTTGCAGAAGAAATTGATACTGATGATGCTGTAACAGAATTAGAGTATGTCGAGTATCTCGATGAGAACTCGAACGAACCGAATAAAACTGGGGTTAGAACTTTTAACACAAGAGACGAGGACGTGTTTCTACTACCCCATAAGGCAATGTTAGAAGTGCGTGGCCAAATATTAACTGTGATAGGTGGTGATATTGCAGCTAATGTAGAAATCGCTCTCGTCAATAATGGTTGGAGCTTGTTTAAGAGTGCACGATACCAACTGGCCAATCAAACCGTAGAAGATATTTCGATGCACTTACCCATAGCGAGTACAATACTAAACATCGTTTCGTTTAGCGATGACTATTCCAGATCAATAGCCACAAATATGATGTGGTTCAAAGATACTGGACTAGGGACAACTACCTCTGGCGAGTTTATTTCAAGTGGTGCTTTTGCACACGGAGCTAATGCCGATGCAGATGTTGTAATTGTAAGAAATTTTCTTATTGCTAATGCTAATAATTTTGGTATAGCCGCACCAGGTGCAGCTGCTGATGCAAACGCCACAAGAGTTTCACTTATTGCCGCTTGTCATAATCTTGGTATAACTCCACCAGCTGCAGCCGCAGATGGTGTTGCGATGTTAAATTTAATAAACGGTGTTATTAGTGCACGTAACATAAGATATAACGAGGGATTTACCAAACGAAAAGCGTTTGCCGCAGAATCTCGCCAAATAACGATGATGCTTCCGTTAAGTACAATCTTTGGATTTTGCCGTGATTATAACAAAGTGTTTCGAGGAATAAAACATACGCTTATATTAGATCGAGCTGATCAAAACGATTGTATAATACACGCCGGTGGAGTGGCTGAGGGACAGTTTTCTATTACAAGATTAGCACTGTGGATGCCTCGCGTTGTCCCTTCATTAGCTAAAATGATGGAGCTCGAATCTTTACTAGCCACCTTTACAAAAAAGATACACTTCCAACAGAACAGGATTTATCAAACAGCCATTCCCAACGCGACTGATTACACATGGCGTGTAACGACCACGCCCAGCGAACAACTACCGCGACACTTGTTCGTCGTATTTCAACGACAAGCATGTCGTAACAATCAGGAAATGAACAACTCCGTATTCGATAACCCAGACGTTAGACGAATATTTGTGAGAGTAAATTCCAAACAGTATCCCGAACGTGCAATCGAATGTAATTTTGCTATAGACGCCACCAGAAACATCTCTCGGCCGTACATGTATCTTATGGAAGCAATGCAAAAATATCAGAACGCGGACAGTGGATCTCAAATATCAATAGAAGAGTTTCGAACGCTCTATCCCATCTTTTATTTTGACGTATCAAAACATTTGGAGCGTGTT
Organism: Potamilus streckersoni; assembly: GCA_016746295.1. Classification (NCBI taxonomy): domain Eukaryota; kingdom Metazoa; phylum Mollusca; class Bivalvia; order Unionida; family Unionidae; genus Potamilus; species Potamilus streckersoni. Next base: position 4,074,681 of record JAEAOA010001685.1, read on the forward strand.
GTGGGATCGACTGCAGATATTGAGGTCACGTGGACACTGGGCGATGTGCCAGGTGAACAGTATAACGTATACGCGCTATTGGTTAGTGATCGATTTCTGACCATCGATTCAATCAAAGGAAGAATGACAGTACAAGTTTAATCTAACAACTTGGATATAACATTATGAAAACCAAATACACAACTCGAGAAATATACCTAACATCTGGTCAAGTTGAAAAATTATCAGCAGCTGTTGCTAAACGCAGCTCTGTTTCTTTGATGATCTCTCCGGAAACTTCAAATAAAATTGCAGTAAAAGTCATGCTAACGCAACAACAAATCAATAAACTCGATCGCAACAAACCTTTTGTGCTGAAATTATCTGTTTCTCAGGTAACTGCAATGTCAAAAGAAGGTGGATTTTTTGGACCAGCGTTATCAATAATAGCTAGCAAAGTTTTACCAGTACTTGGTACACTTGGACTTGCGGCTGCGTCAGGAGCAGTCTCTGGCGCAACGAAGAAAGCAGTCGAAGGTCGTGGTATCAAACAAATCTATCGTTAATTTTATGTAATAGTATAAAATAAAATGCCAACGAAAAAGTCGCCGAAAAAACAAAATCATCGAAAAAAAAGAAAACAACAAAACGCAAACAAACAAAACAAGGAGGAATTATTCCTTTCGCTCCACTTCTAGCGGGACTAGCGGGAAGTCTGCTGCCAAACTTACTAGGAATCGGACGCGGATTAACTATACCAGGGACCAGACGTTATTGAGCAATTTTGACATCATTGAAAAATTGAAGGACGTTGTTGGATTTCGAGGAGTATTTTCCAAGGATGAACTCGATGACGTACCAACAGGCGGTTCTTGTGTTGTAAATATTGAAAACTTCAATGATGGCTCTGGCACCCACTGGGTTGCTGTCCACGATAACAATTATTTTGATTCGTTCGGACTTCCTCCAAGCGATCTCATAAAAAAATATATTTTTAAAAAATTTGATAAAATAAATTATTCGTCTAATCAACTACAGCCGATTGGAACATCAGCTTGTGGTTATTATTGTATCATGTTTGTCAGACAAATGCACCAGAGTAAAAACTCTGGGAGTAAAAACTTTTTAAAGTTTATTTTACAATTTGATGAGCTTCCTTCTCATGCGAATGATAATATTGCAATCAATTTTATCTAAACTCCTTGATATAATAATGTCAACATACTGTCTCAAATGCAAAACTAAAACAGATAACAAGGATGAGATGACGGAAAAAACGAAAAATAATAGAACGATGTTAAAAAGTATTTGTGCAATCTGTGGTAGAAAGAAAAGTATGTTTTTGAAAAAACAAGTAGGATCTAGCGTTGATAGAGTTATCTTGATCGACGATTAATCTTATGAAACAAAATAAAATAAAATGAAATGCAATTGTGATTGTGACAAAGATCTTTGCATAGAACAAGATAAAATCATTACGTACTGTCAACGTTGTAACAACAGAGAAATAATAGGGTTAGGTATAGATATACATAAAATTATTGGTAAATTACCAAAACCAAAAGGCGGTTGGACTTTGCCTGGTCATCGTTATACAGGTCCTTACAATCCGCTAGACCAACAACTAGATGAAAACGACAATCCATTGCCAGGACAAGAGCCTTATAATCAAGTGGATGCAATAGCAATGCGTCACGATATCTGTTATCGTGATCATGAAAACTCGAAAGCAGATTGTGATAAAGTAATGTTAGACGAATTACATGATATGGAGCCAACAAATCTACGAGAACGTTTTGATAGAAGATTTGTTCAAGGAATGATAGGAGCAAAATATAAACTTGGACTCGGAGAGTCTCGTCAATCGCCTCGCGATCGGGGAAAAGTATTATACGATGATCTTGCAGTCGAACTACACAGACCTAAAAAAAAAGTTTCCGAGACGTAAAGTTGTTGCAAACGCTGTAGATGATATCTGGGCAATAGATTTGGTAGATGTATCTAATATGGCTCAGTTTAACGTTGGCGCTGATGGCGCTCCAAAGAAGTATTTGTTTAACGTTATAGATGTTTTCAGCAAATACGCTTTTAGTGTGCCAGTTTCAGATAAAACAGGAACGTCAATCACTGATGCGCTAAAACAGATAATAACGAGTACTGAAAGAAAACCAAACAAAATCTGGACTGATCATGGAGCAGAGTTTTTTGACAAAAAGTTTGAACAGTTTCTAGAACAAAATAATATTAAAAAATACGTTACAGGAAACGAAGGCAAAAGCGTTGTTGTTGAGAGATTTAATCGCACGCTAAACGAAAAATTACACAAACATATGACAGCTAAAAACACCAACAGGTACATCGATGACCTTTCTCAAATCGTAGGCGAATATAATAACACGAAACATCGAACCATCAAAATGACACCCAATGACGCTATCAAAAATCCCATATTAGCAAACGAAAACATGTACCGCAGACATAAATTTAAGGTCGGTGATAAAGTTAGAATCTCTTTGACTAAAAAGATATTTGAAAAAGGATTTACTCCAAACTGGAGCGAAGAAGTATTTGTTGTTGATAAAGTACTCTTAACAATACCTGTAACGTACGCGTTAAAAGATCTGGCAGGGGAACCTATAGTAGGTAGTTTTTACGAACAAGAACTACAAAAAACTGAACAAGATGTTTTCGTTATCGAAAAAGTGATTAGGAAAAAAGGAGATAAAAGTTTAGTCAAATGGCGTGGGTATAGTGATAAATTTAACAGCTGGATTCCAACCCGGTCGATTTTATCGACTGTGAAATAATGCTATTATAAATTTCCTCATACTTTCGTTTGACAGATTTGCATTTTACTGGTTTACATAATGATATTAGATATTGTCTGCGATCGTCAGAGATCGTCATTAGATTAAAAGTCTTGACAAATAAGAAATCGAATTTGATATTTTTCTGTCGGTCTGGAATTTTAATGTTTAAGAAAGGTCTGATTAACTGCAAAAATACCTGCTGTTCGGTAACGGTAAAATTAAATTTTATAATTTTTTTAGCAATGTGATACTTGACATTATATTTTCCAGTGGTTGGTCTGCTATAATTATATCTGTTAACGACGGTGACTATTTCACCATCATCAGATTCGTTGTTATATAAAATATCTTCGTTATAACCAATAGATTTGTCTATCATATCATTAGAGATTGTGGAGACCTTATCGCTGATATCGCTGGCGACTTTGTCGCTAGTATCTTCTTCGTATAGTTGAACGAGTCGTTTCATCATATCCATATTATAATATACTTTTTATCTAATTTGTTGTTATAAGATGACTGACAAGGTCAAATATCACCAAAAAGTTAATATAATAAACTACCACGAACTGACCGAAGCGGTAAGAAAATGCTTGTCTGGTTATGGTGCATATTCCGTTGACGTTATTGTAATGCAAGGTGATTCTCATAAAATATTACTAACAGAAGCAGAAAAAAATAAAATTAATGAAAGTGCAGTAACGACGCTAAAATTTGATTGCGATGATATTATAGCATTTGCTCATCATTGTTTGACTAAAACCGAATTACAAAATATTATTAATCATCATATCTAAAAATAATACTAGCATCATATTTGTTTGAAAAAGCTGATTTTGTTGCTCCATCAGCTACAAATTTTACTGCTCTGGGATTTATATTATAATATTTCGCCGCAGCTGTAATTGATTTGAATTTGATCTCCTCATCCGTTTCAAGGTTTAACGAAATAACAGGTTTTATTGGGCATCTAAAATTAATACCACCACCTCGTCCTTTTCTCACATTTTCCTGTTGGGTCACTAGCTCCAGATTTTCCAATCGATTGTCTGTTTTTACATTATTGATATGATTAATAACCAGACCATTGGGTATAGATCCGTTGAACACCTCGTAAACAAACCTATGACCAAGATAACAAACTTGATCTGTCGATGTTCCTCTAACAGTCACACTGATATATCCCATATTGCTCATATTATTAAGAACTTTTTTCGTTTTTCTGTTTCTTATAATACCACGATCGTTAGCCTCGTATAAATCAAAGACCGGATGCGGCTGAAACTCGTCTTGTAAGGATAAATTTTCAATATTATCATCAGTGACTTTACCGTTATAATGATATACTCGTTTCCCCTCTGGAATGTCATTGCAAAATAACGTGTAAATAAAATCTTTTCTAAACATCGTAATTCTTTCAGTATTATCTCCCTTTACACTAATCGTATAACCCGCTGGCGTTGCTTTACCAACAGATATTCCAGTAATGATATTAATAACCGAACCAAGTGCATTTCCAGCGTACATATTGTACTTCGGATAAACATGATATACCTCTTGCTCACGTGCGCTTGTCAGATTTACTGTCATTATATTATAGGTGATATTTTTTATCTCTAATTGTTGTTTAGCGCATGCGCAGTGTGAGGTAAATTATCAATTAGAGATTATATTATAATATAATAATGTTGAAATTGCGTGATATAGCCAAGAGAAGTCTTATGGGAGAACCTGATAAAATAGCGACTGCTTTTACAGGTTTTGACAATAGTTATCAGTTTGATAATCAAAACGTTTTAGTAAATTTTTCTGAAACAAATCTCTTTCATCTGCTACAGACGACTGTAAAACGTGAGCTTAAAAAACACAAGGGTCTAAGATTGTTAGTGCAATATCACGTTATATTTTCAAAACTACTTTTGACGGAAGAATCTACTAACAAGGAAATTGCAGACCCTTACATCAACGCAAAATCTAGACGTGTTTTACTTGGTAGTGATCTTTTGTCACTATCTAATGAAATACACCAAGAAATTTGGAAAAAAATAGAAGAATTTACCGAATTAGGTTCGGGTTGGAAGTTTGAAATGATCAAGGAAATTTTGTTTCACACGATGAAATATGACGCATTACGCGGTAGTTCGTATATCGACCTGCCACCAAAAATAAAAAATAAACAGTGCTGTATAAACATAAAAAACGTCGATAGCAAATGTTTCCAATGGGCTGTTCTTTCCGCGCTATTTCCAGCAGAAAAAAATGCTGATCGTGTTGAGAAGTATATCAGTCACGTGTCAAGATTAAATTGTGCTGGTATTGACTTTCCAGTGGCAGAAAATCAAATACCAAAGTTTGAAAAGCAAAATAATATTTCGATTAACGTTTTCGGATTAGATGAAAAAGAAAATGTCTATCCGAGGTATATTTCAGAAAAAGCTTCACAATCGACTATCAATTTACTGTTTTATAAAAATCATTACGTTTGGATCAAAAACTTTAACAGACTAGTTGGAAGACAGTATAATAAAAATAACAACAAAAAGTTCTTTTGTTATCGCTGCTTGCACGGTTGTAGAGACAATGAAACATTACAAAAGCATTTGCAGTACTGTAGTGACGTACAAAGAATAACAATGCCATCTAAAAAAGATAGCGTGTTACAGTTTGTCCATCATAATCATAAACTAAAAATTCCTTTCGTCATATACGTCGATTTCGAATGCTTACTTCAACCTGTACTTGGCGTAGAAAATGATCCTAACCAATCGAGTACAAGAAAAATTCAAAATCATGTTCCATGTGGAGTAGCGTACAAGGTAGTTTGTTGCGCTGATTCGAGATTATCTAAACCAATCCAACTCTATCGTGGTAAAAATCCAGCTGTTTGGCTTCTCAAGCAGTTGATTAATGAAGTTGATAATATTACTTATCGTTTGAAAAAAGTAACTCCAATGTTAAAATTAACACCTCAACAAGAATCTAATCACGAGCAAGCGAAAATTTGTTATATTTGTGAAAAAGCTTTTGATACTGACAACAAAAAAGTACGTGACCATTGCCATTTGACCGGACAGTATCGTGGAGCGGCTCATGACCAGTGTAATTTAAAATTTCACGCTCCAGATTTTATTCCAGTTATTCTTCACAATTTTCGAGGATATGATAGTCACATCATCGTAGAAGCTTTTGGTGATCCTAATATAAAATCTCGTCTAAAACTCGATAACATCATCAAATGCATCCCAAATAATTTTGAAAAGTACATGTCAGTTACGCTAGGTAAATTGCGTTTTATTGACAGCCTGCAGTTTATGGCAGCCTCGTTAGATGAGTTAGTGAAAGGTTGTAGTAAATTTGATAACCTAAGAGACTGTTTTGGAGATAAATTTAATCTATTAGCTAAAAAAGGAGTTTTTCCATACGAATATCTCAACGATTGGAGTAAATTTGATGAAATATCTTTACCTAGCAAAGACAAATTTTACTCGCAACTTAAAAAAGAAAATATAACTGATGACGAGTACAAGTATGCACAAGATATTTGGAAAGAGTTTGATTGTGAGACTTTTGGTGATTATCACGATTTGTATTTGAAAACTGACGTGTTATTATTAGCAGATGTTTTTGAAAGTTTTCGAGAAGTGAGTTATAATAATTACGGACTAGATCCTTGCTGGTATTATTCTGCCCCCGGACTGTCATGGGATGCTCTGTTAAAGTTTAGTAAGGTAAGGTTGGAATTACTGACTGATGTTGATATGTTCAATTTTATCGAAAAAGGTATCCGAGGCGGTATTAGCGTGATAACGAAGAAATATGCTGAAGCAAATAACAAATATTTGAAAGAGTATAATCCTGACCTTCCTTCGAAGTATATAGTTTATCTAGATTGCAATAACTTGTACGGGTATTCGATGGCAGAACCAATGCCTCTTGGTGGCTTTCATTGGATCACGGCTGATCAATTTCTATCAGAGACAGAAAAAAAGATACCCGACGATGTTTCGTATTTCGTTGAAGTTGATCTCGATTATCCAACTTCGCTACACAAACTACATAACGATTACCCTTTCTGTGCGGAATCGATGGTTATAGATTATAGTTTGTTATCAGAAGAACAACAAGCGTCAGCATTACCAAGACAACATTCTATGGTAAAGAAACTAGTACCAAATTTGCTTCATAAACGTAATTATGTTTTGCATTACAAAGCTTTAAACAAGCAGTCGATGCTGGTCTCGTGTTGAGAAAAGTTCATCGCGTACTAAAATTTAATCAGTCACCGTGGATGAGAGGTTATATTAACTCGAACACTACAAGAAGAGCTACGGCAAAAACTGATTTTGAGAAAAACTTTTTCAAACTGATGAACAATTCTGTTTTTGGTAAGACGATGGAGAATATTAGGAAACGCGTAAATATCGAACTAGTCAATGATGTCAATCGCAGAAACAAACTTGTGTCAGACGATGATTTTGTGAGCATGAAAATATTTAATGAGAATCTTGTTGCGATACAAAGAAGAAAAACAAATCTAAAACTAAACAAGCCGATCTACGTTGGAGCTTCAGTGTTATATTTATCAAAGTGGCTGATGTACGATTTTCATTATAATTTTGTTAAAAATCAATGGCCGGCTAGTAGATTATTATTTACTGATACTGATTCGCTCGTATATGAAATCGAATGTGAGGACATCTATCAGGACATGCATGATAATAGATATCTGTTTGATCTTTCTGATTACCCACGTGACAGTAAATTTCATGACGACACAAATAAAAAGGTTATTGGTAAGTTCAAAGATGAAATGAACTCGAGCGCTATCAAATACTTTATCGGATTACGTAGTAAAATGTATGCCGTATTGTTAGACAATAATAAAATAACAAAAAAAGCAAAAGGTCTGCCTCGTGATTTTGTTAAAAAGTTTATAAAATTTGATGACTACAAGTATGCGCTTGATGGCGGTGTTAGTTTTATAAGAGCTATGTCAATTCGGACAAATCATCATAAGCTCGAAACAGATGTCCTTATCAAACGCGGTTTGAGCAATTTTGATGATAAACGTTATTGCGAAAATGGGGTAGATACATTTGCACTTGGGTATTGTCATGATGATAGAGATATATTTGACATTATCTTTGCAAACTAAAATTTTATCTAAACTTTAAAAATAATGTTTGAAAATTTGACAGTAACAAATAGCTACAGTAGCAAAATCAAATATCTAATGATGGACGGCAAACCATTGACAGTTGAAATTAATAATGAAACATCAGGCATATGCTTTAGTGGTACCCGTGACAAGTTAAAACTTTCGCTCATCAGATCTGATGACAGCGAGTATTTTAATTATCTCGAACAATTGTATCAAAAGTTGCTAGCGGAATTTAACAACTTTCACTGTCCGATTAGTCAGCAAAAATACACCAAACTTACAATTGATCTTGATCGGTCAAAGTTGTATTTTATCGACAAAAAATACCCTCTTAACAAATCACAAATAAAAGATTTGTTTGAGTCCCGTCGTTATGTCAGCGGTAAAATAAAGTTTAGCCTCTATCACCATGATAATGAAATATTTTTGATATCTACAGTTGAGACATTAACAGTTGGTAATGAGGTATAATACCACTTACCTTACTGGAATTCTAATGCGTAATTTAGTCCACAATCGCCACGCTCTGCTAAATCGTAATGATTTGGAAAATTGAGTCTGACATATCATTCTGCTTATTCTGGAAGATCACGTAATTAAATTTTACCTGTTACCTAGGTATTTTGCAACAGGTGTTCTATTGTATTTGTTTGGAGGTCTAGAGGGGTTGTTGAGCTCGGATTCTTAGCGCAATTATTGATTGCAATAGGTTTTCTATTACGTTACCTAGGTATTTTGTATTTGTTGAGCTCGGATTCTTAACGCAATTATTGATTGCAATAGGTTTTCTATTACGTTACCTAGGTATTTTGTATTTGTTTGGAGGTCTGGAGGGGGTTGTTGAGCTCGGATTCTTACTTTCTCCTACTACTAGGGGCTGACAATCCTAGCCGTGATCATTCCCGGGGCTCAGGTAAGTCCCAAGGGGTGGACAAGATAACCTCTGGTAAGAAAGAAGAAGTTTTGTGTTATGGCTACAATAAACCCAACCATATTTTTAAAAACTGTAGAAAATACCGTCCCACTGGAAATGTAGTGACCCCAGATACTAGTAAACAGAGTAATCTAGTGGAGTGGTCCAATCACGCAACAGCTACGGTAAATGGAGTAAAAGTTACTATATTGTACGACACCGGTTTGTTTGCGTAGGAGTAGAGATTACCTTTCAGTTGTTTATATCAATCTTGATTCACCCTACGTGAAAGTACGAATTCAAGCAGCGTGCTTGTTAGGGTTGTAGCATGACTTTACTTTAGGATGTAGGTATGTATTGCCACAACCTAATCCTATGACGTGTACACGTGGGATCTGTAGAGACTAGATCTACGAGACGAAGGTTATGGCCGAAACCGCTGATACCCTTGACTTCGCCCATAGATAATTTGCTACCTGGGGAATTAAGGAGACTTCAAGAGGAAGATTCTACCCTTAGTAGGATACGCTGTTATGCAAAGGAGAAGTCCGTGAGGAACTTACCCGACGGTGAGGTAGAGTTTGCACTGAAGCGAGGTATTTTGTACCGATACGCTCGAAAAGGGTCTGAGAGGTATAAGCAGGTAATTGTACCACGGTGTAAGCGAGATGAAGTACTTGGGCTCGCACATGAAAGTTTACTTGGTAGTCACATGGGTGTGGCTAAGACGCGAGATAGGTTAGTTAGGGATTTATATTGGCCATGTGTGTATGGGGATGTAAGGAGATTTTGTGTGTCGCGTGACAAGTGTCAGCGGTTGGCACCTAAGACCACAAATCGCCCAGTGTCACTAGGAACTACCCCTTTGATTGATGAACCTTTCTCACGGGTGGCTATTGATTTGATAGGTCCGATAAATCCCGCATCGATAAGTGGCAATCATTGTTAACGATTGTCGATTACGCTACCAGATACCCGGAGGCCGCTGCGTGATGGACATCGATTAAGTTACGGTAGCTAAAGCTTTGTTATGTTTTTTTTTTCGTTTTTTTTTTTCGTGTTTTTTTTTTAAATTTCAAAATTTTATTATCCCCGTAATTGGTTGACCATTGGGTAGGGGAACCATCCCAAGGTCACCTTACAATCAAAATTTCGTGTTTCCAGATGAACTAGGGATAGTAAATATAACTATATTAAAATATTAAAAGAAAAAATAAAAGACAACACAAACATGCACACACTCATGCACAATTGCATATGGCACAATGTAGGTGACATAAGCTTTAGAAAATAGTGTTTTGTTCCTGTTTGTTAGGGGTTTGGTCTAGAGTTGGTGTACCAGACGAAATACTAACTGACCAAGGGATGCAGTTTATTAGCCAGGTGATGGAGGAAGTAAACATGTTACTTTCTATCTGACACCTGACTACTACCCCGTATCACCCGCAGTGTAACGGTCTAGTGGAGCGTTTTAATGGGACATTGAAACAAGATCTAAAAATGTTATGTTAAAATCGATCTAGGGATTGGGATCGATACCTTACCGCGATACTTTTCGCGTACAGCGAAGTACCCCAAGCTAGTCGCCGAAGATTTTCGCCGTTCGAGCTAGTTTATGGGAGGACAGTGAGGACCATGGTTGTATTGAAGCAGTTGTGGACGGATGAGAAAGCATCCGAAGTAAGAACGATGTATCAGTTGTTGACCTCCGTAACAAGCTGGAGGAAGTTTGTAACTTGGCCCAGAAAAATCTATGTGAGACACGGAGACGTCAAGACAAGAGGGCGAAAGAACGTAAGTTTGAGGTAGGCGACAAGGTGTTGTTGTTGTAGCCGTTGGAACATAACAAACTCCAAGTGTCATGGATAGGACCGTTTGTTGTAATGGAGAAGAAGGGTGGACAGAATTATCGCATAAAGGTGGGCGATAAAGAGAAGTTGTACCACGTTAACCTTCTTAAACGCTACCGAGAAAGAGAGTCACTTACTGAGTTCGTGGTTGCTACAGTTGTGACTGAAGAACCCGATGAAAACGGAGGAGTGGCTGAAGTACTTCCTAGTTGTCCGTTGACGGGGAATGAAACTTATGTAGACGTCGTCCTTGACGTAACGTTAACGTCAAACCAACTTGGCGAGGTGGAGGAGATTCTTCACGATTACGAAAGATTCCAGGTATGACAGATTTGGAGGAGTTCAGTCTGAAGCTATTATATGAAACGCCGGTAAAAGTGAAACTCTATCCACTTCCACATGCGAAGTTAGAAACCGTGAGGGAAGAAATTCGCGCTATGCCTGACTTAGGGGTCATTGAACCAGCCGAATCTGCATATAGTTCGCCGGTTGTTTTAGTACAGAAGAAGGGTGGCGATCAGCGATTTTGTGTTGATTACAGGAAGATAAATAGGATCACAGAATTTCAAGTAGAAATGTTACCTGATCCTGAAACTATATTTGCCGGAGTGACGAATGCCAAATACTTATCGAAAATAAACTTGACGAAAGGTTATTGCCAAATTCCTGTACGCAAAGAAGACCGTCCGAAACATGCTTTCGCAACACCAGATGGACCATACCAATGGATAGTTATGCCGTTCGGGGTCCAGAACGTACCAAGTGACTTCACCCGAATGATGATGAAAACTTTTAAAACCTTTAAGAGGGAGAGGAGTTTCTAATTTTATCTTATCTGGCACAGGCTAAATTGACTAATGGGCGTTCAATGAAATGGTCGTTGTTTCTACAACAATATCAATTCCAGTTACGTTACATTCGAGGAAATTAAATGTGGGGGCAGATTATATGAGTCGATTAATTGAGTCTGAGGTGAAAGGGTAACATCAGGACATGTAAACAGATACTTAAACTGTAACTTCAAGATTCGATGAGAAAAATCCCAGATTTTACTCTTAAAGAGGGCCTCTGCGATGTGTCAAATTGTGAAAACTCTTAGAAGCATTGCTTAAAGGAATTGAAACAAAGTCAACTTAATTAAAGTAGAAAGGGCTAGAGATAGTTTGATGATTATTTTCATTTCATCTCTGAACGTCAAAAGAAAATTCGTTCCACGCGACGAAACTTGACCGAGTCATATGCTATGGTACAAGGCTATGACATAAAACCCTTTCCCAAAATGAACAGGTTAAAGGAGGGAAGCTTGGCAACAATTGATTGTTGAAAGGAACGTTAATTACGGCATGATTAACTGTCTTGACAATCAAAAATTTTACGTAGACGAGTTAGGAAACAATCGAGTCTGATTGGTTAATATGGATTTATGTGTTTTGCTTTGGAGAAATTCTCCAGCCTTTAATCTTTTTTGAAAATAGTTAGAGGGGACTCCGAAATCGTAGCAAGTACGTTTTCGTTATTGAGTAAGATGCCTGATTGTTTTCTCAGATAGGAGACAGACTATACGTAGGGTTTGTTGGAAACGAATAAGAAAGGGCAAGAGGTACGCAATCTTAGTTTTCAGATTATAATATGCTATTTCATTTGTTGACTTATTTGCAAATGTATCTTTCTATATATCCACACTGGGTAAATTACACCACGGGAGGTCATTCCCTAGCAACTAACCGTAGTGGAAAGATTGAAGTATTTTGAACGCCGCCAATTTATCCCACCGAATTTATGAGAAGTGACACACACAAACATACACACACACATAATACATACATACATACATACATACATACATACATACATACATACATACATACATACATACATACATACATACATACATATACATATACATATATGTATATGTATATGTATTTGTATATGTATGTATATGTATATGTATATGTATATATATGTATATGTATATGTATGTATGTATGTATGTATGTATGTATGTATGTATGTATGTATGTATGTATGTATGTATGTATGTATGTATGTATGTATGTATGTATGTATGTATGTATGTATGTATGTATGTATGTATGTATGTATGTATATATGTATATATATATATATGTATATATGTATATATATATGTATGTATGTATGTATGTATGTATGTATGTATGTATGTATGTATGTATGTATGTATGTATGTATGTATGTATGTATGTATGTATGTATGTATGTATGTATGTATGTATGTATGTATGTATGTATATATATATGTATATATGTATATATATATATATATATATATGTATATATGTATATATGTATGTATGTATGTATGTATGTATGTATGTATGTATGTATGTTTTTATTTATGTATGCATGCATGTATGTATATATATATATATATATATATATATATATATATATATATATATATATATATATATATATATATATATATATATATATATATATATATATTAATCTTGACGAATTTAGACACATGTGTATAGCGCCAGTATTTCTTATAACGATGTTTGACAATTTTTTATGTCCAGTTTTTATAATGATATTATACATATTTGTAAGATGACGCTAGATACATGTGTTTGTCCCCTTTATTTTATCTTTCTTCGAGACTCTTGGCAGGTCTGAATCACTTGCGCTACTGACGCTTATTCCTAATATCTGACTGTTGATGAATATTAATCCAAATTGGTGGTGAAACACATGCGGAAAGTGACGTTATCTTCGTAACTTGTCAGACATGCATTACAAATTATTTATTTTAGTTTTTTAGATCAATAATCTATAAATCAAATCTTATTTTTATTTAAAATCAAGCACATAGTTTTGAAAACTACTTCTGAGCATTGAGTTATATACGCTGAAGGTTTATTACCTACATACATAGCGATGACGTACGTATTTACGTACATGCGTATGTATGTATGTATGTATGTATGTATGTATGTATGTATGTATGTATGTATGTATGTATGTATGTATGTATGTATGTATGCATGCATGCATGCATGCATGGATGCATGCATGTATGTATGTATGTATGTAATCGCTATATTTTCTTTGTGAGATCATTTTAAGAGTGAAGTCAGCTGCACGTGCTAGTCGGCAATTGCTATCAAGTAGGGCATGCATCTAACCGGTTTCACCGGTTTGAATTTCCGCAAGGTAAGTGTCAGAAACCCATAATAACATTATTTTTCCTAACGACACGTGTGTGTTATTATGGTATGACGAGACAAATTGATGCAAATAACCAGATAAGGCACTTCGAAGACACGTTTTGAAATTGCACTTTTCACTCTTTATTCATACTGTGAAACAAGTGTGACCTTTGTACAGAAAATGTGTTATTTCATCCAGGTATTTAAATTCAACCAGTCGTTTATTTAAACTTGAGGCTTATATTTTATAATTATGTCCCCTTCATGTTAAGGTAACCAGTCATTGTTACATTATAACATTAATTTTACTATTTGCCAAGAATAATCAACTTCAAACTAGTTAATAGATGTCTGAAAGTATTATGAAATCATTTGTATCAAAAATTTTAATTATTAAAATAAATCTTGAAACAAAAGATATGAAAATTACATAACTTAATTTTTACACTATATTGACTTCACATTATCATTTTACTGTTATAAAACTCTATCTACATAATTCATGAATCGAATTATTGCATACATCAACGAGCAATAAAGAAAAACGCCTCACGATTAATACCACCCGGTAATAACGATACTAGTCGATTGTATGGTGTTACAGGTCATGTCGACATAGACAGCTTAAGGTATCTTAACAGTGGCGTCTCTAGTAGGGTAGTGGGGTAGGGGCGGACCGCACCTGGTGACACCTTCAGAGAGGGTGACACCAAAATGGCTATAAAATTTTTGAATTTTTGTGCAGAAATGGGGTACATGGGGGTGACACCATGAGTTACCGAACTGGGTGACACCAACCCTACTGACGCCACTGGATCTTAAATCATTTCAAGATATCACAAATAAAAGATATGTACAGATTCTTAAAACTCCTATTACGATTGATTTGTGCAGTGCTAAGGACTTAAAGGCTCTTTCTCTTTTCATGCCTTAAATATTGACGAAACAATCCTTGCTATAGTCAGCCAGAGGAAAGGGGTTGTTCATAAAAAGATATAATATTATCACGCGTCTTCATAAAACATGTGTACTCGCTTTTAAGTTAAGTCAATCTGTAAAAACAAAATAAGTTGATCTGCCATAGTATAATGCACCTGCATATCAGGGTCTATGTTATTTGTTCTACTGATAACTCCTAACAAACTGCATATACTCAGATCTGCCAGAGCAATATGCAATGGCAGATCTGGGTCTGTGCAGTTTGCAGTTGGTCTCGTCCTATAAGCAAGTACAGATGGTAAGTTCCGGCACATTATAGTATTCTGAAGTAAAAGACGAATATAATACATCTCATGTTTCCAAGTTGAAACGGACTGACATTTGTACAGACTTGGTGTATGCGACTATAATCAGCGGTCATTCATTTTAAAATTATTAAGGGTAATTAAGATATACTTTAGTAATATACTGTATGTATGTATGTATGTATGTATGTATGTATGTATGTATGTATGTATGTATGTATGTATGTATGTATGTATGTATGTATGTATGTATGTATGTATGTATGTATGTATGTATGTGTGTGTGTTTGTGTGTGATTGTGTGTGAAAGTAGTCTGTTTTATGTATGTATGTATGTATGTATGTATGTATGTATGTATGTATGTATGTATGTATGTATGTATGTATGTATGTATGTATGTATGTATGTATGTATGTATGTATGCGTGTGTGTGTGTGTGTGTGTGTTTGTGTGTGAAAGTAGTCTGTTTTCCTGTATAAATTGATTAGCATAAACGTTTTTAGAGGGTTGGTAATATTGCGATAAAGCCAACTCAATTATCTTTTAAGTTATACAACATTAATTGATTAACTGGTAGCGTATATAAAATGATCGGCAAAGACGAATTATGAAAACGACTTGGTCATATCCAATATGACAGACTATATCCTAGGTAAATATGTAAATAAGACAGGTTCATTAATACAAATCTATAGCCAAGAGCGAAAGAATAAAGTAGAGAGAAATTCTTCCAATTTTTTTCTTCACATTTTGCATGTAAGCTGTAGATTTTTACCAAGTTTGCAAAACAATTATTTGTTAAATTACAGAGTCTTCACCATCAAAATTGTGCTTGATTATCCAGGTACCATATAAATTCATCCGGACTCATACCTATTATAATAATTATATCTATTTACCATCGGGATGTGCCAAGTGGACATCATTTCTATTCCAGAGCATGGGTGATTCTTAGTCGTATTTCTTGTTTCTTCCATTGTGATCAATGTTAGTTAGACAGACACACACACATACGCACACGCATATATATATATATATATATATATATATATATATATATATATATATATATATATATATATATATATATATATCCCCTTCTTTATTAAACTGTTAGACAAATTGTTTGCTTTCTTTCAAGACATTTCTGCTTGACTTGCTTTTAAAATACGACTACTACTACTACTACTACTACTACTACTATTACTACTACTACTACTATTACTACTACTAGTTTTATTTGACTAGCTTTTATTGAAATACATTCCTTTTGGCATAACCTAGTGATGACAAATACATCTAATCATCCCCAGGATGTGCCATATGGAGTATATTTCTGTTCCAGTTAGTAGAACTGGAAAAAGAGTATTTCTTCTTAATTTTGCCTCCCTTTGCGTTTGTCCGTTTGAATCCTGGAGTTCTTTCCAATCGTACCTGTATGACCTTGACGGGAAGTTTTTAGATGTTATGTTCAACGGACGATAGTGGAAAAGGATGTTCTCCTCGGCAAGTGTTCCTTTATCCTCTTTTCTCTTTTGCTTGTCATTAAGCTATAATACTATTAGGTGGCTCTCTGTTGATGAATCTTGAAACGAATTGATTAGTTATTTAGTTGCAATTTGATAAGAAACAACCATTTTTTGCTTCCTATGCTTACCTCAAATGCAAATTTCTTCTCTACCATTTTGTATATAAGCTGTAGATTTTCCTTAAATTTGCAAAATGATTTGATAACTGTTAGTTTCTTCAGAACCAAATTGTGATCAATATATGTAGATATATCTACATTTTTATGAACAATTCTATGCTCCCTTTCTGGACATGTCTGTATGCATCGCTTTTGTAATAATAATAATAATAATAATAATAATAATAATAATAATAATAATAATAATAATAATAATAATAATAATGATTTTAGTTGAATACCTGATATTGAAATGTATTTGGCATAACTTAGTGATGACAACTGCGTATAATCAGCACCAGGATCTGCAAAATGGAGCATATTAATGTTCCAGGGAGCAGAGAGTGGAAAAGAGTATTTCTCCTTACTTTCGCCTCCCTTTGATGTTTGTCCATTCGACTCCTGGAGCTCAGTTAAATCGAACCTGTATCACCTTAACCAGAAGTTTTTAGATGTTATGTTCAACGGACGATAGTCGATAAAATGTTCTCCTCGGCAAGTGTTCCTTTATACTCCTTTCTCTTTTGCTTGTCATTAAACTATACTACTCTACTAACTGGTGGCTCTCTGTTGATGAATCTTGAAACGCATTAATTTATTATTTGGTTTCAATTTGATCAGAAGCAACCGTTTTCTATTTCTTATGCTTACCTCAGATGCATATTTCATATTCTCTTCCATTTGTATGAAAGCTGTGGATTTTCTTGAAATTTGCAAAAAAATTTGCTAAAATCATGTGTTTTCAGCAGCCAAATTATGCTTGATGATCCAGGTAGTATTGAATATTGAAAACCTAATATTGACATGCATTCAATTTGGCACAATCTAGTGATGACAATTCTATCCAATCTGCATTAAGATGTGTCAGAATGTGAAAATTTCTGTTCCAGTGAGTAGAGCTGGAAAAAGAGTATTTCTCCTTATTTTTACTTCCCTTTGATGTTTATCGATTCGAATCCTGGAGTTCGATTAAATCGTACCTGTATCACCTTGACGGGAAGCTTTTCGATATTATGTTCAATCGACGATAGTTGTTAAAATGTCCTCCTCGGCAAGTGTTCCTTTATCCTCTTTTCTCTTATGCTTGTCATTAAGCTATAGTACTTAGATGTGGCTCGCTGTTGATAAATATTAAAACGCATTGATTTGTCCGTATGCTTACCTCAAATGCAAATTTCTTCTTCTCTTCCATTTTATATGTAAGCTTTAGATTTTCTCTGCATTTGCCAAACAATTTGCTAAAATCCAGTGTTTTCAGCAGCCAAATTATGCTGTATGATTCAGGTTGCCATAGAATTTTACAGGATTTTAATTTCATCCAATTAGCATCGAAAAGTGTCATGTGGATAAAACGTCCATACCAGATCTTGAGTGGTTCTTCCTCGAGTTACTTGTTCTCTTCCTTTTCATCGATATATCTTAGATATATTGACTTGTCGCCTTTTTTAAACAAAATGTGAGAAAAATTGTATGCTACCTTTCTAGACACATCCGTATGCCTAGCTTTTGTAATAATAATAATAATAATAATAATAATAATAATAATAATAATAATAATAATAATAATAATAATAAAATATTAGTTGGAAAGCTAATATTGAAGTGCATTTACTTTGGCACAATCTAGTGATGACAATTCTATCTAATCAGCACTAGGATGTGCCATATGGAGTATATTTCTGTTCCAGTGAGTAGAACGGGAAAAAGAGTATTTCTTCTTATTTTTACTTCCCTTTGATATTTGTCGATTCGAATAATGGACTTCGCTTAAATCGCTCCTGTACCACCTTAACGGGAAGCTTTTCGAGACTATGTTCAAGGGACGATAGTCAATAAAATGTTCTCGGCAAGTGTTCCTTTATCCTCTTTTCTCTTATGCGAGTCATTAAGCTATAATACTAACAGGAGAATCTTGAAACATATTGATTTGTCGGTATCCTTACCTCAAATGCATTTTTTCTTCTCCATTTTGAATGTAAGTTGTAGATTTTCTCTGAATTTGCAAGATTCATTGCTAAATGTCAGTTTTGTCAGCACCAAAATGAGATCAAGATATGTAGCTACATTAATATGTAATTTATATGTCCCCTTTTTAATCAAAATGTGTGACAAATTCTATTCTCCCTTTCTTAACATTTCAATATTACTCGCTTTTGTAATAATAATAATAATAATAATAATAATAACAATAACAGCAATAATAATAATAATAACAACAACAACAACAACAACAACAATAATAATAATAATAATAATAATAATAATAATAATAATAATAATAATAATAATAATAAGTTTTGTTCAATAGCTGATATAGAAATCCATTACTTTTGACACAAACTAGTGATGACTAATGTATCTAATCATCGCCAGGAAGTGCCATATTTAGTATATTTCTGTGCCCGTGTGAAGAGCCTGAAAAAGTGTATTTCTTTTTAATTTTACTTCCCTTTGATGTTTGTCGATTCGAATCCTGGACTTCGGTTAAATCGTTCCTGTAAAACTTTGACGGGAAGTTTTTAGATATTATGTTCAATGGACGATTGTCGAAAAGATGTTCTCCTAGGCAAGTGTTCCTTTATCGTCTTTTTTCTTTTAATTGTCATTAAGATATAATACTAACCGGTGGCTATCTGTTGATTAAGCTTGAAACTCATTGACATTTCCGTATGCTTACATCAAATACAATTTTCTTTTCTTTCATTTTGCATGGAAGCTGTAGATTTTCTCTGAATTTGCAAAATTATTTGCAAAATGTCAGTTTTGTCAGCACCAAAATCAGATCAATATATGTAGATACATTTATATAAATATGTTTCATCAAAATGTAAGACAAATTCTATGATCCCTTTCTAGACATATCTATATGCATCGCTTTTGTAATAATAATAATAATAATAATAATAATAATAATAATAATAATAATAATAATAATAATAATAATAATGATGATAATAATAATAATAATAAAAATTATAATTCTAGTACAATAGCTGATATAGAAATATCTACCTGTTGGCACAAATTAGTGATGATAAATTCATCAAATCATACCCAGGATGTGCCATATGGAGAATATTTCTGTTCCATGTTAGAAGAACTGGAAAAAGAGTATTTCTTCTTATTTTTACTTCCCTTTGATGTTTGTCGATTCGAATCCTGGAGTTCGATTAAATCGTACCTGTATCACCTTGACGGGAAGCTTTTCGATATTATGTTCAATCGACGATAGTTGTTAAAATGTCCTCCTCGGCAAGTGTTCCTTTATCCTCTTTTCTCTTATGCTTGTCATTAAGCTATAGTACTTAGATGTGGCTCGCTGTTGATAAATATTAAAACGCATTGATTTGTCCGTATGCTTACCTCAAATGCAAATTTCTTCTCTTCCATTTTATATGTAAGCTTTAGATTTTCTCTGCATTTGCCAAACAATTTGCTAAAATCCAGTGTTTTCAGCAGCCAAATTATGCTGTATGATTCAGGTTGCCATAGAATTTTACAGGATTTTAATTTCATCCAATTAGCATCGAAAAGTGTCATGTGGATAAAACGTCCATACCAGATCTTGAGTGGTTCTTCCTCGAGTTACTTGTTCTCTTCCTTTTCATCGATATATCTTAGATATATTGACTTGTCGCCTTTTTTAAACAAAATGTGAGAAAAATTGTATGCTACCTTTCTAGACACATCCGTATGCCTAGCTTTTGTAATAATAATAATAATAATAATAATAATAATAATAATAATAATAATAATAATAATAAAATATTAGTTGGAAAGCTAATATTGAAGTGCATTCACTTTGGCACAATCTAGTGATGACAATTCTATCTAATCAGCACTAGGATGTGCCATATGGAGTATATTTCTGTTCCAGTGAGTAGAACGGGAAAAAGAGTATTTCTTCTTATTTTTACTTCCCTTTGATATTTGTCGATTCGAATAATGGACTTCGCTTAAATCGCTCCTGTACCACCTTAACGGGAAGCTTTTCGAGACTATGTTCAAGGGACGATAGTCAATAAAATGTTCTCGGCAAGTGTTCCTTTATCCTCTTTTCTCTTATGCGAGTCATTAAGCTATACTACTAACAGGAGAATCATGAAACATTGATCTGTCGGTATCCTTACCTCAAATGAAATTTATTTTGATTGTGAGCTGTAGACTTTCTCTGAATTTGCAAAATTCATTGCTAAATGTCAGTTTTGTCAGCACCAAAATGAGATCAATATATGTAGATACATTTCTTTTATATGTCTCCTTTTTAAAAAAATGTAATATAAATTAGATGCTCTCTTTCTAGACATATCTGTACGCCTTGCAATAATAATAATAATAATAATAATAATAATAATAATAATAATAATAATAATAATAATAATATTTATAAAAATAGTAATTTTGGTCCAATATCTGATATTGAAATACATACCTGTTGGCACAAACTATTGATGACAAATGAATGTGCTATATGGTGAATATTTCAGTTCCAGGTGATAGTACTGGGAAAACAGTATTTCTTCTTATTTTTACTTCCCTTTGATATTTGTCGATTTGAATCCTGGACTTTGCTTAAATCGTACCTTTATCACGTTGACGGGAAGCTTTTCGAGACTATGTTCAATAAAATGTTCTCGGCAAGTGTTCCTTTATCCTCTTTTATCTTATGCTAGTCATTTAGCTATACTACTAACAGGAGAATCTTAAAACATATTGATTTGTCCGTATGCTTCCCTCGAATGCAATTTTCTATTCTTTCATTTTGCATGTAAGCTGTAGATTTTCTCTGAATTTGAAAAATAATTTGCTAAATGTCAGGTTTTTCAGCACAGAAATGAGGTCAATATATATAGACACATTTATATGTCTTATTTTAAATCGAGATCTGAGACAAATTGTATTCATCCTTTAGTAAAAATAATAATAATAATAATAATAATAATAATAATAATAATAATAATAATAATAATAATAATTTTAGTCCAATAGCTGATATAGAAATTCTTTCCTGTTCTCACAAACTAGTGAAGACAAATGAATCTAATCATGCCCAGAATGTGCCATATGGAGTATATTTCTGTTCCAGTTAGTAGAACTGGAAAAAAAGTATTTTTTTATTGTTACTTTTCTTTGATATTTGCCGATTCGAATCCTGGACTTCGCTTAAATCGTACCTGTATCAACTTGACGGGAAGCTTTTCGAGACTATGTTCAGAGGACGATAGTCAATAAAATGGACTCGGCAAGTGTTCTTTTATCCTCTTTTCTCTTATGTTAGTCATTAAGCTCTACTACAAACAGGAGAATCTTAAAACATATTGATTTGTCCGCATATGTACCTCAAATGAAATTTTCTTCTCTTCCAGTTTGAATGTAAGCTGTAGATTTTCTCTGAATTTGCAAAATACATTGCTAAATGTCAGTTTTGTCAGCAATAAAATACGATCAATATATGTAGATACATTTAATTTTGCTATTTTTAATCAAAATATGAGACAAATTATATGCTCCCTTTCTAGACATATCTGTATGCCTCGCTTTTGTAATAATAATAATAATAAAAATAATAATAATAATAATAATAATAATAATAATAATAATAATAATAATAATAATAATAATAATAATAACAATTATAATAATAATAATTTTAGTCCAATACCTGATATAGAAATACACACCTGTTGGCACAAACTAGTGAGGACAAATGCATCTAATCATCCCCAGAATGTGCCATATGGAGTATATTTCTGTTCCAGTTAGTAGAACTGGAAAAAGTTTATTTCTTCTTATTTTTACTTCCCTTTGATATTTGTCGATTCGAATCCTGCACTTTGCTTAAAATCGTACCTGTATCACCTTGACGGGAAGCTTGTCGAGACTATGTTCAAGGGACGATAGTCAATAAAATGTTCTGGGAAGTGTTCCTTTATCCTCTTTTCTCTTATGCTAGTCATTAGGCTATAATACTAACAGGAGAATCTTAAAACATATTGTTTTGTCGGCATATGTACCTCAAATGAAATATTCTTCTCTTCCATTTTGAATGTAAGCTGTAGATTTTCTCTGAATTTGCAAAATTCATTGCTAAATGTCAGTATTGTCAGGACTAAAATGAGATCAATATATGTAGATACATTTATATGTCACCTTTTTAATCAAAATGTGAGACAAATTCTCTTCTCCCTTTCTAGACATATCTGTATGCCTTGGTTTTGTAATAATAATAATAATAATAATAATAATAATAATAATAATAATAATAATAATAATAATAATAAAAATTTTCGTCCAAAAGCTGATATAGAAATAAATACCCATTGGCACTAAGTAGTGATGACAAATGCATCTAATCATCCCCAGAATGTGCCTAATGGAGTATTTTTCTGTCCCAGTTAGTAGAACTGGAAAAAGAGTATTTCTTCTTATTTTTACTTCCCTTTAATATTTGTCGATTCGAATCCTGGACTTCGCTTAAATCGTTCCTGTACCACATTGACGGAAAGCTCTTCGAGACTATGTTCAAGGGACGATAGTCAATAAAATGTTTTCGGCAAGTGTTCCTTAATCCTCTTTTCTCTTAAGCTGGTTATTAAGCTATACTACTAAGCAGCAGGGAGGGTGAACCCTACAAATTTTTGCGACAAAATCGATTAAAGCCTCAGAATGCCAAATGGAACCTTCCTACGAAATCTCATATTTTAACCAAAAAAAATTAAAGACCCCATTTTACAAATGGAGCCTTAGCAATTTTGTCGCAAATACATTGTCATAACCACCCTCAAATTGCTGCCATCTACGGTCGCAAATATGTTGTCATTTCACCCTCCCTGCTGCTGATTAATGCAAATTATTTAACCGAATATTTGTTAGCTTTTCACAAACAGATTAATCGATAATACTTCACCACGTAGATCAATTAAATTATTTGACTGATCGGTGAGTGTAAAATTAATTCTAGTTAGTAAATCATTTTGACATTGCATATAGACTGGATTAGTCGGATTCTCAACAATTAAAAATCCGGGGGGTGCTGTTGGTGTAAATGAATAAAGAATGTAACCTTGTCGGGCTTGATTTGATTGTTCCATATTAATTTGATAACTCCCTTCGATTACATCACACGTTAAATTAAGTGCGATCACCGATGAAATATTCACATTGTTCGGTGCGATATGTCTACCGTCGCCGTTTTGAGAATTATTGTGAGTTAATATAGTTGGTTTGGGTTGTTTTTTTTCCCATTCGTCATGAATTATTCTGAATCCCTCGTCGATGGCCGCTCTGAGATTTTTCTTCAATTCTGGTATGTTATATCCTGGTAGTTTAAACGTTGGAATATCTTCAACGGGAATTTTATATTTCTCTGCAAAAAATTTACTTAATTCAGGATCATCTGCTATTTCTTGAATGTTTCGAGAATGATATTTTTCTGCGTCATCGATAATTTTATTACATGTAGCTACCACGCTGATGAATTCGTCTTTAGTGAGAGAACCGGATCTTAGAGATACTAGCAGTAATGAAAGATCATTATTTATCGCTGTGAATTTATCAGTAATACGACGTTCATCTAACTCCTCATTAAAGTTTTCATTCAACTCTTTTTTCAATTTCTCCTTCACCTTTTCATCCCTCTCTTCCTTTAATCTCCTCATCCTCTCCTTTATGATCTTAGAAAAAATACTAGCCGCGACTCCCGCGATCGCCTTGCTAAAGAGATCAGAAGATGTATTCCTGCGATTTCTATTACTTTCTACTGGATTTTCAGGTCCTATTTCATCAGTGACGTAATCAGATTTTACAGGCTCGGGCGTGGAATTACCAGCACTTCTAGGTGGAACTTCGGGCCATCCTAATACTGTTCTTATTGAACTGTTATAAATATCTACAACATACCCAGGAGAGCCTATTTCAATTGTAGATGATAGTGTTGGTTCATGAACTGTTATCGCAATTTTTGATTCTTTTTTAGTAATAGATTTTATTCTACGTTGTAATTCATTATTAATTTGCTCAATTTGATAGGACCCAGTTGGTATTGAAACAACGTTCCAATCTGGAGTGTCATCTTTTTTATTCCTATATGCAAATACCAGAGAATTATTAGGTCTCTGACCGCCAAATGGAACCGATCTAATATTAGGCCAACTATGATACACTCGTAATTTTGCCAACGCGATTTCCTTTACTGAAACAGGTGAAGGAAAATTCACACTGAATTTAGGGTTTGTTGACGATATTGATATCATACTTGTTTTCCGCGGAGTGGTATTTTCTGCTATCCGCTGAAGTAGTTGAATCTCTTGCGACATTATTATTATTATTATTATTTACAATGTCTAATTTTGCAATAGATGAAAAAACGCTAGCGTTTTTAATCGTAGTATCATAAATACGTATCATCGCGGAGAATTCGTCTTCGGTAATTATCGTATCATCAATCGATGATGACATCAACGAGGATAATTGTGAGTAACCGTTAGATACTGCTGGTTGTTTTACTATATAATCGTTAAGTTTTTCTTGAGAACACGATGACATTTTTTTAGTAATAGCATTTGCAATTCCAGCAAATGTTGTCACCGCGGAAATAGCAATCGGAGCTACCATTGTTACTGAAGATAGTATAATACCAGCACCGGCCATTATACCAGATACCGAGTATACTGTAACATCAATTACGGTAATTCTCCTGCGATACTTTTTAATTTTTATTTCATATTCATCAATGAGTGTTTTGAGTTTTGTTAAGAACTCTTTGACGGTATCATAGCGATATTGCGATGACGGAATCATATTATTTTAAAATCTCAAGTGGTTTCTAATTGTTAAAAATTCTAATTTAGATCAGCTACAAACTCCATGTACCATACAAATGATGTCTTATTTAAATTAGGATCAGTGCTTGTTATTGTAAACCGTTTGTATTCATCCAGGTCAATAGTCGTTGAAATCACGTTGTTGTATCCATATGAAGTCGATGATGATATATTAAACTGATTCAGTGACACTATTGTTAATCGATAAATACCCGGCTTTGACACAGTGAGAGTTATTGTATTCTTTTTAGGTTCCCAATCTAATGATCCAGAGAGAACTGTGTATATCATATTTATGATATTCCTCTCATGAGGAATCTTTATTCTTTCAAGTAGCGGAAGATTGTCTGTTTTAAATTTTGTAATATCCTCGATAGATTTTTTAATATTATTAATGTTATCTCTAATAATATTAAATCCAGCATCATTAATATTTTTAATATTGGATTTAATTTCATCAAAATTGGATTTAATTTCAGCGAGAGATGGAGAGGTTACCGCTGGTGTTCCAAAAAATTTATTGATAATATTTCTACGAAGGGAAGTATATGCTGTTATATGTTTTTCAAGTTCTTCATTTAAATTTTGTTAATGCATCTGTGATTGAAGAAACAAATACACCTGGTTTGAGTTTTCCATCATTTGAATATAACACTATTGTATCTTCAACGACGTCACGTCTTCGTATTAAGACATCATTTAAATGAAACATTACTAGATTTCAATTTGCCCTGGCGATCTTGAAATACAACTATTTCCCCAGGATCTACACTTGACAAATTTAATGTCTCGGCGATTTCATCTTCGATTATTTTTTTTTCACTTTCCACAGCGAATTTACTATCGGTTTCTGTTTTTTTTTTGATTCTGATAAAGGTCGTCCCCAAATATCAATCATTATACGAAAACGCTACGTTTTTCTAAATCATAACGCTATCGTTTTTGCCATTGCCTGCTAGTATATTCATTAACAACAACTTGTGGTGGTTTCCTTGGAAATTTAGATATCTCTGCAAGGACATTTAATACTTCACGACCGCATATCGGTGGATCATTTAACTGTTGTGTTGGTAGCGTGGAATAAAAAATTGGAGATGACTTTGTTATTGTGGATACATATCGCATGAATTCTTTTGGTGGAGCTAATCCATATGAATCAAAATAGACAATTCCACGTGGATCAATTGCATATGCGACCCAATGAGTTCCTTTTCCGCTGCTGTTATCAAGATTGATAATACCCGTTTCATTTTTCATTGGTTTTGACGGTAATTGATCTCTCATGAAAACTCCTCTAAAGTTTTTTTTATTGATAATGATTTTACAGCATCAATTAAATCAAAATTGGACATTGGTGAAAATCCTAGGGATTTTTCCACTAGTAAGCCGTTCCTGGTATTCTTAGGCCTGTGCCCTTGTACCAATTGTATGGGGTTCCTGGTAGTCTTAGACCCTTTCCTTTTTTTTATAGCCTTTCCCAGTAGCTTTTTTCAGGGCCATTCCTGCAGCAGTACCAACGGCTCCTAACGCTGCCGCCTTCGCAACCGCTGGGGCAGCCGCTGCAATCAATGCTGGAATAGCAGCTAACAGCGGGAATATTCCACCTGATTTTATCATACTGGCGATTGCTGCTTTCGAAAAATCAATTTGAACTCCTCGTTTGTTCTTTAGCGCATCATTGAAATGTTTTATTTGACGATCTGTCAATGATAATTTATGTGCACCACCAGACATTTGAGTGGGTTTCAGCGTTATTGTAGTTCCACATTCTTTAGCAGACTTTGATTTCAATTTCTTGACCTGACCATCAGTCAACTGGACATTAACAATACTATATGTCATTCTATTCTAAATGTAATTTACACTTTCAATTGATCTTATTGCGAAAATCCTAACTACAGGTTTTCCACTGGTGCATCAATAAGTCTCATTCGTCCGCCAACTCCTTCTAACAACATTGATTTATCACTGAGAATGACAGCAACTGCTCTATAATCGGCTATACCAGCAGGGCGTTGTACCCGAGCTTGGAAGTATATATCAACAACAGATTGTCTCATCATGTCAAGATGTTCCAATGAAAAGTAATAAATCGGATAATGTTTTTCAAAATCAATTTGCGATATTTGCAAACCAGTATCAACATTTTGATCACGACCCATATACGACAATATTCTATGATATACACGAGCTATGTTGTTGTTATCATAATTAAGATGTACAATCTCTGCTGGCTCTTGTTGTCCATTTATTCTCAACGAAACTTCACTTACTCCTAATTTATCAAATATCATATGACTAGATACTTGATGACCCACTCGATTTGCATCCTGTAACGCTATAAAGATATGACGTGGAGCTGAATCACCTTGTTTTGATGCTAAGTGCCATGTAAATGTGCCATTTACATTATCCTGCTTCGTATCAGTCGTTGTTGTTAGCCAACTTAGCAATGATTTTCCACCTGTGTCCATAAACGATAGTAATTGTTGCTCTATTGTAACTGCTGGTGTCAAGACGGGTATCCATAGAACCAATTTATTTAAAATGACTTTACGATCATCAACATCATCATCACGCCAAATTGCATCATTGTCATTCTCCTTTCGCACTAACACGACTGTATGCTTTGCTCCATAGATGACTTTTCTGACATTTCTACAGAATCCGAATATATGATGTAACGGAATAGCACATGAAAACCGTCGATGTTGTCCTTTTAATGCTCCTTTTCGTGTTGCAAATCCTAGATTGAAATTATCATTGACCCTTTTTAAAATGTCGAATTCACCGCCTGGTTGGTCTTCACGGTCTGGATTAGCTGCGAGTTGTTGATCAGCCAATGCAGTATCTCTTGCAGTTCCTACTTTAACAAATTGATAATGGTTCGGATGATCAGAAGTATCCTTAGCAAACATCATAGACGGACCAGCCGATCTTGTATAATCATCAGAATATCTCGCAAGTCCGATTATTGTTGTTGCAATATCAACATTTTGTTCTATTGATTCAATTTCTTTTCCATCAATGATATATCTTGCACTGTTAAATAGCGCCATAATGCCATTATTTACGAAACCAACTCGGATATTTTGGTCATTCCCATATGGCGTATCAGCTGCAACATTTGTTACAAGCTCTCCTTCTACTTCAATAAATGCTTCACACGGCAAAAAGTATCTACTTGTATCTTGAACTTGAAGTTCAACTCTCCCCCGTTGATTAGGCTCTCTTGCAGGATAGGCATAATACTGATAGTTAATTTTAGAATCATCTTTATTCACCGGCGCTGCCATATCAAACGCTGGATCAGCAATTTTTTTAAATGCCATTTATACTAAAACGTATCGTGTTTCTAAATCATTTTCTTTTTCGTCTGACATTTTTACTATTTCCTCCAAGACCGCTTCCCGCTATCATACTTGCAATATTACTACTATCTGGTAAAGTCATTGCTAATGATGCTAGTTTTTGTTCCACTGCGTTATTTATCACTTTACTGACATTTGCAGGCATCATTGTTGTTGAAGGTAGCGGTGTTGAAACTATTTGTGGTGGTTTTCGTCCGAATCTAGATTTCACCAATGACGTTATTCTATTCTTTGCGGTAGAAAAGGCCGTTCCTGCAAGATCTCCAACAGCGTTAATTCCCTTATTACGAATAACATCAATGGCTTTCATCGTTAATTGTTTAGCAATTGGTGCTACTTTTGGGGCTGTTCTTGTGAATAAACCCGCTATGATATTTCCAAGGCCGTCTCCATAGTATGCCTTATAAACGGGCAATCTTGAGTTTACTACATACACGTTTGTTGGTTTATTGTGATTATAGTGTACTATCATCTTATTTGAAATGACTTTGTAATTTCTAAATGCAATTTCAATCGCTATAATAACCACTAAATTCCCCTGGAATTCCGTCCATTAACTCATCCAAGAGTTCTCGATACGTATGAATATCAATTATCCCACCTTGGAATAATCGTCTGCAAATATCAAATGCTTCATTAGTTATTTCGACTGAGTTATTCCCAGCTCGCTTACCTCACATAAGAACCTCAAGTCGTGATATATCATTAATGATATTACTAGGACACATATGAGAATCATGATAAGAACTTCCATAACCCTCTCCTGAAGTGCTTTCTGATTCGGAAACGTTTTGAATTTCTAGAGCTGGTTCGGAAACGTTTTGAATTTCTGGAGATTGTCGACCTCGACCTCGACCTCGACCTCGACCTCGACCTTGACCTCGACCTCGTCCTCGACCTCGTCCTCGAGCTTGTTGTTGTTCTTTTAGTTGTTCTTTTAGTTGTTGTTGTTGTATACCATACGCATCAACTCCCATTTTAAAAGCTCTGTATTCCAATGTATCCTTATTTAAATTTCCGGGTTCATTTTTATTAATTTTAAATAACCAATCCACCCATTGATCTCGTTTTATTGTGTTTTTTTATACTCGTCTTTTAAAAAATTTTCTCTGTTATAATAACGTTTGATAGCAAAGTCACCAAATGACGCATAGTCTTCAGGTTTCAGCAATTGAATTCGTCTGATTTCTTCTATAGCTTCATCAGTGAATTTCTCGTTAAAAGGAACACTTTTTTTAGTGGAAATTTTTTCAATAGAATCACTAGCATCTTCAACGGGGTTATCATCAATATCAATATTACCCATTTGTTGTATTTCTCGCTTAGTTTGTAACTCACCTGAAAGCTGTTTTATTCCCTCGTGAGTTTTTTCAGTTTCTGTAGCAATCTTTCCTAATACATCAATAATAGGTACTGCTCCCTCTTTAGGGATGTCGCCGTATATAGCACGTTCTGTTGCAAGTTTCATATCTTTAGTGGCTTTAGTTACAGGGGCAAAAAGTTGTTCGCTTCCAATAGAAAAGTCAGTCTGCGCTTGCTGTCTAAGTTGTAGTTTATCTCGCACGTCATCTCGAATTGGTATAAACTTTTTCAGTAATGCTAACCTCTCACGGGCTAGTCTGTTAGTTAATGATTCTCATGTCATTATTGGAAATGCTAACGTTTTTTCAATTGTCGGTTTCAATGCTTGCATCAATCAAACGTCTTATAGATTTCACTTTCAAAGCAATCTCTGACCGAACTTGGTACTGTTCCCCGAGTTTCTTTCTAATTGCTTCAACTATACTAAATAGCCGAATGAATAAATTAATATCATTGTTATACAAAGAATCATTAACCGCTTTTTGGATTCTTTTTATCAGTGAATACATTTTAGGTAGAACATATCTTCCACGTTTCAATTGTATATAAATTTGTTCAAATTCATTCAAAAGTCTGTCTTCATTCAAAAATTCAGAAAGTACGATTCCTTGATTTCTTAAATTTGATATTTCTGTGATGATAGATGTAATATCTTGAAATTCCATTTATTGAATATTATTACTAATGTATTTGTATCTTTAAAATATTTTTATATACAAAAAAAACAAAAACATATACAATGCCCTGTCTCAGGCATACATTAAGGACTTATACAATACCCTAACTCCCCAATCGAGTTCAAGGGCGGGTTATATGGGTATTAGACGTGAAATCCAAGTGATTTCTTTACAAACATTGAACATATAACATAAAGCCTCATTTGGAAACCACTTTCACGCCAAACGACGTCAAAGAGGCCCAGAGGGGGTACAGCACATTCTTGGAACTCATTTAGTGCCTTCGCATTATATAAGCCCAAGGGCCACAAACATAGATCTCCCAATTGGAAGCTCTAACGTAACAAATGCTATATTAGGTCTTCCGGAAGATATGTTGTGGGGGGACAGTACATTACATATATACAATGCGATTATATAGGATATACAATGAATGAATATTTACAATGAATGAATATTTACAATGCGATTATATAGGATTTACAATGAATGAATATTTACAATGCGATTATATATATATATATATATATATATATATATATATATATATATATATATATATATATATATATATATATACTAGGGACAGTACATTACATATAGGATGGTTATATATACAATGAAATGATAGGATGGTTATATATACAATGAAATGATAGGATGGTATGATAGGGACAGTACAGGACGATACAAACATGAAACGACGGGGCGGACCTACACCCAATCTACCAATCAAAAGCAACCCAAGAAATTAACCCTGGTTGCAGTTGAAAAAATTCAACCACACCATGTCAATGGCGTGGGAGGTTTGATTGGTAAATTGGGCTTCGTTTTAAAGCCCCAAACTTATTACGACTCATATTATATATAAGGTGACTAATACTGCTGTGTCAATGTGTAGGTGTGTATTTATTTTTCTAGCATTTCATAATGAATATTGTGTAGTAATTTCAATGGAAGCTAAGTATTTAAATAAAACATTAAAACAAGAAATACAACTGTTAAATAATAGCAATTTTTTTTACTAATTTCTATAATATTACGATTAAATAATCGTAGTAATAATGGATTTACATGACGAGATAACTCTGTCATGGGGATCCCCTGTCAATTCAGGACCTGCTATTCGAGAAAGATATTTTTCTGAATTTTATTACACGTAGCCACACTAAAAAAACTAAACTACATGTAGCGCATTTTACTACCTCGACCTCACATACAATCTATTTTAATTTGTAATTATAAAGTAATTTCATTTTCATACAAACGCTGTTAACGCTGTCCTTGTAATTGGGATTTTTAAAAAATCTATTAATAGAACCTTGACCCAGTGTCTTGTGTTACACGCGCGCGTTCCGGTACAATAACTATATTTACTATGTGGCTGTTCCGGCTGTTCCAGTTATTGTCATTTACTCTTTTAATGCACATATAAGTGGATATTGCGAATAAATATTGAAAAAAAAATATGTACACAATGATATTAACGCGCGAAACGTTTTTAGTGTTTTGCCCTATGGTAATTGATCTGAATGGTAAAATCATGCAAAAATGACTAAAATAGCATAACTCACTATTGAGAGTTATCTTGTAAATAGGAAAACTTTATTCTATGTCCATTTTTCTTTGAGATAGCTGTTTGATAAATCCCTTCAGCAACTTTTCGTACTGAAGGAATACATATTCCAAAATATTTTCCCGCAGCATTCATTGAATGAAAAACTCTTTCTTCATTCGTCGTTGTATCAAATGACTGTACTGGTCTCTTTCCAACTGACTTACAAGTCCCTGTCTTTCCGTTTTTTTATATTCTCTCTTTGAGAAATGCATTGTAAATTGGAAATCGCGTTATTTAAGGGATTGGAGTCAATGTGATCAATAACACAGCCATCTTTAATCGGTCCCATATAACACTCAAAGACTGCCCTATGACAGAGATATCCCTTTCCTCCAGCAGTAAATTTCAAGTATCCCTGATTATTAACAAAACCAATTTGTTTTTTCAGTCTACAGTGTCTAACAACACCATTACGAGATATTTCATAATTAACGAGTATTGGATGTGGTCTGAATTCTTGCTCCATTTATATATAATAATACTATTTGTCTAATTCATTATTTGCTTTATTTATAAATCTATTAATGTAGTCTTGAGGGGTTTTTATGATTTTGTCTTTGACAGAGTCATGGTTAGGGTCAATGATAGCGTTTTTTATTCGTTTATCATAATAACGTTTCAATTCTCTAAACCGCTTACCTCCACAATTGATACATAATTGTGATTTTCCTCTCACACCCACCCCACAATTTATGCATGGGGACGGGCCTGTCGAATTATTTCTGACACTCTGTAAGTGATATCCACAGAATTCACCTCTACACGATTTATTGCATGGGGTTACTGATCCGATCATAAGCCATTTGCAGTGATTCATTATATATAAACAAACTTTTCTATTTAAATACTTGTCTTATTTATATGAATGAAGAATTCAAGAGATTATCGGCAATCAAGCCTTGGAAAAATATTAAATTCAATCTTGATAGAACTCTCGAAGATGTACCAAAAGAGAGAATAAATAATAGAAGTCTGATTAGAAAAATACGAGATTGTGTTCATGAGTTTAAACAGGACGGTGCATCACACACCTGGTCAACATTTAGAATTGATGGTGTTGTTGATGCTAGAATGAATGATGAAACAGCAGCTATGATACTATCACAACTTGGCAATAAACGGTATTTTCTCAGAGTGAAATTCATTATCAATTTAGAATCGGGCGAATGGGTTATAAGAGACAAGTTTGAACCAATTCTCAAAGATAGGACAACAGTCATTGTTAGCCGTGATTCCAGACCAGGGCTGTTAACTGGAATTGATAAACCATACTATGAAAAAGCGTATCCAGAAACAGCAGTCGTTTATGGGATGTATCCGTTAAATAACCCTGACAT
Source organism: Potamilus streckersoni (assembly GCA_016746295.1). Classification (NCBI taxonomy): domain Eukaryota; kingdom Metazoa; phylum Mollusca; class Bivalvia; order Unionida; family Unionidae; genus Potamilus; species Potamilus streckersoni. The sequence continues at coordinate 4,108,710 of JAEAOA010001685.1, forward strand.
TGGAAAACTAGCACCAATGGAACAGTCAACGTCAGTGGAAAAGCCACTCAACTGTGTGGCACAAAGAGTCTTAGAACACTTTACAAATGCACTCCGTGGGAATAAATTAACCGATCCAAGACATAAAAAATAGATCAATGGGAGCTAACAGTGAAAGAGAACGGAGCAACTATTTCCGATATAGCTAGATTGGAAAAGTCGCAGAGATTTCCGATAACCGTTTCAACGATAACCGGCGAAGTATTGTACGAATCGAAATACAATAAAAACGGAGCTCCAATCAAAATTATTGATCATAACAAACACGCATGGACATCCGCGGTTACAATATTCCCGCGAAACAAAACAGTGAAGTATATCCCAGAAGAATTCTCCAAGGATGGTATTCTCACTGAAGAAAGATTATTCGATGCTATGGCTAGTTTGTGTAAAAACGACCCTGTATCAGTATGGCTACTTCATAGTTTTGAAGATGAAGAATGTCAATTCAATCAATTTGTGAAACCTAACGGTGAATTATATCGTACTGAAAGTCTACATAATAGGATGAAAAATCTAGCAATAAGTCTCAGTGAAAACGCTAGCGTTTTTAATGAAAAATCCGAAGATTACGAACAGTTACTTACAAATTGTTTTACAATTCCATCGGTTGCAGCTCATTTTGCAAGAAAGAAAAATAATTGGAAACCAACACGAAAAGAGTTTTTACAGGATGTTCAATCCAGCTGTTTGGAATATTATCATGGCGGTCTATGGAACGTTAAATACAATCGTGAAAGTATGATATCAGTTGCTATCGTTGCCTGTTATCCAGGAAGTTTTCTAGGATATGGATTCGCTGGTGAGTATTTTAAACGGTTTGGACATCCCACACATGAAATGACTCGCGTTGCTATTAATGGACCACTGCCTGATTTTGATTTGACCGGTTTTGCTTGCGTAGTATCATTTGAATTCGCTAAAGGACTTCATCCGTGTTGTTATGTTTGGATTGGTAGACACATGGCTGAAAGGATGTGGTTACCAATAGTGTTATTACGATATATGATTGATTGTAAAATGTTAGTTTCGTTGATTGTCAGCGAAGCGATTATCTCATATCAAAAACAAACTAATGTCTGATTACCAGAACGAGAATGTCTTGATAGTATAATCGATAAGTCTAGAAAACATATTGATGCTGACGAAGAGTACATCATTGAATGGTCAAAAAAGATATTTAATCAACGAAATAATGAAGCAAAGGATCTCGGCCGAAGAATAATCGGTAAATTTACACAAGGTGGAAAAAAATTTAACTTTAAAAGACAATCCTCACGATTGATTATAGATGATGACGAATACGACTTCGTTATTAAAGATGCAGTAGAGAAAAATAGATACGCAAATTGTAAAACAGCCTTCTTGTCCAATAAAACAAAGTTAGGTAGAATTGTTACTTACAGTGATGGAGAAAGCTCTGCATATCTACATTTGAGAGCTTCTATGCTGGGTTATGCATCTATCAATTTATTTGCAATGATAAATAGATTTCCTAGTATAGCAGTTAGAGTTGCAATTGATTCAATGTATGTCGATAAAAAATATATCAAAGAGATAACTAAATTTACTAATAGCGAAGAGACTTGGGGAACATGGCGAATTAAACATGAAATGCAACGCGATTATTCTGAATCAGCAGACCTTGAGATTAAAAGCAGTTACCTGAAGAACGATAATTCTATCAGTGAAAAATCCGAAGGATTTTCTATGTCTAAAGCACCACCGATATCAGAGCCAATTTGTAGATATAAAACAGTTTATTTAAACGGTTGTGGTGGATCTGGAAAGACAACACGTGCGATAGAATTATATCGAGAGAGAACGTCCATGATTGTACTCACACCAACTCATAGACTAGCGAGAGAGATCAAACAACGAAATGTTGAAGCTTGCACGTATCATAGTTTTTTTCGATACAAGGGTGATGCTTGGACTCCTGAGCGAATGGGTGAGAAATTTATTCCTGCGGTTATTATTTGGGATGAAGCATGTACTGTTTCAGAAGATGTATTAAAAATGTTTCTTGATTGGTTTTTGCAAAATAATACAAAAGTTATATTGTGCGGCGATCATGGTCAACCACCACCATTTGTTGGTAGAAGTCCACATAATTGGTTAAAAGGATTTGTTGATTATTACGAAGAAATTGATACTGACTATAGAGCACTCGATGAGCAGTTACGTGAGTTTAAAAAACTAATTAGATTACAACCCGATAGAATTCAATGTGAAGTAGCGCGTGAAATAATTTATGAAACGCCTAATAATGATTTTTGGGAAACATGGAGACCAAATGATTTTGTAGTAGTAAGTAGAAAGATAGTCAGAGACGCACTTCAGAAAAAGTTGTTTGAGCTACACAAGAAAAAATTTCCAACGTTTCCAGTACCGTTGTGTTATAGACCATTGGATACACGAAAGCAGAATATTGAAGTTGAAATTCCAGGCCAGACGGAGAAACAGATTCTAGTGTTAAATGATATTGTGCTAGTTGATATCAATACTGTAGAAGATGCATTATGCGCTGATAAATCACCATGGACGCTTGGTTATGTAACAACAATACACTCGTCACAAGGATTGACCATCACGGATACAATTGTTTGGATAGTTGATAATCGCATTGAATGGTCAAATTTAGTCTATCTCGCAGTGTCCAGAGTACGACGAATAAATCAACTACGAAGGATTGTTTTCGATGATGATTTTAATGCAAACGATGATAACACTGATATTAGCATCATTAATAAAAAACTCTCTGGTTACAAACAGCAGGACAAAAAAAAACAACGAGAATTTGATATTGATGCTGAAGTAATAATCGCATTAAAAGAACAACAGAATAATCACTGCGCCAGTTGCAATTGTATAATGCACTGGCAGTATTCGGATAAAGACCCTCGACAATTCACCGTAGACAGAAAAAATAACAGTCTTGGTCATGTCAGAAACAATGTGATGTTGACCTGTCTTGAGTGTAATAGACGTAACGGAGCTAGTTAAGACCATGTGGCGGTAATTGAGTTTCGTCCGGAATGACTTGTAGTTGTTCGCGTGTAAAACCACGCTGAGGTGCAGTTGAATCCAATCTGTAGATTGGAGGTCTACCAGTTGATCGCGTTATGGTTGAATTTTTATGCGTAGTAACACTCCATATAGGATCAGTAGCTCTTCTTTTACCGCCTTCAAGCTCTCCTGGTTCGTATAAATATCTCACAGTAACATCACCGAGAAGTGGCTGAGTGCTAACCCGCTGTGGTTGTTCGGGAATATATTCTTTTTTTATTGCAATATTTGGTTTCATATTAATAGTTCGAGTAATCTCGTTATTTAACGCTGCAACTACACTCGGTAACCTTTGGACCCATTCACGAGATCGTTTTTCTTGGATGAATTCTTTTGCATATTGATATCCAAATAACCGTTCTGCAAGAGTTCGATTAAATCGTTCTACAATTGCCTGATCACGATGTAACGCAGTATGTCCCCGTCGTATTGTAATACTATGAGTTTTCATTGTTGATAGAACAGCACCTTGAAACTCTTTGCCAGGATCAACTTGTAATAGATTTGGCCATCTTAGAGGACCTCGTCTATAAATCCTTTCAAATGCAGAAGCGACTTCAGAAGCTGACTTTGTTTTCAATGGTTCTGCTTGTTTAAATCGACTCGCAATATCAACTACAGTTAGCGCGTATTTGTAACCATGGTCATGTGGTAAAAACAATAAATCAGCCTGATGAACTTCATTGGGTACGGTAACATCAAAATGAGAATAATTAATTTGTTTAGTCGGTGGTAGATAAATTTGCCATATAGCCTGTTTGGATAACCAATCTTTTGCAGTGGATTTTTTCACTTTTGCAGCGTTAGCGAGTTTACTAATTGCTGCTTTAGCCCTCCAGTATCCTTTCGGAGAATAATAAATAGATTCCATACTATAAAAGCACTAGTGTTTTCAATTACCAGCACCTAACACTAATTTGCCTTTCATAGCTGATTTGACCAACCATGAAGCCAATTTTTCTTTGAAGGATTTATCGGGAATAGCATTTAACGCATGAATTATTTTTACATCCGCGATATGTCTTTGTTGCAAATTATTGCTTTTATATGCAACATCATGAGCATGACATGCCTTATCAATAGCATTTATCGGATACTCACCAGGCCGGGGCTGATTTTGATCATCAAGTCTGATATCTAATCTCGTTCCGGGACCACAGTAGCTATATCCTGGAAGATGTTTTTCTCCGGGGTATTTTGCCCATGGGGTTCCGGGGAGTTTTCCAAGTTTTGCGGCAATATCACCTCCGAGTTGCTTTTTTTTAAAAATCGAAATTTTTTTGTACCACATGTTACACACTTACCAGTAAGCGCTAGTCTATTGTTTTTAGTTGTAATGGTTGTCTGATCGGTTGTATCAGTACGCTGTTTACACTTAACACAATATAGATCCATAATTTATATATAGCGTTATGAATATAATTGATTTTTCAGCGACTAAAAGAAGAGAACCGGTAAAACACCACGCAGCGCTTCCGAATTCTGTCCGTGCCATTATAATCGGACCATCTTGATCAGGCAAAACACAATTGCTGCTTAATTTGATAATGCGATTTATGAAGTGGGATAAATTATATTTAGTTGCCCCATCCGTAGATGATCAACGGTGCTATGAAGTGCTAAAAGATTATAAAGAAAATGCATCAGAAATTAAAGGTGAAAGTGTAATTGATTTTATAACAGATATTGATGATGCACCATGCGTAGAAGATCTCGATGGAGACATAAACAATCTTGTAGTGTACGATGATGTAATGTTAGATAGTCAAAAGAACCCTGCTAGAATATTTTCCCGAGGTAGGCATAAAAACACTAACGTGATATATGTCACTCAACGCTACACTCAAATTCCAAAAGTGATTCGCGATAACTGCAATATTCTTGCTGTATTCAACGGCGTTGATACACATACGCTACGAAATATTTGGCAAACATGGTGTTCCGATATGGACTTCAATGGATTTAAAAATTACTTTAGTCATGCTCAGTCAGTCCCATATGGATTTATAACAATAAATTTACACGACCCTCGGTCACGATATCGTATTGGACTTGATCAAATATTTGGTTAAATAATTTGTATTAATCAGCAGCAGGGAGGGTGAGATGACAACATATTTGCGACCGTAGATGGCAGCAATTTGAGGGTGGTTATGACAATGTATTTGCGACAAAATCGCTAAGGCTCCATTTGTAAAATGGGGTCTTTAATTTTTTTTTGGTTAAAATATGAGATTTCGTAGGAAGGTTCCATTTGGCATTCTGAGGCTTTAATCGATTTTGTCGCAAAAATTTGTAGGGTTCACCCTCCCTGCTCCTTACTAACAGGAGAATCTTGAAACATATTGATTTGTCAATATGCTTTCCTCGAATGCAATTTTCTTTTCTTTCATTTTGCATGTAAGATGTAGATATTCTCTGAATTTGAAAAATAATTTGTTAAATGTCTCGTTTTTTAGAACAGAAATGAGATCAATATATGTAGACACATTTATATGTCGCATTTTAAATCGAAATATGAGACAAAGTGTGTTCATCTTTTAATAATAATAATAATAATAATAATAATAATAATAATAATAATAATAATAATAATAATAATAATAATAATAATAAAATTTTAGTCCAATAGCTGATGTAGAAATACATACCCTTTGGCACAAACTAGTTATGACAAATGCATCTAGTCATCCCCAGGATGTGCCATATGGAGTATATTTCTGTTCCAGTTAGGAGAACTGGAAAAAGAGTATTTCTTTTTACTTTTACTTCCCTTTGATATTTGTCCATTCGAATCCTGGTCTTCGCTTAAATCGTTCCTGTACCACCTGGACGGAAAGATTATCCAGACTATGTTCAATGGACGATATTCAATAAAATGTTTTCGGCAAGTGTTCGTTTATTGTCTTTTCTCTTATGCGAGTTATTAAGCTATACTACTAAGAGGAGAATCTTGAAACATACTGATTTGTCCGTATGCTTTCCTCTAATGCAATTTTCTTTTCTTTAATTTTGCTTGTAAGCTGTAGATTTTCTCTGAATTTGAAAAATACTTTGCTAAATGTCAGGTTTTTCAGGACAGAAATGATATCAATATATGTAGACACATTTATATGTCCCATTTTAAATCGAACTGTGAGATAAATTGTATTCACCCTTTATTAATAATAATAATAATAATAATAATAATAATAATAATAATAATAATAATAATAATAATAATAATAATAATAATAATAATAATAATAATAATAAGCAGGGAGGGCGAACTCCACAAATTTTTGCGACAAAATCGATTAAAGCCTCAGAATGCCTAATGGAGCCTTCCTACGAAATCTCATATTTCAACCAAAAAAAAAAAGGCCCCATTTTACAAATGGAGCATTAGCGATTTTGTCGTAAATATGATGTCATAACCACCCTCAAATTGCTGCCAATTGCTATCATCTACGTGGCAAATATGTTGTCATAGCCCTCCCTGCTGCTGGAAGGATTTCAGGGTTAATACAAATGATTTAACCGAATACTTTATCAAGTCCAATACGATATTGTGACCGAGGGTCGTGTAAATTTATTGTTATAAATCCATGTGGGACAGACTGAGCATGACTAAAGTAATTTTTGAATGCATTGATGTCCATATCGGAACACCATGTCTGCCAAATATTTCGTAGCGTATGTGTATCAACGCCGTTGAATACAGCAAGAATATTGCAGTTATCGCGAATCACTTTTGGAATCTGAGTGTAGCGTTGAGTGACATATATCACGTCAGTGTTTTTATGCCTACCTCGTGAAATTATTCTAGCAGGGTTCTTTTGATTATCTAACATCACATCATCTTACACTACAAGATTGTTTATGTCTCCATCAAGGTCATCTACGCTAGGCGCATCATCAATATCTGTTATAAAGTCGATTACAGTTTCACCTTTAATTTCTGATGCATTCTCATTATACTCTTTTATCACTTCATAGCACCGTTGATCATCTACGGATGGAGCAACTAAATATAATTTATCCCACTTCTTAAATCGCATTATCAAATTAAGCAGCAATTGTGTTTTACCCGATTCAGATGGTCCGATTATAATGGCACGGACAGAATTCGGAAGCGCTGCGTGGTGCTTCACCGGTTCTCTTCTTTTAGTCGCTGAAAAATCAATTATATTCATAACGCTATATATAAATTATGGATCTATATTGTGTTAAATGTAAAAAGTGTACTAGTACAAATAATGCGACGACGATTACAACTAAAAATAACAGATCGGCACTTACTGATAAGTGTAACATGTGGTACAAAAAAAATTCGATTTATGTCTTTAAAAAACAAGCGACACGGAGGTGATATCGCAGCCAAATTAGGAAAACTCCCCGGGACCCCATGGGCAAAATACCCTGGAGAAAAACAACGTCCAGGATATAGCTACTGTGGTCCCGGAACGAGATTAGTTCTCAGACTTGATGATCAAAATCAGCCCCGGCCTGGTGAGTATCCGATAAATGCTATTGATAAGGCATGTCATGCTCATGATGTTGCATATAAAAGCAATAATTTGCAACAAAGACATCTCGCGGATGTAAAATTAATTCATGCGTTAAATGCTATTCCCGATAAATCCTTCAAAGAAAAATTGGATTCATGGTTGGTCAAATCAGCTGTGAAGGCAAATTGATGTTAGGTGCTGGTAATTGAAAACACTAGTGTTTTTATAGTATGAAATCAATTTATTATTCTCCGAAAGGATACTGGAGGGGTAAAGCAGCAATCAGTAAACTCGCTAACGCTGCAAAAGTGAAAAAGTCCACTGCGGAAGATTGGTTATCCAAACAAGCTATATGGCAAATTTATCTACCACCGCCTAAACAAATTAATTATTCTCATTTTGATGTTACCGTACCCAATGAAGTTCATCAAGCTGATTTATTGTTTTTACCACATGACCATGGTTACAAATACGCGCTAACTGTAGTTGATATTGCGAGTCGATTTAAACAAGCAGAACCATTGAAAACAGTCAGCTTTTGAAGTCGCTTCTGCATTGAAAGGATTTATCGACGAGGTCCTCTAAGATGGCCAAATCTATTACAAGTTGATCCTGGCAAAGAGTTTCAAGGTGCTGTTCTATCAACAATGAAAACTCATAATGTTACAATACGACGGGGACATACTGCGTTACATCGTGATCAGGCAATTGTAGAACGATTTAATCGAACTCTTGCAGAGCGGTTATTTGGATATCAATATGCAAAAGAATTCATCCAAGAAAAACGATCTCGTGAATGGGTCAAAAGGTTACCGAGTGTAGTTGCAGCGTTAAATAACGAGATTACTCGAACTATTAATATGAAACCAAATATTGCAATAAAAAAATATATACTCGAACAACCATAGCGGGTTAGCACTCAGCCACTTCTCGGTGATGTTACTCTGAGATATTTATACGAACCAGGAGAACATAAAGGTGGTAAAAGAAGAGCTACTGATCCTATATGGAGTGTTACTACGCATAAAAATTCAACCATAACGCGATCATCTGGTAGACCTCCAATCTACTGATTGGATTCAACTGCACCTCAGCGTGGTTTAACACGCGAACAACTACAAGTCATTCCGGGCGATACTCAATTACCGCCACATGGTCTTATCTAGCCCCGTTACGTCTACTACACTCAAGACAGGTCAACATCACATTGTTTCTGACATGACCAAGACTGTTATTTTTCTGTCTACGGTGAATTGTCGAGGGTCTTTATCCGAATACTGCCAGTGCATTATACAATTGCAACTGGCGCAGTGATTATTCTGTTGTTCTTTTAATGCGATTATTACTTCAGCATCAATATCAAATTCTCGTTGTTTTTTTTTGTCCTGCTGTTTGTAACCAGATAGTTTTTTTTATTAATGATGCTAATATCAGAGCTATCATCGTTTGCATTAAAATCATCATCGAAAACAATCCTTCGTAGTTGATTTATTCGTCGTACTCTGGACACTGCGAGATAGACTAAATTTGACCATTCATTGCGATTATCAACTCTCCAAACAATTGTATCCGTGATGGTCAATCCTTGTGACGAGTGTATTGTTGTTACATAACCAAGCGTCCATGGTGATTTATCAGCGCATAATGCATCTTATACAGCATTGGTATCAACTATCACAATATCATTTAACACTAGAATCTGTTTCTCCGTCCGGCCTGGAATTTCGAATTCAATATTCTGCTTTCGTGTATCCGATGGTCGATAACACAACGGTACTGGAAACGTTGGGAATTTTTTCTTGTGTAGCTCAAACAACGTTTTCTGAAGTGCGGCTCTGACTATCTTTCTACTTGCTACTACAAAATCATTTGGTCTCCATGTTTCCCAAAAATCATTCATAGGTGTATCATAAATTATTTCACGCGCTACTTCACATTGAATTCTATCGGGTTGTAATCTAATTAGTTTTTTAAACTCACGTAACTGCTCATCGAGTGCTCTATAGTCAGTATCAATTTCTTCGAAATAATCAACAAATCCTTTTAACCAATTATGTGGTTTTCTACCAACAAATGGTGGTGGTTGACCATGATCGCCGCACAATATAACTTTTGTATTATTTTGCAATAACCAGTCAAGAAACATTTTTAATACATCTTCTGAAACAGTACATGCTTCATCCCAAATAATAACCGCAGGAATAAATTTCTCACCCATTCGCTCAGGAGTCCAAGCATCGCCCTTGTATCGAAAAAACTATGATACGTGCAAGCTTCAACATTTCGTTGTTTTATCTCTCTCGCTAGTCTATGGGTTGGTGTGAGTACAATCATTGACGTTTTCTCTCGATATAATTCTATAACACATGTTGTCTTTCCAGACCCACTACAACCGTTTAAATAAACTGTTTTATATCTACAAATTGGATCAGATATCGGTGGTGCTTTAGTCATAGAAAATCCTTCGGATTTTTCACTGATAGAATTATCGTTTTTCAGGTAACTGCTTTTAATTTCATCGTCTGCTGATTCAGAATAATCGCATTGTATTTCACGTTTAATTCGCCATGTTCCCCAAGTCTCTTAGCTTTTAGTAAATTTAGTTACCTCTTTGATATATTTTTTTTTGACATACATTGAATCAATTGCAACTCTAACTGCTATACTGGGAAATCTATTTATCATTGCAAATAAATTGATAGATGCATAATCCAGCATAGAAGCTCTCAAATGTAGATATGCAGAGCTTTCTCCATCACTGTAAGTAACAACTCTACCTAACTTTGTTCTATTGGACAAGAAGGCTGTTTTACAATTTGCGTACCTATTTTTCTCTACTGCATCTTTAATAACGAAGTCGTATTCGGCATCATCTATAATCAATCGTGAGGATTGTCTTTTATAGTTGAAATTTTTTCCACCTTGTGTAAATTTACCGATTATTCTTCTGCCGAGATCCCTTGCTTCACTATTTCGTTGATTGAATATCTTTTTTGACCATTCAATGATGTACTCCTCGTCAGCATCAATATGTTTTCTAGACTTATCGATTATACTATCAAGACATTCTGGTTCTGGTAACCAGAAATTGGTTTGTTTTCGATATGAGATAATCGCTTCGCTGACAATCAACGAAACTAACATTTTACAATCAATCATATATCGCAATAACACTATTGGTAACCACATCCTTTCAGCCATGTGTCTACCAATCCAAACATAACAACAAGGATGAAGTCCTTCAGCAAATTCAAATGATACTGCGCGAGCAAAACCGGTCAAATCAAAATCAGGCAGTGGTCCATTAATAGCAACGCGAGTCATTTCATGTGTGGGATGTCCAAACCGTTTAAAATACTCACCAGCGAATCCATATCCTAGAAAACTTCCTGGATAACTGTCAACGATATCAACTGATATCATACTTTAACGATTGTACTTAACGTTCCATAGACCGCCATGATAATATTCCAGACAGCTGGATTGAACATCCTGTAAAAACTCTTTTCGTGTTGGTTTCCAATTATTTTTCTTTTTTTGCAAAATGAGCTGCAACCGATGGAATTGTAAAACAATTTGTAAGTAACTGTTCGTAATCGTCGGATTTTCCATTAAAAACGCTAGCGTTTTCACTGAGACTCATTGCTTGTTTTTTCATCCTATTATGTAGACTTTCAGTACGATATAATTCACCGTTAGGTCTCACAAATTGATTGAATCGAAATTCTTCATCTTCAAACCTATGAAGTAGCCATACTGATACAGGGTCGTTTTTACACAAACTAGCCATAGCATCGAATAATCTTTCTTCAGTGAGAATACCATCCTTGGAGAATTCTTCTGGGATATACTTCACTGTTTTGTTTCGCGGGAATATTGTAACCGCGGATGTCCATGCGTGTTTGTTATGATCAATAATTTTGATTGGAGCTCCGTTTTTATTGTATTTCGATTCGTATAATACTTCGCCGGTTATCGTTGAAACGGTTATCGGAAATCTCTGCGACTTTTCCAATCTAGCTATATCGGAAATAGTTGCTCCGTTCTCTTTATTGTTAGCTCCCATTGATATATTTTTTTACGACTTAGATCGGTTAATTTATTCTCACGGAGTGCATTTGTAATGTGTTCTATTACGCGATCTGCTACACAATTGAGTGGTTTTACCACTGACGTTGACTGTTTCATTGGTGCTAGTTTTCCGATGTCAGGTTTCTTATTTAACGGATATATCCCATAAACAATTGCTGTTTCAGGATACGCTTTTCATAGTATGGTTTATCAATTCCTGTTAACAGCCCTGGTCTGGAATCACGGCTAACAATAACTGTTGTCCTATCTTTGAGATTTGGATCAATTTTGTCCCGTATAATCCAATCGCCCGATTCTAAATTGATAATGATTTTCACTCTGAGAAAATACCTTTTATTGTCAAGTTGTGATAGTATCATAGCTGCTGTTTCATCATTCATTCTAGCATCAACAACATCTTCAATTTTAAATGTTGACCAGGTGTGTGATGCGCAGTCCTGTTTAAACTCATTAACACAATCTCGTATTTTTCTAATCAGACTTCTATTATTTATTCTCTCTTTTGGTACGTCTTCGAGGGTTCTATCGAGATTGAATTTAATATTTTTATAAGGCTTGATTGTCGATAATCTCTTGAATTCTTCATTCATATAAATAAAGCAAACATTTAAATAGAAAATTTTGTTTATAAATAATGAATCACTGCAAATGGCTTATGATTGGATCAGTAACCCCATGCAATAAATCGTGTAGAGGTGAATTCTGTGGACATCACTTACAGAGCGTCAGAAATAATTCGACAGGCTCGGCCCCATGCATAAATTGTGGGGTGGGTATGAGAGGAAAATCACAATTATGTATCAATTGTGTAGGTAAGCGGTTTAGAGAATTGAAACGTTATTATGATAAACGAATAAAAAACGCTATCATTGACCCTAACCATGACTCTGTCAAAGAAAAAAATCAGAAAATCCCCTCAAGACTACATTAATAGATTTATAAATTAAGCAAATGATGAATTAGACAAATAGTATTGTTGTATATAAATGGAGCAAGAATTCACTCCTCACCCCAAACTTGTTAATTATGAAATATCTCGTGAAGGTGTTGTTAGACACCGTAGACTAAAGAAGCCTGTTGGATTTGTTAAAAGTCAGGGATATTTGTGTTTTACTGCTGGAGGAAAGATATATCTCTGTCATAGGGTAGTCTTTGAGTGTTATATGGGACCGATCAAAGATGGCTGTGTTATTGATCACATTGATTATGTTACTCAAAATAATTCTCTTGAAAATTTGCAATGCATTTCTCAAAGTGATAATATAAGAAAGGGAAAGACAGGGACTTGTAAGTCAGTTGGAAAGAGACCAGTACAGTCATTTGATACAGCGACGAATGAAAAAAGAATTTTTCAATCAATGAATGCTGCAGGGAAATATTTTGGAATATGTATGCCTTCAGTACGAAAAGTTGCTGAAGGGATTTATCAAACAGCTATCTCAAAGAAAAATGGACATAGAATAAAGTTTTCCTATTTACAAGATAACTCTCAATTGTGAGTTTTAATTATAAATAAAAAAAAATTTAATGATCCTTTTTCATGCTATTTGATGCTATTTCAGCCAATTTTTGTGTCATTTTTGCATGATTTTATGGTATTTTATTACATTTCAGACCAATTACCATAGGGTAAAGTAGTCAATTTTCTGTGTTATTTTCCATAGGGAAAAACGCTAAAAGCGTTTTCAAAGCTGTAAAATTATATTTCATAGAAAAATGGCCGAAAAATGACACAAAAATCATCAATAATCATCAAAAATGACGTAATTCATGCGCAAGTAGCCGTAGGGTAAGGTAGTCGATTATTTGTGTTAATTCCCATAGGGAAAAACGCTAAAAGCGTTAATCCAACTGTAGTATTTATTGCGTACATAATGTTCTTTTATAAGACAGTGTTGCCGACGAATAAACCACCTTAAACGAGTTTCGCGTTAATATCATTTTTTTATTATCAGTATATGCTATTATGTACATATATTTTTTCCAATACTTATTCGCAATGTCCACGCATACATGTATTAAAAAAGTAAATGACAAATGTCAAGCGTTCCGCCGTAGGCTGCAACAGCCAAGGTCAGTAGCTGGAACAGCCACACACGATCGATAACAAACAGGTAGTAAATATGGTCGTTGTACCGGAACGCGCGTAATACACTCTGTCAAGGTTCTATTAATAGATTTTTTTAAAAATCCCAATTACGCACGTTAACAGCTGTTTAGATTTTGGATGAAAATGAAATTACTTTGTAATTACAAATTACTTTGTAATTTCCACTATAGTATTTTAATAATACAAATTAAAATAGATTGTATGTGAGGTCAAAATAGTAAAGCACATTACATGTAATTCATTTTTTTAGTATAAATACATATAGTATGACAGGCCCCATGACAGAGTTATCTCGTCACGTGAATCCATTATTATTACGATTAAATAAACACGTAATATTATAGAAATTAATAAAAATTTTGCTATTATTTAACAGTTGTATTCCTTTCTTTAATGTTTTATTTAAATATTTAGTTTCCATTGAAATTACTACACAATTTTCACTATGAAATGCTAGGGAAATAAATACACACCCGTTTATCGACACTGGCCTTATTATCGCCTTATATATAATATGAGCTGTATAAGCTTGGGGATGTAAGCGAAGCCCAAATTTGCCAATCAAAAAAACCCACGCCATTGTCATGGTGTGGTTGAGTTTTCTCAACTGCAACCATGGTTAATTTCATGGGTTGCTTTCGATTGGTAGATTGGGTGTAGTAAGTCCGCCCCGTCGTTTCATGTCTGTATCGTCCTGTACTGTCCCTATCATCTCATTATATATATATATATATATATATATATATATATATATATATATATATATATATATATATATATATATATATATATACCATCCTATCATCTCATTGTATATATACCATCCTATATGTAATCCTTGGGCTTATTTGAGTGCGAAGGCACCCAATGAGTTCCAAGAATGTGCTGTCCCTAGTATATATATCATCCTATATAATCGCATTGTATATATAACTATCCTATATAATCGCATTGTATATATATATATACCATCCTATATAATCGCCTTGTATATATATATATATATATATATATATATATATATATATATATATATATATATATATATATATATATATACCATCCTATTATATATACCTATATGTAATGTGCTGTCCCCCCCACAACATATCTTCTGGGAGATCTAATATAATCTTTATTACGTTAGAGCCTCCGCCGGAGATCTATGTTTGTGGGCCCTTGGGCTTATTTGAATGCGAAGGCACCCAAATGAGTTCCAAGTTATATATGTTACATGTTGTGTGAAACCGCTTATGGTTTCTGAGTCTAATACCCATATAGCCTGCCCTTGAACTCGATTGTTAGGGTATTGTATAAGTCTTTAATGTATGCTTACCTATCTGCCTATTAACTCGAAGGAGATGACCAAGCATTGTATATGTCCCTTTTTATGTTGGATTGGGTATTAAGGGCTTAAATAATATTTTAAAAAATATTTAATAATATTTTAAAGATAAAGAAAATACATTATTAATAATATTCAATAAATGGAATTTCAAGATATTACATCTATCATCACAGAAATATCAAATTTAAGAAATCAAGGAATCGTACTTTCTGAATTTTTGAATGGAGACAGACTTTTGAATGAATTTGAACAAATTAATATACAATTGAAACATGGAAGATATGTCCTACCTTAAATGTATTCACTGATAAAAGGAATCAAAAAAGCGGTTAATGTTTCTTTGTAAAACAATGATATTAATTTATTCATTCGGCTATTTAGTATAGTTGAAGCAATTAGAAAGAAACTAGGGGAATAGTACCAAGTTCGGTCAGAGATTGCTTTGAAAGTGAAATCTATAAGACGTTTGATTGATGAGTCTGGAAGCGAAAATGGAAATGCATGCATTGAAAACCACTGAAAACCCACAATTGAAAAAACGTTAACATTTCCAATAATGACATCAGAATCATGAACTACCAGACTAACCCGCGAGAGCTTAGCATTACTGAAAAAGTTTATACCAATTCGAGATGACGTGCGAGATAAACTACAACTTAGACAGCAAGCGCAGACTGACTTTTCTATTGGGAGTGAACAGCTTTTTGCCCCTGTAACTAAAGCCACTAAAGATATGAAACTTGCAACAGAACGTGCTATATACGGCGACATCCCTAAAGAGAGAACACGAAAAGAAGTACCTATCATTGATATTCTGGGAAAGATTGATACAGAGACTGAAAAACTCAGTAGGGAATAAAACAGCTTTCAGGTGAGTTACAAACTCAACGAGAAATACAACAAATGGGTAATATTGATACTGATGATAACCCCGTTGAAGGTGATCGTGATTCTATTGAAAAAGTTTCCACTAAAAAAGGTGTTCCTTTTAACGAGAAATTCACCGATGAAGCTATAGCAGAAATCAGACGATTTTCATTGCTGAAACTTGAAGACTATGTGTCATTTTGTGACTTCGCTGTCAAAAGTTATTATAAAAGGGGGGAATTTTTAAAAGACGAGTATAAAAAAAACATAATAAAACGAGAGGATTGGGTGGATTGGATATATAAAATTAATAAAGAAAACCCCAGCAATTTAAAAAGGGATACATTGTATTACAATGCTTTTAAAATGGGAGTTGATAAGTATGGTATACAACAACAACAACTAAAAGAACAACTAAAAGAACAACGAAAAGAACAACAACAAAGTCGAGGTCGAGGACGAGGTCGAGGTCGAGGACGAGGACGAGGTCAACAATCTCCAGAAACTCAAAACGTTTCCGAACCAGCAAGTGCTTTAGGAAAGGGTTATGGAAGTTCTCATCATGATTCTCATATGTGTCCTAGTAATATCATTAATGATATATCACGACTTGAGGTTCTTATGGGAGGTAAGCGAGCTGGGAATAACTCAGTCGAAATAACTAATGAGGCATTTGATATTTGCAGACGAATATTCCAAGGGGGGATAATTGATGTTCATACGTATCGAGAACTCTTGGATGAGTTAATGGACTGAATTCCAGGGGAATTTAGTGGTTATTATAGCGATTGAAATTTCTGAAATGCTTGCATTTAGAAATTACAAAGTAATTTCAAATAAGATGATTGTACACTATAATCACGATAAACCAACAAACGTGTATGTGGTAAACTCATGATTGCCCGTCTATAGGGCATACTATGGAGACAGCCTTGGAAATACCATAGCGGGTTTATTCACAAGAATAGCCCCAAAAGTAGCCCCAGTTGCTAAACAATTAGCGATGAAAGCCATTAATGTTATTCGTAATAAGGGAATTAACGCTGTAGGAGATCTTGCAGGAACGGCCTTTTCTACCGCAAAGAATAGAATAAAGTCATTGGTGAAATCTAGATTCTGACGAAAACCACCACAAATGGTTTCAACACCGCTACCTTCAACAACAATGATGCCTGCAAATGTCAGTAAAGTGATAAATAACGCAGTGGAACAAACACTAACATCATTGGCAATGACTTCACCAGATAGTAGTAATATTGCATGTATGATAGCGGGAAGCGGTCTTGGAGGAAATCGTAAAAATTTCAGAGGAAAAAGAAAATGATAGTAGAAAAATTGCTAGCATTACTACATGTAAAAAAATGATAGTGTTTTAGTATAAATGGCATTTAAAAAATCGCCGAACCAGCGTTTGATATGAGAGCACCGGTGAATAAAGATGATTCTAAAATTAACTATCAGTATTATGCCTATCCTGCAAGAGAACCTAATCAACGCGGGAGAGTTGAACTTCAAGTTCAAGATACAAGTAGATACTTTTTGTTGTGTGAGGCGTTTATTGAAGTAGAAGGAGAGCTGGTAACAAATGTTGCAGCTGATACAGCATATGAGGATGACCTAAATATCCGAGTTGGTTTCGTAAATAATGGCATTATGGCGCTATTTAACAGTGCAAGATATATCATTGATGGAAAAGAAATTGAATCAATAGAACAAGATGTTGATATTGCAACAACAATAATCGGACTTGCGAGATATTCTGATGATTATACAAGGTCGGCTGGTCCGTCTATGATGTTTGCTAAGGATACTTCTAATCATGCTGACCATATTCTGTTTATTAAAGTACGAACTGCGAGAGATACTGCAGAAGTTGATCAACAACTCGCAAATAATCTAGACCGTGAAGATAGACCAGCCGCTGAATTCGACATTTTAAAAAGGGTCAATGATGATTTCAATCTATGATTTGCAACACGAAAGGGAGCATTGAAAGGACAGCATCGACAGTTTTCATGTGCAATTCCGTTACATCACATATTCGGATTTTGTAGAAATGTCAGAAAAGTCATCTATGGATCAAAGCATACAGTCGTGTTAGTGCGAAAGGAGAATGGTGTCGATGATGGTAAAGTGAATTTAAATAAATTGGTTCTATGGATGGTAGTATTGACTACATCAGTCGCAATAGAGCAACAATTACTATCGTTTATGGACACAGGTGGAAAATCATTGCTAAGTTGGCTAACAACAACGACTGATATGAAGCAGGATAATGTAAATGGCAAATTTACATGGCACTTAGCATCAAAACAAGGTGTTTCAGCTCCACGTCATATTTTTATAGCGTTACAGGATGCAAATCGAGAGGGTCGTCAATTATCCATTTATATGATATTTGATAAATTAGGAGTAAGTGAAGTTTCGTTGAGAATAAACGGAAAACAAGAGCCAGCAAAGATTGTACAGCTTGATTATAATAACAATGACGTAGCACGTGTATATCATAGAATATTGTCGTTTATGGGTCGTGATCAAAATGTTGATACTGGTTTGCAAATATCGCAAATTGATTTTGAAAAACATTATCCGATTTATTACTTTTCATTGGAACATCTTGACATGATGAGACAATCTGTTGTTGATATATACTTTCAAGCTCGGGTACAACGCCCTGCTAGTATAGCTGATTATAGAGCAGTTGCTGTCATTCTCAGTGATAAATCAATGTTGTTAGAAGGAGTTGGCGGATGAATGAGACTTATTGATGCACCAGTGGAAAACATGTAGTTATAAAATCCATAGGATTTTCACAATAAGATCAATTAAAAGTGTAAATTACGTTTTAGAATAGAATGACATATGGTATTGTTCATGTCCAGTTGACTGATGGTCAGGTCAAGAAATTGAAATAAAAGTCGGCTAAAGAATGTGGAACCACAATAACGCTGAAACCCACTCAAATGTCCGGTGGTGCGCATAAATTATCATTGACAGACCGTCAAATAAAACATTTCAATGATGCGCTAAAGAACAAACGAGGAGTTCAAATTGATTTTTCGAAAGCAGCAATCGCCAGTATGATAAAATCAGGTGGTATATTCCCGCTGTTAGCTGCTATTCCAGCATGGATTGCAGCGGCTGCCCCAGCCGTTGTGAAGGCGGCAGCGTTAGGAGCCGTTGGTACTGCTGCAGGAATGGCCCTGAAAAAAGCTACTGGGAATGGCTATAAAAAAGGGAAAGGGTCTAAGACTACCAGGAACCCCACACAATTGGTACAAGGGCGCGGGCCTAAGAATACCAAGAACGGCTTATTAGTGGAAAAATCCCTTGGATTTTCACCAATGTCCAATTTTGATTTAATTGATGCTGTAAAATCGTTATCAATAAAAAAACTTTAGAGGAGTTTTCATGAGAGATCAATTACCGTCAAAACCAGTGAAAAATGAAACGGGTATTATCAATCTTGATAACAGCAGCGGAGAAGGAACTCATTGGGTCGCATATGCAATTGATCCAGAAGGAGTTGTCTATTTTGATTCATATGGATTAGCTCCACCAAAAGAATTTATGCGATATGTATCTACAATGACAAAGTCATCGTTGGCTCCAATTTTTTATTCCACGCTACCAACACAACAGTTAAATGATCCACCGATATGTGGTCGTGAAGTATTAAACGTCCTTGCATAGATATCTAGATTTCCAAGGAAACCATCACAAGTTGTTGTTAATGAATATACCAGCGTGCAATGGCAAAAACGCTAGCGTTTTCACCATCGTCAATAATTTCATAATTAGAAATGATTTAGAAAAACGTTAATGATTTCGTATAATGATTGATATTTGGGGACGACCTCTATCAGAGTAAAAAGAAAAACAGAAACCGATAGTAAATTCGCTGTCGAAGATGTAAAAAAATAATCGAAGATGAAATCGCCGAGACATTAAACTTGTCAAGTGTAGATCCTGGGGAAATAGTTGTATTTCAAGATCGCCAGGGCAAATTAAAATCTAGTAATGTGTCATTGGATGATATCTTAATACGAAGACATGACGTCGTTGAAAATACAATAGCGTTATATTCAAACGATGGAAAACTCAAACCCGGGGTATTTGTTTCGACGATCACGGATAAACTAACAACAGTAGGTAGCACAGCAAACGCGATAAAATCACTCAATGATGAATATAACAATCATAAAACTGAATTCAATAAATTTTATGAATTACAAAAGTCAATCGTAGACAAAATCGACAAACAGCTGCTAGAATTCCTTGGAAATCCACCAGTAACCAACATACCGAATATTGCAGAGATAAAAGCATCTATGTTGGAATTTGCAACATTTCAATTAAGATATTTAGAACACGTAAAACAGTTTTCAACATTTCGTAAAAACATTGTTGATAAATTTTTGGGAGGTCCACTTGATAAAATAGATATCAAACTTCCGGATATTAAAAAATCCATCGAAGAAATACCAGCGATTAATCGGCAATTGGAAGCAATCAACACGGATATTACAACGTTCAAAAATAATCTTCCGTTACTTGAAAAAAATAAAGATTCCTCATGAGAAGAATATCATAAATATGGTATACACAGTTCTCTCTGGATCATTAGATTGGGAACCTAAAAAGAATACAATAACTCTCACTGTGTCAAACAAGGGTATTTATCGATTAAAAATTGTGTCACTGAATAAGTTTAATATATCATCATCGACTTCATATGGATACAACAACGTGATTTCAACGACTATTGACGTGGGTAAATACGAATGGTTTACAATAACAAGCACTGATCCTAATTTAAATAAGACATCATTTGTATGGTACATAGAGTTTGTAGCTGATCTGAATTAGAATTTTTAACAATTAGAAACCACTTGAGGTTTTAAAATAATATGACTTCGTCATCGCAATATCGCTATGATACCGTCAAAGAGTTTTTAACGAAACTCAAAACACTCATTGATGAGTATGAAATAAAAATAAAAAAAACGCAGGAGAATTACCGCGACTGATGTTACAGTATACTCGGTATCTGGTATAATGGCCGGTGCTGGTATTATACTAACTTCAGTAACAATGGTAGCTCCGATTGCTGTCCCAATTGCTATTTCCGCGGTGACAACATTTGCTGGGATTGCAAATGCTATTACTAAAAAAATATCATCGTGTTCTCAAGAAAAACTTAATGACTATACAGTAAAACATCAAACAGTATCTAACGGTTACTCACAATTGTCCTCGTTGATGTCATCATCGATTGATGATACGATAATTACCAAAGACGAGTTCTCCGCGATGGTACGTATTTATGATACTACGATTAAAAACGCTAGCGTTTTTTCATCTATAGCAAAATTAGACATTGTAAATAATAATAATAATGACGCAAGAGATTCAACTACTTCAGCGGATAGCAGAAAATACCACTCCGCGGAAAACAAGCATGATATCAATATCGTCAACAAACCTTGAATTCAGTGTGAATTTCCCTCCCCTGTTTCAGTAAAGGAAATCACGTTGGCAAAATTACGAGTGTATTATAGTTGGCCTAATATAAGATCGGTTTCATTTGGTGGTCAGAGACCTAATAATTCTCTGGTGTTTGCATATAGGAATAAAAAAGATGACACTCCAGATTGGAACGTTGTTTCAATACCAACTGGGTCCTATCAAAATGAGCAAATTAATAATGAATTACAACGTAGAATAAAATCTATTACTAGAAGGGAATCAAAAATCGCGATAACAGTTCATGAACCAACACTATAATCTGCAATTGAAATAGGCTCTCCGGGGTATGTTGTAGATATTTATAACAGTTCAATAAGAACAGTATTAGGATGGCCCGAAGATCCACCTGGTAGAAATGCAAGCACTTCCATACCCGAGCCGGTAAAGTCTGATTATATCACTGATAAGATAGCATCCGAGAATCCAGTAGAAGGTAATAGAAATCGCAGGAGTATATCTTCTAATCTCCTTAGCAAGGCGATTCGTGAGGCGATCGCGATTAGCGTTTTAAAGGTCATGAAGGCGAGGATAGAGAAATTGGTGAAAGAGAGAGATGAAAAGGTGAAGAAGAAATTGAAGAAAGAGTTGAATGAAAAGTTTAATGAGGAGTTAGATGAATGTCGTATTACTGATAGATTCACAGCGACAAATAATGATCTTTCGTTATTGTTAGTATCTCTAAGATCTGGTTCTCTCACTAAAGACGAATTCATCAGCGTGGTAGCTACATGTAATAAAATTATCGATGACGCAGAAAAATATTATTCTCGAACCATTCAGGAAATAGCAGGTGATCCTGAATTAAGTAAATTTTTTGCAGAGAAATATAAAATCCCCGTTGAAGATATTCAAACGTTTAAACTACCAGGATATAACATACCAGAATTGAAGAGAGATCTCAGAGCGGCCATCGACGAGGGATTCAGAATAATCCATGACGAATGGGAAAATAAACAACCCAAACCAACTATATTGACTCACAATAATTCTCAATACGGCGACGGTAGACATATCGCACCAAACAATCTGGACATTTCATCGGTGATCGCGCTTAATTTAACGTGTGATGTAATCGAAAGAAGCTATCAAATTAATCTCGAGCAATCAAATCAAGCTCGACAAGGTTACATTCTTTATTCATTTACGCCAACAGTTCCTCCAGGATTTTTAATTGTTGAAAATCCGACTAATCCAGTCTATATGAAATGTCAAAATGATTCGCTAACTAGAATTAATTTTACACTCACCGATCAGTCAAATAATTTAATTGATCTACGTGGTCAAATATTATCGATTAGTCTGTTTGTGAAAAGCGAACAAATATTCGGTTAAATCATTTGTATTAACCCTGAAATCCTTCCAGCAGCGGGGAGGGCTATGACAACATATTTGCCACGTAGATGATAGCAATTGGCAGCAATTCGAGGGTGGTTATGACAACATATTTACGACAAAATCGCTAAGGCTCCATTTGTAAAATGGGGCCTTTATTATTTTTTTTTTTGGTTGAAATATGAGATTTCTTAGGAAACCTCCATTGGACATTCTGAGGCTTTAATCGATTTTGTCTCAAACATTCGTAGGGTTCGACCTCCCTGCTGCTTAATAATTTTAGTCCAATAGCTGATATAGAAATAGATAACTGTTGGCACAAACTAGTGATGACAAATGCATCTAATCATCCCCAGAATGTGTCATATGGAGTATATTTCTGTACAAGTTAGTAGAACTGGAAAAGAGTATTTCTTCTTATTGTTACTTTCCTTTCATATTTGTCGATTCGAATCCTGGACTTCGCTTAAATCGTACCTGTATCACCTTGACGGGAAGCATTTCGAGACTTCGAGATTTCGAGGGACGAAAGTCAATAAAATGAACTCGGCAAGTGTTCCTTTATCCTCTTTTCTCTTATGCTAGTCATTAAGCTATACTACAAACAGGAGAATCTGGAAACATATTGATTTGTCCGCATATTTACCTCAAATGAAATTTTCTTCTCTTCCATTTTGAATGTAAGCTGTAGATTATCTCTGGATTTGCAAAATTCATTGCTAAATGTCAGTCTTCTCAGCACTAAAATGAGATCAATATATGTAGATACATTTATTTTATATGTCCACTTTTTAACCAAATGTGAGACAAATTATATGCTGCCTTTCGAGACATATCTATATGCCTCGCTTTTGTAATAATAATAATAATAATAATAATAATAATAATAATAATAATAATAATAATAATAATAATAATAATAATAATTTTAGTCCAATAGCTGATATAGAAATACATTCCTTTTGGCACAAACTAGTGATGACAATTCTATCTAATCATCCCCAGGATGTGCCATATGGAGTATATTTCTATTCCAGTTAGTAGAACTGGAAAAAGAGTATTTCTTCTTATTTTTACTTGCGTTTGATATTTGTCGATTCGAATCCTGGACTTCGCTTAAATCGTTACTGTACCGCCTTGACGGGAAGCTTTTCGAGACTATGTTCAAGGGACGATATTCAATAAAATGTTCTGAGCAAGTGTTCCTTTAAACTCTTTTCTCTTATGCTAGACACTAAGCTATACGACTAACAGGAGAATCTTGAAACATTGATTTGTCGGTATCCTTACCTCAAATGCAATTTTCTTCTCTTCCATTTTGATTGGAAGCTGTAGTCTTTCTCTGACTTTGCAAA
Source organism: Potamilus streckersoni (assembly GCA_016746295.1). Taxonomy (NCBI): domain Eukaryota; kingdom Metazoa; phylum Mollusca; class Bivalvia; order Unionida; family Unionidae; genus Potamilus; species Potamilus streckersoni. The sequence continues at coordinate 4,132,941 of JAEAOA010001685.1, forward strand.
ATTCATTGTTAAATGTCAGTTTTGACAGCAACATAGTGAGAAAAATATATGTAGATACATTTATTTTATATGTCCCCTTTTCAATCAAAATGTAAGACAAATTCTATGCTCCCTTTCTAGACATATCTATACGCCTCGCTTTTGTAATAATAATAATAATAATAATAATAATAATAATAATAATAATAATAATAATAATAATAATAATAATAATAAAAATAAGAAGAAGAAGAAGAAGAAGAAGAAAAATAATAATAACAACAATAACATTAATAATAATAACAATAATAATAATAATAATAATAATAATAATAATAATAATAATAATAATAATAATAATAATAAAAATAATAATATTAAAAATAATAATAATAATAATAATAATAATAATAATAATAATAATAATAATAATAATAATAATAATTTTAGTACAATAGCTGATACAGAAATACATACCCGTTGGCACAAACTAGTGATGACAAATGCATCTAATCATCCCCAGAATGTGCCATATGGAGTATATTTTTATTCCAGTTAGTAGAACTGGAAAAAGCGTATTTCATCTTATTTTTACTTTCCTTTCATATTTGTCGATTCGAATCCTGGACTTCGCTTAAATCCTACCTGTATCACCTTGACGGGATTCTTTTTGAGACTATATTCAAAGGACGATAGTCAATAAAATGAACTCGGCAAGTTTTCCTTTATCCTCTTTTCTCTTATGCTAGTCATTAAGCATTACTACTAACAGGAGAATCTATAAACATATTGTTTGGTCGGCATATTTAACTCAAATGAAATTTTCTTCTCTTCCTATTTGAATAAAAGCTGTAGATTTTCTCTGAATTTGCAAAAGTCATTTCTAAATGTCAGTTTTTTCAGCACTAAATGAGATCAATATATGTAGATACATTTTTATGTCACCTTATTAATCAAAATGTGAGAAAAATTCTCTGCTCCCTTCCTAGATATATCTGTATGCCTCGCTTTTGTAATAATAATAATAATAATAATAATAATAATAATAATAATAATAATAATAATAATAATAATAATAATAATAATAATAATTTTAGTCCAATAGCTGATATAGAAATACATACCTGTTGGCACAAACTAGTGATGACAAATGAATCTAGTCATCCCCAGGATGTGCCATATGGAGTATATTTCTGTTGCAGTTAGTAGAACTGGAAAAAGAGTATTCTTTTTGTTACTTTCCTTTGATATTTGTCGAGTCGAACCATGGACTTCGCTTAAATCGTACCTGTATCACCTTGACGGGAAGCTTTTCGAGACTATGTTCACAGGACGATAATAAATAAAATGAACTCGGCAAGTGTTCCTTTATCCTCTTTTCTTTTATGCTAATCATTAAGCTATACTACTAACAGGGGAATTTTAAAACATATTGTATTGTCCGCATATTTACCTCAGATGAAATTTTCTTCTCTTTCATTTTGAATGTAAGGTGTAGATTTTCTCTGAATTTGCAAAATTCATTGCTAAATGTCACTTTTATCAGCCCCAAAATGAGATCAATATATGTAGATACATTTATATGTCCCCTTTTTAATCAAAATGTGAGACAAATTCCATGCTCCCTTTCTAGACATATATGAATGCCTCGCTTTGTAATAATAATAATAATAATAATAATAATAATAATAATAATAATAATAATAATAATAATAATAATAATTTTAGTCCAATAGCTGATATAGAAATACATACCTGTTGGCACAAACTAGTGATGACAAATGAATCTGATCATCCCCAGGATGTGCCATATGGAGTATATTTCTCTTCCAGTTAGTATAACTGGAAAAAGAGTATTCTTATTGTTATTTTCCTTTGATATTTGTCGATTCGAATCCTGGACGTCGCTTAAATCGTACCTGTATCACCTTGACGGGAAGCTTTTCGAGACTATGTTCAAGGGACGATAGTCAATAAAATGTTTTAGGCAAGTGTTCCTTTATCCTCTTTTCACTTATGCTAGTTATTATGCTATACAATTTACAGGAGACTCTTGAAAGATATGGATTTGACAGTATGCTTTCCTCGAATGCAATTTTCTTTTCTTACATTTTGCATGTAGCTGTAGATTTTCTTTGAATTTGAAAAATAATTTGCTAAATGTCAGGTTTTTCAGCACGGAAATGAGATCAATATATGTAGACACATTTATATATGCCATTTTTAATCGAAATGTGAGACAAATTATATTCATCTTTTAATAATAATAATAATAATAATAATAATAATAATAATAATAATAATAATAATAATAATAATAATAATAATAATAAAAATTTTAGTCCAATAGCTGATAAAAAAATACATACCTGTTGGCACAAACTAGTGTTGTCAAATGCATCTAATCAACGCCAGGATGTGCCATCTGGAGTATATTTCTGTTCCAGTTATTAGAACTGGAAAAAGAGTATTTCTTCTTATTTTTACTTCCCTTTCATATTTGTCGATTCGAATCCTGGACTTCGCTTAAATCGTTCCTGTACCACCTTGACCGAAAGCTTTTCGAGACTATGTTCAACGGACGATAGTCAATAAAATGTTTTAGGCAAGTGTTCCTTTATCCTCTTTTCACTTATGCTAGTTATTATGCTATACTATTTACAGGAGACTCTTGAAAGATATGGATTTGTCAGTATGCTTTCCTCGAATGCAATTTTCTTTTCTTACATTTTGCATGTAGCTGTAGATTTTCTTTGAATTTGAAAAATAATTTGCTAAATGTCAGGTTTTTCAGCACAGAAATGAGATTAATATATGTAGACACATTTATATGTGCCATTTTTAATCGAAATGTGAGACAAATTATATTCATCTTTTAATAATAATAATAATAATAATAATAATAATAATAATAATAATAATAATAATAATAATAATAATAATAATAATAATAATAACAATAACTTCAGTCTAATAGCTGATATAGAAATACATACCTGTTGGCACAAAGTAGTGATGACAAATGCATCTAATTATCCCCAGAATGTTCCATATGGAGTATATTTCTGTTCCAGTTAGTAGAACTGGAAAAGAGTATTTCTTCTTATTGTTACTTTCCTTTCATATTTGTCGATTTGAATCCTGGACTTCGCTTCAATCGTACCTGTATCACCTTGACGGGAAGCATTTCGAGACTATGTTCAAAAGACGATAGTCAATAAAATAAACTCGGCAAGTGTTCCTTTATCCTCTTTTCTTTTATGGTAGTCATTAAGATATACTACTAACAGTAGAATCTTGAAACATATTGATTTTTTCGCATGTTTACATCAAATGAAATTTTCTTCTCTTCCATTTTGAAGGTAAGCTGTAGATTTTCTCTGAATTTGAAAAAAAATCTTGCTAAATATCAGGTTTTTCAGCACAGAAATGAGATCAATATACGTAGACACATTTATATGTCCCATTTCAAATCGAAATGTGAGTCAAGTTGTATTCATCTTTTAATAATAATAATAATAATAATAATAATAATAATAATAATAATAATAATAATAATAATAACGATAATTTTAGTCCAATAGCTGATATAGAAATACATACCTGTTGGCACAAACTAGTGATGACAAATGCATCTAATCATCCCTAGAATGTTCCCTATGGAGTATATTTCTCTTCCAGTTATTAGAACTGGAAAAAGAGAATTTCGTCTTGAAGTTACTTTTCTTTGATATTTGTTTATTCAAATCCTGGACTTCGCTTAAATCGCACCTGTATTACCTTGACGGGCAGTATTTCGAGACTATGTTCAAAGGACGATAGTCAATAAAATAAACTCGGTAAGTGCTCCTCTATCCTCGTTTCTCTTATGCTAGTCATTAAGTTATACTACTAACAGGAGAATCTTGAAACATATTGATTTGTCCGCATATTTACCACAAATGAAATTTTCTTCCATGTTGAAGTTAAGCTGTAGATTTTCTCTGAGTTTGCAATATTCATTGCTAAAAGTCAGTTTTGCCATAACTAAAATGAGATCAAATATGTAGATACATTTATATTTCACCTTTTTAATCAAAATATGAGACAAATTATATGTTCCCTTTCTAGACATATCTGTATGCCTCGCTTTTTTAATAATAATAATAATAATAATAATAATAATAATAATAATAATAATAATAATAATAATAATAATAATTTTAGTCCAATATCTGATATAGAAATACATACCTGTTGGCACAAACTAGTGATGACAAATGCATCTAATCATCCCCAGGATGTGCCATATGGAGTATATTTCTGTTCCAGTTATTAGAACTGGAAAAAGAGTATTTCTTCTTATTTTTACTTCTCTTTGATATCTGTCGATTCGAATCTTGGACTTCGCTTAAATCGTTCCTGTATAACCTTGACGGGAAGCTTCTGGAGACTATGTTCAAGGGACGATAGTCAATAAAATGTTCTTGGCAAGTGTTCCTTCATCCTCTTTTCTCTTATGGTAGTTATTAAGCTATACTACTAACAGGAGAATCTTGAAAGATATGAATTTGTCAGTATGCTTTCCTCGAATGCAATTTTGTTTTCTTTCATTTTGCATGTAAGCTGTAGATTTTCTCTGAATTTGGAAAATAATTTGGTCAATAAATGTCAGGTTTTTCAGCAAAGAAATGAGATCAATATATGTAGACACATTTTTATGTCCCATTGCGAATAATTAAAAGAAGAAATACAAAATGTAATAATTAAATTCAACGATGACTGGAATAAAAAAAATTACAAGGGGGAGGGGTGATAAATGAGACATAATAGAAAAATGGGATAGATTAAAGAAGACTTTCAAGGTAGAAACTCAATAAAATATTCAAATAGGAGAACTGAATTGCAGATAAAATAGAAAAAAAAGAAATAAAAAAGAACTGAAAAAAGGGTAACCCAAAGAAGTTGAAATTGAACTTAAAGAGAAATTAAATAATTCATATAAGAAAGTGAAATGTGATATAATTTCATCACAACAAAAAGATTTATGTGATGACTTTATCACCATAGAAGAAGTATAAAGTACAATAATCAAACTAGCGAAAGCGAAATCACCAGGAAGAGATGGATTCACGACGGAATTCTATCAAAAATTCCAGCTACTATAAAATACTAAGTAGAATCCTAACAAACAGTGTTAAGAAAAGGATGGATATAATTGTAAACAGAAATCAAACATGTGGGACCAAAGGGACGGATATACAGAATGACATACTTAATATAAAACAATAATAGAATATATACAGAACTATGGGCAAAATGGCGTTATGGTGCTAATTGACCAAGAGAGGGCCTTTGACAGAATTGAACACACCTATATACAAAAGATTCTAACAAAAATTACTTTCGGAAAATATTTCCGAAAATGGACGTAAATCCTGTACTAAAATATAAATGCTACAGTGCAGCTAAATGGGGTAACATCAGAAGAATTTGAAATAGGAAGGTTAGTGGGGCAAGAGAGCCTACTGTCCAAGTTATTATATGTATTAGCAATAGAAAATCTAAGCATCATGATAATTGAAAAAGATTGAGGGAATAAAAGTCCCAAATATCCAAGAAGAATTTAAAATGTTCCTCCATGCAGGTGATTGTACTAACGTCATCAAAGACCAAAATTAATTCGAACACATAGAAAAGGAAATGAATTGTTTGGGAAAGTACCCGGTTCTAAAATCAGTCATGAAAAAACAGATTCTAAACATAGGCAACTAGACAGGAAACCACCCTGGACACCCAATTCACTCCCGTTTTATTAAAGACAGAGTCAAATCTCTAGGAACATACTTTGGGAAACGTGACGAAAAAGCTACAAATGTGTGATAAACAAGATAAAAAAAAGAAGATGGAAATCTTGGTACACACGCCATATGCATAATAGAGCGCTCAAAGTTGGCCAACACAGTGCTCCTCAAACATGAACAATATTATAAAATCAATTGATAGTGATAACAAAAAAATAGAAAAAATTGATAGTGAGATACATTTGGAATTTAAAAAAAAAATTATATAGAAAAAGAAACCTTACATAAAGTGAATAAGGGACATTAACATTACCTAACCCAGTTTTAGTCAAACAATTAAACATTATTATTCGGTTGAAATTAGGTCGAAATCAGAAAGACACTATATATATATATATATATATATATATATATATATATATATATATATATATATATATATATATATATATATATATATATATATATATATTTATATAAATATATATTTATTTATATATATATATATATATATATATATTTATATATATATATATATATATAATTATATATATATTTATATATATATATATATATTTATTTATATATATATATATATATATATATATATATATATATATATATACATACTTATATATATATTTATATATATATATATATATATATATATATATATATATATATATATATATATATATATATATATATATATATATATATACATATATATACATATATATATATATATATATATATATATATATATATATATATATATATATATATATATATATATATATATATATATATATATAGTATTTGCATGTATGTATGTATGTATGCATGTATGTATGTATGTATGTATGTATGTATGTATGTATGTATGTATGTATGTATGTATGTATGTATGTATGTATGTATGTATGTATGTATCTATCTATGTATGTATGTATGTATGTACGTACGTACGTATGTACGTATGTATGTATGTATGTATGTATGTATGTATGTATGTATGTATGTATGTATGTATGTATGTATGTATGTATGTATGTATGTATGTATGTATGTATGTATGTATGTATGTATGTGTGTGTGGATATATATATATATATGTATATATATATATATATATATATATATATATATATATATATATATATATATATATATATGTGTGTGTGTGTGTGTGTGTGTGTGTGCATATGTGTATGTGTGGTTGTGTTTCCAATTAGGAATATGGGGGATTTATATAATAATAATAACTCATTAGCAAAAATATAATTGTCCCAATTGAATTTTAATAGATTTTTTTATCAAGGAACTATGGGGAGTTGATATATAAAAAATATACAAAATATGAGAGAGAAAAGGTTGAAAGAGAAAATTGGGTGGGCGTAATTGGGAAGATAACATAAAAAATTGGACAAACATCAAATTTTTAAAAATACAAAGTTTAATGTTCAAATGCCTGCATAAGGTATGGCTAAAGGGCGAAACTGCAAAAAAAAAAAGGACGACATGCGATAAAAACAATACCGAAATGTCTCATGTGTAAAATGACATAGTACACAAAGATACATGTAATAACTGAATGCAAGAAAAACAAGCAGAGCTAAAATAATTTTACAAATCCAGAACATGGAAAAGTATAGAAACATTCTACGTCTCTATGCAAAACGAGAAAAAAAATTATTATAGATATTATTAGTTTCGTTTTTGAAATGGTGAGATCGGGGACGTGATTTTGATAAACAAATAACCTGTCGCACGATCCTATAATAAAATAACGTTTTGAGCCTTTTACCTGCCGGGTACAAAATAATATCCCTCATTAAAATCAACGTAACCCGTAATAGATACCAGGAGGATGAAAGAGTCAGCCAGGGGCTCGAGATGGGGAGGTTTTTTTTTTTCGATAAATAATACAAATAGAAGTTCTGCCAGTTTAAGTACTGGCCGGAGCCTCCACTCCGTCCTCGCCTCAGGTAGCAAACGTGTTTGGTTTTCCGACTCAAATGAAATTATCTGTTTGTTGTGGATTATATTAAAATGAATTGAAACATAAAGTTTTCTGGTATCACGTATAACAATATTTACCCAACTGGGAACCCAAAAATTAAATAACATCTAACTCTTTTCTGTTCAATTGATAAGACAGGGAACCTACACATGGAAGAGGTATGGGACGTAGACGTCGCGGGTTCAAGTCACATGGCGCCAAGCGAAGTGGATAAGCCCACGGAAGGGCCTCGTATACACACATTGACTGACAGCGTACCTAGATGGAAAAATAGGATCAAGAACATAACCGGGGGTGACCCATACTCCACTAACAAATTATTTATTCTTTTGATATTTAGCGCCTTTTGGACACCTTTTTACGTAAAAAAGATAAATTATTTTATTAGATATGCAGAAACAAGCGACCCGAAATAAGGAAGCCTTATTTGTGTAGAAAGAAAATTCACGGGTAGTGACTGGAAATTGGGATGCATCCAAAAGTAAGGAAAGCATAGGAATATAAAGGTAATGTGGCTACTTACAAAGGATGCATCGTAACTGTTTACCAAAACTCCCGATGGAAAAACAAGAGACGTCTCATTAAAAACAGACATAACAAATAGATTGTATTTATTTTTTTCTTAAGCGTACCGTCTCTCATTCAAAATGATGATCTAAATTGAAATTCAAAATTTAAATTTAATATGGAAATGAATGACATTTCCAAAAAATAAAATTTTAGCATTCCTTTTGCTTTTAAATAAAAATATATAACTTAGTAGCAAAAACCTCGAAAATATCTGATATAAATGCCGTCCTCACAAAAAATCTATTGCAAACACAATATAGCATAACACATTTATCATACACAGGACTTTATGGAATCTTGTCAAAGGAAACTAATTTTGAAAAAGTGAGGGATTCCGATCAAATAATTTAAATTTGATATGAGGAATAAAAAATCAGATACAATACTCCGTCCAAAAATCTGATTTAAATACAACTTTGATTTAATAAAATATAACAATGCATCTCATTTTAGGGGGTACAAATAGACATGAAATACTTTTATTTACTTTTTGCTAAGGGGTCGGGATGTGGGTGGGGCATTTTTCCGGTTCTTCCCACCACCGAAAAAAGTATCAATAGGTCGCCTTAGTAACGTGATTAATACCTCAGAATGATGAAAATATATTTCTTTAAAACAAAGATCACTGAAAAGTAAATACACAAGCTGAATAATGAGTTTTCTTTCTTTCTCCGTCAAATTTACCTTGTCTGAATTGTGCAGTATCTTTCTGTAATGTATGGCTTCATTGTGATTAGTGATTAAGACACTCTAAGGAATCGCCCTGATAAATACAGAAATAACCTATCGACAAAAAATAGAAACCCTAGCGATTATAGGGACTATAAGGAATTTGTAATAACAGTTAAGGATGAAAAGAAATATAAGAGGAAAAAATGAAGAAAAAAAACATTTTAAGTTATAATATGTGAATTAAGTAAAATTAGCAAACACGAAGTTTGCAGAAAGAAACCCAAGAAAAGACTGGCATAACACATAGAAGAAACTGGCAGGGATTAAGTGTCTTAAGATACAAAGTATCAGGTACAAATACCTCCATGACGTTTGCCTGACTGCAGAAGTAGCATTAACAAGAAACATGATACGGACAATGTTAAAATGTCCCATATGCAAAACGGTCATCTTCAAAAATACCATTCGCTGTGGGGGATGGGACTTGGTTGACTGCCCGCTTAGGGAAGGTACCAGTCGGTGCGCTCGCCTGGGTTCTTTCCTCGCAGGAAGAGAATGTGGAGCTTATTAAAAGAAAATATAAGTTTAAAAAATAATTCATATCCGATGTCTCCTTGTAAATACTAAAACACTAACAATTATATACAAGCAAAAGACACTAACCATAAGAACTTAAATTTTTTTTCTCAACAAAACACAGATAGATTACAGGAAACAGCAGCTTGGAAGAAGTGTAGAGAATACCGGTAGATAATAAGGGAAAACGTCACTTGGCGTAAGCGAAGTGAAATGGCCTGGAGAGGAGTTCTTGTAAACCTCAAACGTAGGATATGGACAGAATAAAAAATCCCTGACGAGAATACATTAACAATGTACTAATATTAATATCATTCGTTTCATCAAACGACAAAATTACAATATTGAACTCTTTGTTTTAAACTTTAGGTTCTTTATTAGCTCTATAGACGGTTTGCATTATGTCGATTTAACAGACAAGTCTATCCCCACAAATAACGTGTAGCTTGATCAATACAAATAAAGATAATGTGGCTCCTTATTTAGGACGTAGCCAAAGCAAGTCAAAATAAATGCTCCAAGAATAATATGCCGTTTCAAGGGCATTAGAAGAAATAAAATATGGACGTTTTTTTAATTTTGCAGCTAAATTGTATCCATTCAAATAAATTAAGAAAGATAGAAAATTGAAAATATTCGATTTTAATTAAACTCAGACTTTCTAAATATTTTTTCAATTCTTTTTTTTTACATAACGAAAGCACAAACAGACAACTTGAAATTTGATATTCGATCGTCCTATAAGAAAATCTATTGCATACAAACAATATACACGTAGCAAATACCCGACTTATGTCATCATTGGCAAAGATCACTGTAAAATATAATGGGAGGGACTCCGCCTTGGACAATTTTGCAAAATAGGAAAAGAAAGCATGGAAAAAACAAATGTAACATAATATAAACTTATATATATATATATATATATATATATATATATATATATATATATATATATATATATATATATATATATATATATATATGTATATATATATATATATATATATATATATATATATATATATATATATATATATATATATATATATATATATATATATATATATATATATATATATATATATATATATATATATATATATATATATATGTGTGTGTGTGTGTGTGTGTGTGTGTGTCGGAGAGGGGTGGGGTGGGGTGGACGGTGAGACAGAAAAAGCTGATGAAAGAGGAATTTAGAGGAGTGAATTAGCGAGAATAATCTGTACTAGAAAAAAATTATTGTACACTAGCATAAACTATCCCAGCAATGATATAACAACAACAACAACAACAACAATAATAATAAAACTATTACTACTACTATTACTACTACTACTACTACTAATTATTATTATTATTATTATTATTATTATTATTATTATTATTATTACCAACTACTACTACTACTACTACTACTACTACTACTACTACTACTACTACTACTACTACTACCACACCGTTATATCAGTGACAACATATTCATATATTTTTCTTTTTTGTGTGTGTATGTGTGTGTGTGTGTGTGTGATTTTTATTTTTAACGTAGCTTATATAATTTGCAACACGAGGTATGGATTGTTTCGGTTTATAATAATGTCTACCACTGAGGGATAGTGCCAAAGACACATGGCATCAAATCTATTCAAGCATATTATTCTCTTGTTCCATTTTTGTCTTTGTTATGGCTCGGTTTAGGTTCAAACCTGTGACCTCCTGCACATAAAACGGATGTTTTAACCACTCAGGCCATTTTTATTCTTGTATTTAATTTGCGGATTTGCAAGTATACAAAATCATTAATACAATATTGCAGAATAAAGTTTCCGTTTGATACACGACTACTATGGATCAATATTTGGAATAGTATGCCTTCACTAATAATGTCAGCCACATTAAATCATATATATATATATATATATATATATATATATATATATATATATATATATATATATATATATATATATATATATATATATATATATATATATATATATATATATATATGTGTGTGTGTGTGTGTGTGTGTGTGTGTGTGTGTGTGTGTGTGTGTAGATGAGGAGAGTGCATGAAATAAAATTATGTTTAGTGTTTTATGCCAGGATTATACAACAACATCCTGTCAATTTTTACACATTTTCATGATTAATATCGCTGGTTCAATTGCAAAAAAGTATTTTATTTTTTAAATTGAAATAAGTATTTCCAGCTGTTTCCGTTGGTTTTATGATTTAATTACAAGTTACTAAAGACGGCAAGTCCTCAATCTTTCCGCTAATTATTTATTACTCACATACCACGAACATTCCACGTTTGCTATTGAATAAACATTGATAATAGACTTTAACACTACGAGATTAATGAGCTTGGGAAAACATCCGTTTCTCCGCATTAGTAGTATGGAATCTAAGCCGAGTTAGCTTTGAACCCTGCTCACTTCATTGATCAATAGAAAGTGGTCCGTCGATATTTCGCCGATTACTTTACCAATACTGCTAGTGGCGGGTACAAAATGCTCTCGGCACCTGATAATTAGTAGTGATTACTAATCCGGTGCCACTTTTTGAGTCGTGTCAAAAGCAAGCAATCAATTCTGGGGGTATATATATCCTGTTTCTAGGAGGGGCAGTCCAAGTTTTTGGGAATTTTAATCTACAACGCCCATAGGAAGGATCTTTTCTGGATATTTACAATTTATGTTGGACACATTAATTGATAAAGAACAGTCGACAAATCTTGGAGTATACCGAACCAGTTTCTTCGACGTGAAGCCACAATTCGGGGAATTTAATCTACTATGTCAGTGTCATTTCTCTTTTCTGGATATTTACAATTTTTGTTGGACTGAAGGAACATATTCGTTTATCAAGAACAGAGGACTGAATGAAATAGAAAGGTAGGAATATGCAATTTCTTAAAATCTTATTAACTTTATCTTTGCAGGTGTAAAAATAAGTAGTTTAATTTATATTATTATGTGTGTATTTAGTTAAGGTGTCACGCTTGGTTATTTAATTATGATATAATTCTTGAATTGTTAACTAATCATGTAATTAGTGTATATATTAATTGTATTAGCCGGAAATCGTGCTATTTATCTACTCCACAGGTTTCAATTTTAAATATCTGATATGATTTAAACTGAGTTTTTAGGACCAGGGATTTGTACAAGTTTATTGTAGAGGCAAAGATCCGTAATAATCTCTTTATTTGAAAATGGTTTCACCATTCCCCAAAATTGCGATCCCAAAATGAGATTATAAATTAGCACAAGTGGATGTCAACAAATGCAAGTAAACCATTTTATGGAATCGCCGCAGAATCGATCATTGCATATCTACCACTACGTGCTGATCCTCTATCATCGCTAATGCTAATCCTCTGTCATCGTCAATGTTCTATTTTGTGCTTGATTATAATTAGTAGCTGCGAAAGTTTAGTGAACTGTTATGTTTGTATATCATTTTATTGGAAAATAAGCAATTTAATATGTTAGAAATTACTTTTCTATATGTCCTTATTGCATGTATTTCACTGACGTACTGATCATGAATATAAGCTATCTTTTATAATCTTTATCTTCAAGCATTTCCACAATCTGACACAGTCACAGAAAATTTCGATTTAAATTTAGAAATCCAGTCAAATCCGAAATTTTTATAGATTAATGTAATTTTTGGAATGTTCCGGTTAGTTTCCCTCTTGTTATTTAGAGAATTTGCACACCCACTCAAATGCGCAATCAATATACTCTTTGCAGGTATTTTTGGAATGCTAATGTTAGTTTATTTATAACTATGTTGGTATTTCCCAATATCAATGGAAACCATTTCTATCTAGGCATTAAAATGAATTATATTTTTATCCATTTAACAAAGATCTGCTTACAATGCCATTTCTTCTCTGATCAGTGTCTTTAATAGAGTAACGCCATATTTTTAATGTAGCGGTTTAAAGCGCTACCTTTTTTTCCGATGGCTCGCATCACGGTACATCACTGTACCATTACTACGATATTCTCGTCCGTATAGAATATACGGAAATTCGGGTTTATCCTGGGTATGTAGATAATTATATTAATGGTGTCTTTTCATTATTTATAATTAAAATTGATATAATAAATTTTCTTTACAAAACAGTTGTATCTGAACATTATTATTATTATTATTATTATTATTATTATTATTATTATTATTATTATTATTATTCTTCTTCTTCTTCTTCTTCTTCTTCTTCTTCTTCTTCTTCTTCTTATTATTATTATTATTATTATTATTATTATTATTATTATTATTATTATTATTATTATTATTATTATTATTATTATTATTATTATTATATCAATTGTAGACATATGTAATAGGTCCAGTACACGTATTCCTTTGTAACGCTAATTACCATCCTAAGATATGAATTGATTGTTGCATTTTGTGGTCATTTACATGGCCTTCTGCTTATCTTCCTAACTCTATGTTTAACAAAATTCCCAGGATTTAAAATATATTTTATGCTGGCAACTGCCAGTCAAGATGCAGAGTTGCTAGTGTGACCTCACATCACGAAAGTAACCAAATAGGCGCGAAAATTTTGCGTACGAGGTAACGGAAATTCGGAGCATTGAAGATATGGCAATATTTATATTTTGGGGTTATGGTCGCAGATAATACTTCGGAATAAGGTTTAACTCTAAGGTACTTTTATTATTATTCTATATTTATTTTGATTTCTGGTCTCCTTTAACAGTTTTCTCCTCTTTGAATTCTACGCAATTATAACAAATATTTACTGAGGAAGTTCGTTTAATGTTGACTGAACCTCTGTAATGAATATCTTGCCCAGGTGTTGACATTCTACTCAGTGGCATTTCCAGTTATGTAAAAAGTGTAGCGACTGAAACGTAGGATTGATTGTCAATAGATAATAGTTTTGCCAACAGGTTCTAATGTCCGCAGATTCATATATTGTTGCAGTTTTTGATTACAAATTATACAACAATTATACACCGAAACTTATTATAGGTTAATTACCATTTCATTTTAGGGAGTGGGGACTGATTTTCTTTGACCTGAAAAATTTCATTTTTTATCACAAGATTATATTTGTTAAATAGCATAATGCATACATTTTATTATTTCCCGATAAATTAGAGCAAGATATTTGTTTAGCCATTGCTAAGAAAATTACATTTATGATCTCTAGTGTGGTATACCAAGATACGTTCGCGCTATGTGCAGATCTACCACTGCAGATTCTCTAGTTATAACCAGCTCTAGCCTCTAACATCATTGAGTTTCCAAACCATAATTATTAAAATTAAAACTTTTGCAATCTGGGAAGATTGTCCTCTTGTTGAAAACCAAAATGACAAAAATTGGATTGCTTAGTTTTGATTCTTTTGTAAATTATCAATATTTAATTTTAATCACAGTTATTTAAAAGGTACTTTCTACATTATGATCCAATAGTCGAAAGGCATTTAGTTTATAATCATTTCTTCTATACAATTATCATAATTGCACTTTCGAACACCGTACATCTATTAATTAATTTCTAAATTAATTTCTAAATTAATTTCTAAATTAATTTCTAAAGCTTTCCTGTTTTATCTGATGTGAATATTTTATGGGAAATATAAAGTACCGTCTCCTATCGAACTCATGTAACTTTAGTTCTAATTTGCAACAAAATCATTCCAATCGTTAATATTATAGATAACATAATTTGGTTGAATACAGCCTTTAGTGAATCAGTCGATTTATTGCATTTGCTGTTTCAGCATACTGTAAGGCATCGAAACGCTACACACTGCATTTTATACTCGTCTCCTGCCAATTTCGATGACATCAAATCTAAAAAATAGAAATACTGTCCACCAGGGACATCCTGATGCTAATTAGATGGCATTAATATCGTAGGTAAGAGCCTGCCTAAACGTATTTATCTGTCAATTTGAATACAACAGCACATTTGTGATGCTGAAAGGTCTGGAATGTAACTAACCATTCCGTTGAAAATTTAGAGTAAATCGACAGCTTATATAACTAATGGAAAAGAAAAACTTTGCCTTTGAGCTAAGCATACCATATAAAAAACGGTTCTATTTCTTATCAAATTAAAATCAACACCAAATCAATGCGTTTCAAAATTCATCAACAGAGAGCCACATGTTAATGTTATAGCGTAGTGACAAGCATAAGGGAAAAGAGGATAAGGTAAAAATTGCCGAGAAGAACATATCTTCGACTATCGTCCGTTGAACATAACATCTAAAAACTTCCCGTCAAGGTGGTACAGGAACGATTTAAACGAAGTCCAGGATTCGAATCGACAAATATCAAAGGGAAGTAAAAACAATAAGAAATACTCTTTTTCCAGATCTACTAACTGGATCAGAAATATACTCCATATGGGACATCCTGGGGATAATTAGATGCATTTGTCATTACTAGTTTGTGCCAACAGGTATGTATTTCTATATCAGCTATTGTACTAAAATTATTATTTTTATTATTATTATTATTATTATTATTATTATTATTATTATTATTATTATTATTATTATTATTATTATTATTATTATTATTATTATTATTATTATTATTATTATTATTATTATTATTATTATTATTATTATTATTACAAAAGAGAGGCATACAGATATGTCTAGAAAGGGAGCATAGAATTTGTCTCACATTTTGATTAAAAAGGTGACATATAAATGTATCTACATATTTGATCTCATTTTAGTTCTGACAAAACTGACATTTAGCAATGAATTTTGCAAAATCAGAGAAAATCTACAGCTTACCTTCAAAATAGAAGAGAAGAAAATTTCATTTGAGGTAAATATGCGGACAAATCAATATGTTTTAAGATCCTCCTGTTAGTGGTATAGCTTAATGACTAGCATAAGAGAAAAGAGGATAAAGGAACACTTGCCGAGTTCGTTTTATTGACTTTCGTCCCTTGAACCTAGTCTCGAAAAGCTTCCTGTCAAGGTGATACAGGTACAATTTAAGGGAAGTCCAGGATTCGAATCGACAAATATCAAAGGAAAGTAACAATAAGAAGAAATACTCTTTTTCCAGTTCTACTAACTGCAACAGAAATATACTCCATATGGCACATCCTGGGGATGATTAGATGCATTTGTCATCATTTTTTTTGTGCCAACAGGTATGTATTTCTATATCAGCTTTTGGACTAAAATTATTATTATTATTATTATTATTATTATTATTATTATTATTATTATTATTATTATTATTATTATTATTATTATTATTAAAGGATGAATACAATTTATCTCACATTTCGCTTTAAAATGTGACATATAAATGTGCCTACATATATTGAACTCATTTGTGTGCTGAAAAACCTGACATTTACCAAATTATTTTTCAAATTCAGAGAAAATCTACAGCTTACATGCAAAATGAAAAAAAAAAAGAAAATTGAATTCGAGGAAAGCATACTGACAAATTAATGTTTAAAGATTCTCCTGTTAGTAGTATAGCTTAATAACTAGCATAAGAGAGAAGATGATAAAGGAACACGTGCCGAGAACATTTTATTGACTATCGTCCTTTGAAAATAGTCTCGAAAAGCTTCCCGTCAAGGTGGTACAGGAACGACTTAAGCGAACTCCAGGTTTCGAATTGACACATATGAAAGGGAAGTAAAAACAAGAAGAAATACTCTTTTTCCAGTTCTACTAACTGAAACAGAAATATACTCTGAATGGCACATCCTGTGGATGATTAGATGCATTTGTCACCACTGGTTTGTGCCAAAAGGTATGTATTTCTATATCAGTTATTGGACTAAAATTTTTACTATTATTATTATTATTATTATTATTATTATTATTATTATTATTATTATTATTATTATTATTATTATTATTATTATTATTAAAAGATGAATACTATTTGTCTCACATTTCGAGTTAAAATGGGATATATAATTGTGTCTACATATATTGATCTCATTTCTGTGTTGAAAAACCTGATATTTACCAAATTATTTTTCAAATTAAGAGAAGATATACAGCTTACATGCAAAAGGAAAAAAAGAAAATTGCATTCGACGAAAGCATACTGACAAATCAATATGTTTCAAGATTCTCCTGTTAGTAGTATAGCTTAATAACTAGCATAAGGAAAATGAGGATAAAGGAACACTTGCCGAAAACATTTTATTGACTATCGTCCCTTGAACATAGTCTCCAAAAGCTTACCGTCATTGTGGTACAGGAATGATTTAAGCGAAGTCCAGGATTCGAATCGACATATATCAAAGGGAAGTAACAATGAGAAGAAATACTCTTTTTCCATTTCTACTAACTGAATCAGAAATATAATCCATATGGCACATCCTGGAGATGATTAGTTGCATTTGTCATCACTAGTTTGTGCCAACAGATATGTATTTCTTTATCAGCTATCGTACTAAAAATATTTTTATTATTATTATTATTATTATTATTATTATTATTATTATTATTATTATTATTATTATTATTAAAGGATGAATACAATTTACCTCACATTTCGATTTAAAATGGGACATATAAATGTGTCTACATATATTGATCTCATTTCTTTGCTGAAAAACCTACCATTTACCAAATTATTTTTCAAATTCAGAGAAAATCTACAGCTTACATACAAAATGAAAGAAAAGAAAATTGCATTCGAGGAAAGCATACGTACAAATCAGTATGTTTCAAGATTCTCCTGTTAGTAGTATAGCTTAATAACTAGCATAAAAGAAAAGAGAATAAAGGAACACTTGCCGAGAACATTTTATTGACTATCGTCCCTTGAACATAGTCTGGAAAAGCTTCCCGTAAAGGTGGTACATTAACGATTTAGCGAAGTCCATGATTCGAATCGACAAATATCAAAAAGAAGTAAAAATAAAAAGAAATACTCTTTTTCCAGTTCTACTAACTGGAATAGAAATATACTCCATATGGGACATCCTGTGGATGATTAGATGCATTTGTCATCACTAGTTTCTGCCAACAGGTATGTATTTCTATATCAGCTTTCGGAATAAAATTTCTATCATTATTATTATTATTATTATTATTATTATTATTATTATTATTATTATTATTATTATTATTATTATTATTAAAGGATGAATACAATTTACCTCACATTTCGATTTAAAATGGGACATATAAATGTGTCTACATATATTGATCTCATTTCTGTGCTGAAAAACCTCACATTTACCAAATAATTTTTCAAATTCAGAGAAAATCTAAAGCTTACATGCAAAGTGAAAAAAGAGAAAATTGCATTCGAGGAAAGCATTCTGACAAAAATTATATGTTTCAAAATTCTCCTGTTAGTAGTATAACTTAATGACTAGCATAAGAGACAAGAGGATAAAGGAGCACTTGCCGAGAACATTTTATTGACTGTCTTCACTTGAACATAGTCTCGAATAGCTTCCCGTCAAGGTGGTACAGGAACGATTAAAGCGAAATGCAGGATTCGAATCGACAAATATCAAAGAGAAGAAAAAGAAGAAGAAATACTCTTTTTCCAGTTCTACTAACTAGAACAGAAATATACTCCATATGGCACATCCTGGGGATGATTAGATGCATTTGTCATCACTAGTTTGTGCCAACGGGTATGTATTTCTATATCAGGTACTGGACTAAAATTATTATTATTATTATTATTATTATTATTATTATTATTATTATTATTATTATTATTATTATTATTATTTTTCTCCTTCTTCATCTTCTTCTTATTATTATTATTAATACAATTATTATTATTATCATAATTATTATTATTATTATTATTATTATTATTATTATTATTATTATTATTATTATTATTATTATTATTATTATTATTATTACAAAAGCGAGGCATATAGATATCTCCAGAAAAGGATGATATAATTTGTCTAACAATTTGATTAAAAAGGGGACATATAAAATAAATGTATCTACATATATTGATCTCATTTTGGTGCTGACAAAAGTGACATTTAGCAATGAATTTTGCAAAATCAGAGAAAGTCTACAGCTTCCAATCAAAATGGAAGAGAAAAAAATTGCATTTGAGGTAAGGATACCGACAAATCAATGTTTCAAGATTCTCCTGTTAGTCGTATAGCTTAGTGTCTAGCATAAGAGAAAAGAGTTTAAAGGAACACTTGCTAAGAACATTTTATTGAATATCGTCCCTTGAACATAGTCTCGAAAAGCTTTTCGTCAAGGTGGTACAGGAACGATTTAAGCGAAGTCCAGGATTCGAATCGACAAATATCAAAGGGATGTAAAAATAAGTAGAAATACTTTTTTTCCAGTTATACTAACTGGATCAGAAATATACTCCATATGGCACATCCTGGTGATGATTAGATAGAATTGTCATCACTAGTTTGTGCCAACAGGTATGTATTTCTATATCAGCTGTAGGACTAAAATTATTATTAATATTATTATTAATATTATTATTATTATTATTATTATTATTATTATTATTATTATTATTATTATTATTATTATTATTATTATTATTATTATTATTATTACAAAAGCGAGGCATACAGATATGTCTAGAAAGGGAGCGGAGAATTTGTCTGACATTTGGTTAATAAGGTGACATAAAAATGTATCTACATATATTGATCTCATTTTAGTGCTGGCATAACTGACATTTAGCAATGACTTTTGCAAATTCAGAGAAAATCTACATCTTTCATTGAAAATGGAAGAAAAGAAAATTTAATTTGAGGTAAATATGCCGACAAAAGAATAGGTTTAAAGATTCTCCTGTTAGTAGTATAGCTTAATGACTAGCATAAGAGAAAAGAGGATAAAGGAACACTTGCCGAGTTCATTTTATTGACTATCGTCCTTTGAACATAGTTTCGAAAAGCTTCCCGTCAAGTTAATACAGGAACGTTTTAAACGAAGTCCAGGATTCGAATCGACAAATATCAAAGGAAAGTAAAAATAATAAGAAATACTCTTTTTCCAGTTCTACTAACTGGATCAGAAATATACTTCATATGGCACATCCTGGTGATGATTAGATTCATTTGTCATCACTAGTTTGTGCCAACAGGTATGTATTTCTATATCAGCTATTGGACTAAAATTATTATTATTATTATTATTATTATTATTATTATTATTATTATTATTATTATTATTATTATTATTATTATTATTATTATTAATATAAGTATTATTATTATTATTATTATTATTATTATTATTATTATTATTATTATTATTATTATTATTATTATTATTATTATTATTATTATTATTATTATTATTATTATTATTATTATTACAAAAGCGAGGAATATATATATGTCTAGAAAGGTAGGATAGAATTTGTCTAACATTTTGATTAAAAAGGGGACATATAAAATAAATGTATCTACATATATTGATCTCATTTTGTTGCTGACAAAAGTGACAATTAGCAATGAATTTTACAAACTCAGAGAAAGTCTACAGCTTTCAATCAAAATGGAAGAGAAGAAAATTGCATTTAAGGTAAGGATACCGACAAATCAATGTTTCAAGATTCTCCTATTACTAGTATAGCTTAGTGAATAGCATCAGAGAAAAGAGGATAAAGGAACACTTACTGAGAACATTTTATTGAATATCGTCCCTTAAACATAGTTTGGAAAAGCTTTCCGTCAAGGTGGTACAGGAACGATTTAAACGAAGTCCAGGATTCGAATCGACAAATATCAAAGGAAAGTAAAAATAAGAAGAAATACTCTTTTTCCAGTTCTACTAACTGGATCAGAAATATACTCCATATGGCACATCCTGGTGATGATTAGATGGAATTGTCATCACTAGTTTGTGCCAAAAGG
The DNA here is from genome assembly GCA_016746295.1 of Potamilus streckersoni. Classification (NCBI taxonomy): domain Eukaryota; kingdom Metazoa; phylum Mollusca; class Bivalvia; order Unionida; family Unionidae; genus Potamilus; species Potamilus streckersoni. Next base: position 4,154,433 of record JAEAOA010001685.1, read on the forward strand.
TATGTATTTCTATATCAGCTATTGGACTATTATTATTAATATCATTATTATTATTATTATTATTATTATTATTATTATTATTATTATTATTATTATTATTATTATTATTATTATTATTATTACAAAAGCGAGGCATATAGATATATCTAGAAAGGTAGCACAGAATTTGTCTAACATTTTGTTTAAAAAAGGGACATATAAAATAAATGTATCTACATATATTATTATTTTTATTCTTATTCTTATTCTTCTTCTTCTTCTTATTATTATTATTATTGTTATTATTATTATTATTATTATTATTATTATTATTATTATTATTATTATTATTATTATTATTATTATTATTATTATTATTATTATTATTATTATTATTATTATTATTATTATTGTTATTATTATTATAATTATTATTATTATTATTATTATTATTATTATTATTATTATTATTATTATTATTATTATTATTATTATTATTATTATTATTATTACAAAAGCTAGGCATAGAGATATGTCTAGAAAGGGAGCGGAGAATTTGTCTGACATTTGGTTAATAAGGTGACATAAACATGTATCTACATATATTGATCTCATTTTAGTGCTGACATAACTGACATTTAGCAATGACTTTTGCAAATTCAGAGAAAATCTACAGCTTTCATTGAAATGGAAGAAAAGAAAATTTAATTTGAGGTAAATATGCCGACAAAAGAATAGGTTTAAAGATTCTCCTGTTAGTAGTATAGCTTAATGACTAGCATAAGAGAAAAGACGATAAAGGAACACTTGCCGAGTTCATTTTATTGACTATCGTCCTTTGAACATAGTTTCGAAAAGCTTCCCGTCAAGTTAATACAGGAACGTTTTAAACGAAGTCCAGGATTCGAATCGACAAATATCAAAGGAAAGTAAAAATAATAAGAAATACTCTTTTTCCAGTTCTACTAACTGGATCAGAAATATACTCCATATGGCACATCCTGGTGATGATTAGATTCATTTGTCATCACTAGTTTGTGCCAACAGGTATGTATTTCTATATCAGCTATTGGACTAAAATTATTATTATTATTATTATTATTATTATTATTATTATTATTATTATTATTATTATTATTATTATTATAATAATTATTATTATTATTATTATTATTATTATTATTATTATTATTATTATTATTATTATTATTATTATTATTATTATTATTATTATTATTATTATTATTATTATTATTATTATTATTATTATTATTATTATTACAAAAGCGAGGCATATAGATATGTCTAGAAAGGTAGCATAGAATTTGTCTAACATTTTGATTAAAAAGGGGACATATAAAATAAATGTATCTACATATATTGATCTCATTTTGTTGCTGACAAAAGTGACAATTAGCAATGAATTTTACAAACTCTGAGAAAGTCTACAGCTTTCAATCAAAATGGAAGAGAAGAAAATTGCATTTAAGGTAAGGATACCGACAAATCAATGTTTCAAGATTCTCCTATTACTAGTATAGCTTAGTGAATATCATAAGAGAAAAGAGGATAAAGGAACACTTGCTGAGAACATTTTATTGAATATCGTCCCTTGAACATAGTCTCGAAAAGCTTTCCGTCAAGGTGGTACAGGAACGATTTAAGCGAAGTCCAGGATTCGAATCGACAAATATCAAAGAGATGTAAAAATAAGTAGAAATACTTTTTTTTCTAGTTCTACTAACTGGAACAGAAATATACTCCATATGGCACATCCTGGTGATGATTAGATAGAATTGTCATCACTAGTTTTTGCCAACAGGTATGTATTTCTATATCAGCTATTGGACTAAAATTATTATTATTATTATTATTATTATTATTATTATTATTATTATTATTATTATTATTAATAATAATAATAATAATAAAATTATTATTATTATTATTATTATTATTATTATTATTATTATTATTATTATTATTATTACAAAAGCGAGGCATATAGATATCTCTAGTAAGGGAGGATATAATTTGTCTAACATTTTGATTAAAAAGGGGACATATAAAATAAATGTATCTACATATATTGATCTCATTTTGGTGCTGACAAAAGTGACATTTAGCAATGAATTTTGCAAAGTCAGAGAAAGTCTACAGCTTCCAATAAAAATGGAAGAGAAGATAATTGCATTTGAGGTAAGGATACCGACAAATCAATGTTTCAAGATTCTCCTGTTACTCGTATAGCTTAGTGACTAGCATAAGAGAAAAGAGGATAAAGGAACACTTGCTGAGAACATTTTATTGAATATCGTCCCTTGAACATAGTCTCGAAAAGCTTTCCGTCAAGGTGGTACAGGAACGATTTAAACGAAGTCCAGGATTCGAATCGACAAATATCAAAGGGAAGTAAAAATAAAAAGAAATACTCTTTTTCCAGTTATACTAACTGGATCAGAAATATACAACATATGGCACATCCTGGTGATGATTAGATAGAATTGTCATCACTAGTTTGTGCCAAAAGGTATGTATTTCTATATCAGCTATTGGATTATTAATATTATTATTATTATTATTATTATTATTATTATTATTATTATTATTATTATTATTATTATTATTATTATGAGGATTATTATTAAGAGGATTATTATTATTATTATTATTATTATTATTATTATTATTATTATTATTATTATTATTATTATTATTATTATTATTTTTACAAAAGCTAGGCATAGAGATATGTCTAGAAAGGGAGCGGAGAATTTGTCTGACATTTGGTTAATAAGGTGACATAAAAATGTATCTACATATATTGATCTCATTTTAGTGCTGACATAACTGACATTTAGCAATGACTTTTGCAAATTCAGAGAAAATCTACAGCTTTCATTGAAATGGAAGAAAAGAAAATTTAATTTGAGGTAAATATGCCGACAAAAGAATAGGTTTAAAGATTCTCCTGTTAGTAGTATAGCTTAATGACTAGCATAAGAGAAAAGAGGATAAAGGAACACTTGCCGAGTTCATTTTATTGACAATCGTCCTTTGAACATAGTTTCGAAAAGCTTCCCGTCAAGTTAATACAGGAACGTTTTAAACGAAGTCCAGGATTCGAATCGACAAATATCAAAGGAAAGTAAAAATAATAAGAAATACTCTTTTTCCAGTTCTACTAACTGGATCAGAAATATACTCCATATGGCACATCCTGGTGATGATTAGATTCATTTGTCATCACTAGTTTGTGCCAACAGGTATGTATTTCTATATCAGCTATTGGACTAAAATTATTATTATTATTATTATTATTATTATTATTATTATTATTATTATTATTATTATTATTATTATTATTATTATTATTATTATTATTATTATTATTATTATTATTATTATTATTATTATTATTATTATTATTATTATTATTACAAAAGCGAGGAATATATATATGTCTAGAAAGGTAGCATAGAATTTGTCTAACATTTTGATTAAAAAGGGGACATATAAAATAAATGTATCTACATATATTGATCTCATGTTGTTGCTGACAAAAGTGACAATTAGCAATGAATTTTACAAACTCTGAGAAAGTCTACAGCTTCCAATAAAAATGGAAGAGAAGATAATTGCATTTGAGGTAAGGATACCGACAAATCAATGTTTCAAGATTCTCCTGTTACTCGTATAGCTAAGTGACTAGCATAAGAGAAAAGAGGATAAAGGAACACTTGCTGAGAACATATTATTGAATATCGTCCCTTGAACATAGTCTCGAAAAGCTTTCAGTCAAGGTGGTGCAGGAACGATTTAAACGAAGTCCAGGATTCGAATCGACAAATATCAAAGGGAAGTAAAAATAAAAAGAAATACTCTTTTTCCAGTTATACTAACTGGATCAGAAATATACAACATATGGCACATCCTGGTGATGATTAGATAGAATTGTCATCACTAGTTTGTGCCAAAAGGTATGTATTTATATATCAGCTATTGGATTATTATTATTATTATTATTATTATTATTATTATTATTATTATTATTATTATTATTATTATTATTATTATTATTATTATTAGGATTATTATTAAGAGGATTATTATTATTATTATTATTATTATTATTATTATTATTATTATTATTATTATTATTATTATTACAAAAGCTAGGCATAGAGATATGTCTAGAAAGGGAGCGGAGAATTTGTCTGACATTTGGTTAATAAGGTGACATAAAAATGGATCTATATATATTGATCTCATTTTAGTGCTGACATAACTGACATTTAGCAATGACTTTTGCAAATTCAGAGAAAATCTACAGCTTTCATTGAAAATGGAAGAAAATAAAATTTAATTTGAGGTAAATATGCCGGCAAAAGAATATGTTTAAAGATTCTCCTGTTAGTAGTATAGGTTAATGACTAGGATAAGAGAAAAGAGGATAAAGGAACACTTGCCGAGTTCATCTTATTGACTGTCGTCCTTTGAACATAGTTTCTAATAGCTTCCCGTCAATTTAATACAGGAACGTTTTAAACGAAGTCCAGGATTCGAATCGACAAATACCAAAGTAAAGTAAAAATAATAAGAAATACTCTTTTTCCAGTTCTACTAACTGGATCAGAAATATACTCCATATGGCACATCATGGTGATGATTAGATAGAATTGTCATCACTAGTTTGTGCCAACAGGTATGTATTTCTATATCAGCTATTGGACTAAAATTATTATTATTATTATTATTATTATTACAAAAGCGAGGCATATAGATATCTCTAGTAAGGGAGGATATAATTTGTCTAACATTTTGATTAAAAAGGGGACATATAAAATAAATGTATCTACATATATTGATCTCATTTTGGTGCTGACAAAAGTGACATTTAGCAATGAATTTTGCAAAGTCAGAGAAAGTCTACAGCTTCCAATAAAAATGGAAGAGAAGATAATTGCATTTGAGGTAAGGATACCGACAAATCAATGTTTCAAGATTCTCCTGTTACTCGTATAGCTTAGTGACTAGCATAAGAGAAAAGAGGATAAAGGAACACTTGCTGAGAACATTTTATTGAATATCGTCCCTTGAACATAGTCTCGAAAAGCTTTCCGTCAAGGTGGTACAGGAACGATTTAAACGAAGTCCAGGATTCGAATCGACAAATATCAAAGGGAAGTAAAAAATAAAAAGAAATACTCTTTTTCCAGTTATACTAACTGGATCAGAAATATACAACATATGGCACATCCTGGTGATGATTAGATAGAATTGTCATCACTAGTTTGTGCCAAAAGGTATGTATTTCTATATCAGCTATTGGATTATTAATATTATTATTATTATTATTGTTATTATTATTATTATTATTATTATTATTATTATTATTATTATTATTATTATTATTATTATTATTATTATGAGGATTATTATTAAGAGGATTATTATTATTATTATTATTATTATTATTATTATTATTATTATTTTTACAAAAGCTAGGCATAGAGATATGTCTAGAAAGGGAGCGGAGAATTTGTCTGACATTTGGTTAATAAGGTGACATAAAAATGTATCTACATATATTGATCTCATTTTAGTGCTGACATAACTGACATTTAGCAATGACTTTTGCAAATTCAGAGAAAATCTACAGCTTTCATTGAAATGGAAGAAAAGAAAATTTAATTTGAGGTAAATATGCCGACAAAAGAATAGGTTTAAAGATTCTCCTGTTAGTAGTATAGCTTAATGACTAGCATAAGAGAAAAGAGGATAAAGGAACACTTGCCGAGTTCATTTTATTGACAATCGTCCTTTGAACATAGTTTCGAAAAGCTTCCCGTCAAGTTAATACAGGAACGTTTTAAACGAAGTCCAGGATTCGAATCGACAAATATCAAAGGAAAGTAAAAATAATAAGAAATACTCTTTTTCCAGTTCTACTAACTGGATCAGAAATATACTCCATATGGCACATCCTGGTGATGATTAGATTCATTTGTCATCACTAGTTTGTGCCAACAGGTATGTATTTCTATATCAGCTATTGGACTAAAATTATTATTATTATTATTATTATTATTATTATTATTATTATTATTATTATTATTATTATTATTATTATTATTATTATTATTATTATAATAATTATTATTATTATTATTATTATTATTATTATTATTATTATAATTATTATTATTATTATTATTATTATTATTATTATTATTATTATTATTATTATTATTATTATTATTATTATTACAAAAGCGAGGCATATAGATATGTCTAGAAAGGTAGCATAGAATTTGTCTAACATTTTGATTAAAAAGGGGACATATAAAATAAATGTATCTACATATATTGATCTCATTTTGTTGCTGACAAAAGTGACAATTAGCAATGAATTTTACAAACTCTGAGAAAGTCTACAGCTTTCAATCAAAATGGAAGAGAAGAAAATTGCATTTTAGGTAAGGATACCGACAAATCAATGTTTCAAGATTCTCCTATTACTAGTATAGCTTAGTGAATATCATAAGAGAAAAGAGGATAAAGGAACACTTGCTGAGAACATTTTATTGAATATCGTCCCTTGAACATAGTCTCGAAAAGCTTTCCGTCAAGGTGGTACAGGAACGATTTAAGCGAAGTCCAGGATTCGAATCGACAAATATCAAAGAGATGTAAAAATAAGTAGAAATACTTTTTTTTCTAGTTCTACTAACTGGAACAGAAATATACTCCATATGGCACATCCTGGTGATGATTAGATAGAATTGTCATCACTAGTTTTTGCCAACAGGTATGTATTTCTATATCAGCTATTGGACTAAAATTATTATTATTATTATTATTATTATTATTATTATTATTATTATTATTATTATTATTATTATTATTATTATTAATATTATTATTATTATTATTATTATTATTATTATTATTATTATTATTATTATTATTATTATTATTATTATTATTATTATTATTATTATTACAAAAGCGAGGCATATAGATATCTCTAGAAAGGGAGGATATAATTTGTCTAACATTTTGATTAAAAAGGGGACATATAAAATAAATGTATCTACATATATTGATCTCATTTTGGTGCTGACAAAAGTGACATTTAGCAATGAATTTTGCAAAGTCAGAGAAAGTCTACAGCTTCCAATAAAAATGGAAGAGAAGATAATTGCATTTGAGGTAAGGATACCGACAAATCAATGTTTCAAGATTCTCCTGTTACTCGTATAGCTTAGTGACTAGCATAAGAGAAAAGAGGATAAAGGAACACTTGCTGAGAACATTTTATTGAATATCGTCCCTTGAACATAGTCTCGAAAAGCTTTCCGTCAAGGTGGTACAGGAACGATTTAAACGAAGTCCAGGATTCGAATCGACAAATATCAAAGGGAAGTAAAAATAAAAAGAAATACTCTTTTTCCAGTTATACTAACTGGATCAGAAATATACAACATATGGCACATCCTGGTGATGATTAGATAGAATTGTCATCACTAGTTTGTGCCAAAAGGTATGTATTTCTATATCAGCTATTGGATTATTAATATTATTATTATTATTATTATTATTATTATTATTATTATTATTATTATTATTATTATTATTATTATTATTATTATTATTATTATTATGAGGATTATTATTATTATTATTATTATTATTATTATTATTATTATTATTATTATTATTATTATTATTATTATTTTTACAAAAGCTAGGCATAGAGATATGTCTAGAAAGGGAGCGGAGAATTTGTCTGACATTTGGTTAATAAGGTGACATAAAAATGTATCTACATATATTGATCTCATTTTAGTGCTGACATAACTGACATTTAGCAATGACTTTTGCAAATTCAGAGAAAATCTACAGCTTTCATTGAAATGGAAGAAAAGAAAATTTAATTTGAGGTAAATATGCCGACAAAAGAATAGGTTTAAAGATTCTCCTGTTAGTAGTATAGCTTAATGACTAGCATAAGAGAAAAGAGGATAAAGGAACACTTGCCGAGTTCATTTTATTGACAATCGTCCTTTGAACATAGTTTCGAAAAGCTTCCCGTCAAGTTAATACAGGAACGTTTTAAACGAAGTCCAGGATTCGAATCGACAAATATCAAAGGGAAGTAAAAATAAAAAGAAATACTCTTTTTCCAGTTCTACTAACTGGATCAGAAATATACTCCATATGGCACATCCTGGTGATGATTAGATAGAATTGTCATCACTAGTTTGTGCCAACAGGTATGTATTTCTATATCAGCTATTGGACTAAAATTATTATTATTATTATTATTATTATTATTATTATTATTATTATTATTATTATTATTATTATTATTATTATTATTATTATTATTATTATTATTATTATTATTATTATTATTATTATTATTATTATTATTATTATTATTATTATTATTATTATTATTACAAAAGCGAGGCATATAGATATGTCTAGAAAGGTAGCATAGAATTTGTCTAACATTTTGATTAAAAAGGGGACATATAAAATAAATGTATCTACATATATTGATCTCATTTTGTTGCTGACAAAAGTGACAATTAGCAATGAATTTTGCAAAGTCAGAGAAAGTCTACAGCTTCCAATAAAAATGGAAGAGAAGATAATTGCATTTGAGGTAAGGATACCGACAAATCAATGTTTCAAGATTCTCCTGTTACTCGTATAGCTTAGTGACTAGCATAAGAGAAAAGAGGATAAAGGAACACTTGCTGAGAACATATTATTGAATATCGTCCCTTGAACATAGTCTCGAAAAGCTTTCCGTCAAGGTGGTGCAGGAACGATTTAAACGAAGTCCAGGATTCGAATCGACAAATATCAAAGGGAAGTAAAAATAAAAAGAAATACTCTTTTTCCAGTTATACTAACTGGATCAGAAATATACAACATATGGCACATCCTGGTGATGATTAGATAGAATTGTCATCACTAGTTTGTGCCAAAAGGTATGTATTTCTATATCAGCTATTGGATTATTATTATTATTATTATTATTATTATTATTATTATTATTATTATTATTATTATTATTATTATTATTATTATTATTATTATTATTAGGATTATTATTAAGAGGATTATTATTATTATTATTATTATTATTATTATTATTATTATTATTATTATTATTATTATTATTATTATTATTATTATTACAAAAGCTAGGCATAGAGATATGTCTAGAAAGGGAGCGGAGAATTTGTCTGACATTTGGTTAATAAGGTGACATAAAAATGGATCTATATATATTGATCTCATTTTAGTGCTGACATAACTGACATTTAGCAATGACTTTTGCAAATTCAGAGAAAATCTACAGCTTTCATTGAAAATGGAAGAAAATAAAATTTAATTTGAGGTAAATATGCCGGCAAAAGAATATGTTTAAAGATTCTCCTGTTAGTAGTATAGGTTAATGACTAGGATAAGAGAAAAGAGGATAAAGGAACACTTGCCGAGTTCATTTTATTGACTGTCGTCCTTTGAACATAGTTTCGAAAAGCTTCCCGTCAATTTAATACAGGAACGTTTTAAACGAAGTCCAGGATTCGAATCGACAAATACCAAAGTAAAGTAAAAATAATAAGAAATACTCTTTTTCCAGTTCTACTAACTGGATCAGAAATATACTCCATATGGCACATCCTGGTGATGATTAGATAGAATTGTCATCACTAGTTTGTGCCAACAGGTATGTATTTCTATATCAGCTATTGGACTAAAATTATTATTATTATTATTATTATTATTATTATTATTATTATTATTATTATTATTATTATTATTATTATTATTATTATTACAAAAGCGAGGCATATAGATATGTCTAGAAAGGTAGCATAGAATTTGTCTAACATTTTGATTATAAAGGGGACATATAAAATAAATGTATCTACATATATTGATCTCATTTTGTTGCTGACAAAAGTGACATTTAGCAATGAATTTTACAAACTCAGAGAAAGTCTACAGCTTCCAATCAAAATGGAAGAGAAGAAAATTGCATTTAAGGAAAGGATACCGACAAATCAATGTTTCAAGATTCTCCTGTTACTAGTATAGCTTAGTGACTAGTATAAGAGAAAAGAGGATAAAGGAACACTTGCTGAGAACATTTTATTGAATATCGTCCCTTGAACATAGTCTCGAAAAGTTTCCCGTCAAGGTGGTACAGGAACGATTTAAGCGATGTCCAGGTTTCGAATCGGCAAATATTAAAGGGAAGTAAAAATAAGTAGAAATACTCTTTTTCCAGTTCTACTAACTAGAACAGAAATATACTCCATATGGCACATCCTGGTGATGATTAGATGCATTTGTCATCACTAGTCTGTGCCAACAGGTATGTATTTCTATATCAGCTATTGGACTAAAATTATTATTATTATTATTATTATTATTATTATTATTATTATTATTATTATTATTATTATTATTATTATTATTATTATTATTATTATTATTATTATTATTATTATTATTATTATTATTATTATTATTATTATTATTATTATTATTACAAAAGCGAGGCATACAGATATGTCTAGAAAGGGAGCGGAGAATTTGTCTGACAATTGGTTAATAAGGTGACATAAAAATGCATCTACATATATTGATCTCATTTTAGTGCTGACATAACTGACATTTAGCAATGACTTTTGCAAATTAAGAGAAAATCTACAGCTTACATTGAAAATGGAAGAAAAGAAAATTTAATTTGAGGTAAATATGCCGACAAAACAATATGTTTAAAGATTCTCCTGTTAGTAGTATAGCTTAATGACTAGCATAAGAGAAAAGAGGATAAAGGAACACTTGCCGAGTTCATTTTATTGACTATCGTCCTTTGAACATAGTTTCGAAAAGCTTTCCGTTAAGTTGATACAGGAACGTTTTAAACGAAGTCCAGGATTCGAATCGACAAATATCAAAGGAAAGTAAAAATAAGAAGAAATACTCTTTTTCCAGTTCTACTAACTGGATCAGAAATATACTTCCCTATGGCACATCCTGGTGATGATTAGATTCATTTGTCATCACTAGTTTGTGCCAACAGGTATGTATTTCTATAACAGCTATTGGACTAAAATTGTTTTTATTATTATTATTATTATTATTATTATTATTATTATTATTATTATTATTATTATTATTATTATTATTATCAATAATAATAATAATAATAAAAATATTATTATTATTATTATTATTATTATTATTATTATTATTATTATTATTATTATTATTATTATTATTATTATTATTATTATTACAAAAGCGAGGCATATAGATATGTCTAGAAAGGTAGCATAGAATTTGTCTAACATTTTGATTAAAAAGGGGACATATAAAATAAATGTATCTACATATATTGATCTCATTTTGGTGCTGACAAAAGTGACATTTAGCAATGAATTTTACAAACTCAGAGAAAGTCTACATCTTCCAATCAAAATGGAAGAGAAGAAAATTGCATTTAAGGTAAGGATACCGACAAATCAATGTTTCAAGATTCTCCTGTTACTAGTATAGCTTAGTGACTAGCATAAGAGAAAAGAGGATAAAGGAACACTTGCTGAGAACATTTTATTGAATATCGTCCCTTGAACATAGTCTCGAAAAGCTTCCGGGAAAGATGGTACAGGAACGATTTAAGCGAAGTCCAGGATTCGAATCGGCAAATATTAAAGGGAAGTAAAAATAAGTAGAAATACTCTTTTTCCAGTTCTACTAACTAGAACAGAAATATACTCCATATGGCACATCCTGGTGATGATTATATGCATTTGTCATCACTAGTCTGTGCCAACAGGTATGTATTTGTATATGAGCTAGTGGACTAAAATTATTATTATTATTATTATTATTATTATTATTATTATTATTATTATTATTATTATTATTATTATTATTATTATTATTATTATTATTACAAAAGCGAGGCATATAGATATCTCTAGAAAGGGAGGATATAATTTGTCTAACATTTTGATTAAAAAGGGGACATATAAAATAAATGTATCTACATATATTGATCTCATTTTGGTGCTGACAAAAGTGACATTTAGCAATGAATTTTGCAAAGTCAGAGAAAGTCTACAGCTTCCAATCAAAATGGAAGAGAAGAAAATTGCATTTAAGGAAAGGATACCGACAAATCAATGTTTCAAGATTCTCCTGTTACTAGTATAGCTTAGTGACTAGCATAAGAGAAAAGAGGATAAAGGAACACTTGCTGAGAACATTTTATTGAATATCGTCCCTTGAACATAGTCTCGAAAAGCTTTCCGTCAAGGTGGTACAGGAACGATTTAAACGAAGTCCAGGATTCGAATCGACAAATATCAAAGGGAAGTAAAAATAAGAAGAAATACTCTTTTTCCACTTCAAATACCTGGATCAGAAATATACTCCACATGGCAGATCCTGGTGATGATTAGATAGAATTGTCATCACTAGTTTGTGCCAAAAGGTATGTATTTCTATATCAGCTATTGGATTATTATTATTATTATTATTATTATTATTATTATTATTATTATTATTATTATTATTATTATTAATATTATTATTATTATTAATATTATTATTATTATTATTATTATTATTATTATTATTATTATTATTATTATTATTATTATTATTATTATTATTATTATTATTATTATTATTATTATTATTATTATTATTATTATTATTATTACAAAAGCGAGGCATACAGATATGTCTAGAAAGGGAGCGGAGAATTTGTCTGACATTTGGTTAATAAGGTGACATAAAAATGCATCTACATATATTGATCTCATTTTAGTGCTGACATAACTGACATTTAGCAATGACTTTTGCAAATTCAGAGAAAATCTAGAGCTTACATTGAAAATGGAAGAAAAGAAAATTTAATTTGAGGTAAATATGCCGACAAAACAATATGTTTAAAGTTTCTCCTGTTAGTAGTATAGCTTAATGACTAGCATAAGAGAAAAGAGGATAAAGGAACACTTGCCGAGTTCATTTTATTGAGAATCGTCCTTTGAACATAGTTTCGAAAAGCTTACCGTCAAGTTAATACAGGAACGTTTTAAACGAAGTCCAGGATTCGAATCGACAAATATCAAAGGAAAGTAAAAATAATAAGAAATACTCTTTTTCCAGTTCTACTAACTGGATCAGAAATATACTCCATATGGCACATCCTGGTGATGATTAGATTCATTTGTCATCACTAGTTTGTGCCAACAGGTATGTATTTCTATATCAGCTATTGGACTAAAATTATTATTATTATTATTATTATTATTATTATTATTATTATTATTATTATTATTATTATTATTATTATTATTATTATTATTATTATTATTATTATTATTACAAAAGCGAGGCATATAGATATGTCTAGAAAGGTAGCATAGAATTTGTCTAACATTTTGATTAAAAAGGGGACATATAAAATAAATGTATCTACATATACTGATCTCATTTTGTTGCTGACAAAAGTGACAATTAGCAATGAATTTTACAAACTCTGAGAAAGTCTACAGCTTCCAATAAAAATGGAAGAGAAGATAATTGCATTTGAGGTAAGGATACCGACAAATCAATGTTTCAAGATTCTCCTGTTACTCGTATAGCTTAGTGACTAGCATAAGAGAAAAGAGGATAAAGGAACACTTGCTGTGAACATTTTATTGAATATCGTCCCTTGAACATAGTCTGGAAAAGCTTTTCGTCAAGGTGGTACAGGAACGATTTAAACGAAGTCCAGGATTCGAATCGACAAATATCAAAGGGAAGTAAAAATAAAAAGAAATACTCTTTTTCCAGTTATACTAACTGGATCAGAAATATACAACATATGGCACATCCTGGTGATGATTAGATAGAATTGTCATCACTAGTTTGTGCCAAAAGGTATGTATTTCTATATCAGCTATTGGATTATTATTATTATTATTATTATTATTATTATTATTATTATTATTATTATTATTATTATTATTATTATTATTATTATTAGGATTATTATTAAGAGGATTATTATTATTATTATTATTATTATTATTATTATTATTATTATTATTATTATTATTATTATTATTATTATTATTATTATTATTATTTTTACAAAAGCTAGGCATAGAGATATGTCTAGAAAGGGAGCGGAGAATTTGTCTGACATTTGGTTAATAAGGTGACATAAAAATGGATCTATATATATTGATCTCATTTTAGTGCTGACATAACTGACATTTAGCAATGACTTTTGCAAATTCATAGAAAATCTACAGCTTTCATTGAAAATGGAAGAAAATAAAATTTAATTTGAGGTAAATATGCCGGCAAAAGAATATGTTTAAAGATTCTCCTGTTAGTAGTATAGGATAATGACTAGGATAAGAGAAAAGAGGATAAAGGAACACTTGCCGAGTTCATTTTATTGACTGTCGTCCTTTGAACATAGTTTCGAAAAGCTTCCCGTCAATTTAATACAGGAACGTTTTAAACGAAGTCCAGGATTCGAATCGACAAATATCAAAGGAAAGTAAAAATAATAAGAAATACTCTTTTTCCAGTTCTACTAACTGGATCAGAAATATACTCCATATGGCACATCCTGGTGATGATTAGATAGAATTGTCATCACTAGTTTGTGCCAACAGGTATGTATTTCTATATCAGCTATTGGACTAAAATTATTATTATTATTATTATTATTATTATTATTATTATTATTATTATTATTATTATTATTATTACAAAAGCGAGGCATATAGATATGTCTAGAAAGGTAGCATAGAATTTGTCTAACATTTTGATTATAAAGGGGACATATAAAATAAATGTATCTACATATATTGATCTCATTTTGTTGCTGACAAAAGTGACATTTAGCAATGAATTTTACAAACTCAGAGAAAGTCTACAGCTTCCAATCAAAATGGAAGAGAAGAAAATTGCATTTAAGGAAAGGATACCGACAAATCAATGTTTCAAGATTCTCCTGTTACTAGTATAGCTTAGTGACTAGTATAAGAGAAAAGAGGATAAAGGAACACTTGCTGAGAACATTTTATTGAATATCGTCCCTTGAACATAGTCTCGAAAAGCTTTCCGTCAAGGTGGTACAGGAACGATTTAAACGAAGTCCAGGATTCGAATCGACAAATATCAAAGGGAAGTAAAAATAAAAAGAAATACTCTTTTTCCAGTTATACTAACTGGATCAGAAATATACAACATATGGCACATCCTGGTGATGATTAGATAGAATTGTCATCACTAGTTTGTGCCAAAAGGTATGTATTTCTATATCAGCTATTGGATTATTAATATTATTATTATTATTATTATTATTATTATTATTATTATTATTATTATTATTATTATTATTATTATTATTATTATTATTATTATTATTATTATTATTATTATTATTATGAGGATTATTATTATTATTATTATTATTATTATTATTATTATTATTATTATTATTATTATTATTATTATTACAAAAGCGAGGCATACAGATATGTCTAGAAAGGGAGCGGAGAATTTGTCTGACAATTGGTTAATAAGGTGACATAAAAATGCATCTACATATATTGATCTCATTTTAGTGCTGACATAACTGACATTTAGCAATGACTTTTGCAAATTAAGAGAAAATCTACAGCTTACATTGAAAATGGAAGAAAAGAAAATTAATTTGAGGTAAATATGCCGACAAAACAATATGTTTAAAGATTCTCCTGTTAGTAGTATAGCTTAATGACTAGCATAAGAGAAAAGAGGATAAAGGAACACTTGCCGAGTTCATTTTATTGACTATCGTCCTTTGAACATAGTTTCGAAAAGCTTTCCGTTAAGTTGATACAGGAACGTTTTAAACGAAGTCCAGGATTCGAATCGACAAATATCAAAGGAAAGTAAAAATAAGAAGAAATACTCTTTTTCCAGTTCTACTAACTGGATCAGAAATATACTTCCCTATGGCACATCCTGGTGATGAATAGATTCATTTGTCATCACTAGTTTGTGCTAACAGGTATGTATTTCTATAACAGCTATTGGACTAAAATTGTTTTTATTATTATTATTATTATTATTATTATTATTATTATTATTATTATTATTATTATTATTATTATTATTATTATTATTAATAATAATATTATTATTATTATTATTATTATTATTATTATTATTATTATTATTATTATTATTATTATTATTATTATTATTATTACAAAAGCGAGGCATATAGATATGTCTAGAAAGGTAGCATAGAATTTGTCTAACATTTTGATTAAAAAGGGGCATATAAAATAAATGTATCTACATATATTGATCTCATTTTGGTGCTGACAAAAGTGACATTTAGCAATGAATTTTACAAACTCAGAGAAAGTCTACATCTTCCAATCAAAATGGAAGAGAAGAAAATTGCATTTAAGGTAAGGATACCGACAAATCAATGTTTCAAGATTCTCCTGTTACTAGTATAGCTTAGTGACTAGCATAAGAGAAAAGAGGATAAAGGAACACTTGCTGAGAACATTTTATTGAATATCGTCCCTTGAACATAGTCTCGAAAAGCTTTCCGTTAAGTTGATACAGGAACGATTTAAGCGAAGTCCAAGATTCGAATCGGCAAATATTAAAGGGAAGTAAAAATAAGTAGAAATACTCTTTTTCCAGTTCTACTAACTAGAACAGAAATATACTCCATATGGCATATCCTGGTGATGATTATATGCATTTGTCATCAGTAGTCTGTGCCAACAGGTATGTATTTCTATATGAGCTAGTGGACTAAAATTATTATTATTATTATTATTATTATTATTATTATTATTATTATTATTATTATTATTATTATTATTATTATTATTATTATTATTACAAAAGCGAGGCATATAGATATCTCTAGAAAGGGAGGATATAATTTGTCTAACATTTTGATTAAAAAGGGGACATATAAAATAAATGTATCTACATATATTGATCTCATTTTGGTGCTGACAAAAGTGACATTTAGCAATGACTTTTGCAAATTCAGAGAAAATCTACAGCTTTCATTGAAAATGGAAGAAAATAAAATTTAATTTGAGGTAAATATGCCGGCAAAAGAATATGTTTAAAGATTCTCCTGTTAGTAGTATAGGTTAATGACTAGGATAAGAGAAAAGAGGATAAAGGAACACTTGCCGAGTTCATTTTATTGACTGTCGTCCTTTGAACATAGTTTCGAAAAGCTTCCCGTCAATTTAATACAGGAACGTTTTAAACGAAGTCCAGGATTCGAATCGACAAATACCAAAGGAAAGTAAAAATAATAAGAAATACTCTTTTTCCAGTTCTACTAACTGGATCAGAAATATACTCCATATGGCACATCATGGTGATGATTAGATAGAATTGTCATCACTAGTTTGTGCCAACAGGTATGTATTTCTATATCAGCTATTGGACTAAAATTGTTATTATTATTATTATTATTATTATTATTATTATTATTATTATTATTATTATTATTATTATTATTATTATTATTATTATTATTATTATTATTATTATTATTATTATTATTATTATTATTATTATTATTATTATTATTATTATTATTATTATTATTATTATTATTATTATTATTATTATTATTATTATTATTATTATTATTATTATTATTATTACAAAAGCGAGGCATACAGATATGTCTAGAAAGGGAGCGGAGAATTTGTCTGACATTTGGTTAATAAGGTGACATAAAAATGCATCTACATATATTGATCTCATTTTAGTGCTGACATAACTGACATTTAGCAATGACTTTTGCAAATTCAGAGAAAATCTAGAGCTTACATTGAAAATGGAAGAAAAGAAAATTTAATTTGAGGTAAATATGCCGACAAAACAATATGTTTAAAGTTTCTCCTGTTAGTAGTATAGCTTAATGACTAGCATAAGAGAAAAGAGGATAAAGGAACACTTGCCGAGTTCATTTTATTGACTATCGTCCTTTGAACATAGTTTCGAAAAGCTTTCCGTTAAGTTGATACAGGAACGTTTTAAACGAAGTCCAGGATTCGAATCGACAAATATCAAAGGAAAGTAAAAATAAGAAGAAATACTCTTTTTCCAGTTCTACTAACTGGATCAGAAATATATTCCATATGGCACATCCTGGTGATGATTAGATTCATTTGTCATCACTAGTTTGTGCCAACAGGTATGTATTTCTATAACAGCTATTGGACTAAAATTATTATTATTATTATTATTATTATTATTATTATTATTATTATTATTATTATTATTATTATTATTATTATTTTTTTTATTATTATTATTATTATTATTATTATTATTATTATTATTATTATTATTATTATTATTATTATTATTATTATTATTATTATCAATAATAATAATAATAAAAATATTATTATTATTATTATTATTATTATTATTATTATTATTATTATTATTATTATTACAAAAGCGAGGCATATAGATATGTCTAGAAAGGTAGCATAGAATTTGTCTAACATTTTGATTAAAAAGGGGACATATAAAATAAATGTATCTATATATATTGATCTCATTTTGTTGCTGACAAAAGTGACAATTAGCAATGAATTTTACAAACTCAGAGAAAGTCTACAGCTTTCAATCAAAATGGAAGAGAAGAAAATTGCATTTAAGGTAAGGATACCGACAAATCAATGTTTCAAGATTCTCCTATTACTTGTATAGCTTAGTGACTAGCATAAGAGAAAAGAGGATAAAGGAACACTTACTGAGAACATTTTATTGAATATCGTCCCTTGAACATAGTCTGGAAAAGCTTTCCGTCAAGGTGGTACAGGAACGATTTAAACGAAGTCCAGGATTCGAATCGACAAATATCAAAGGGAAGTAAAATAAGAAGAAATACTCTTTTTCCAGTTCAAATAACTGGATCAGAAATATACTCCATATGGAACATCCTGGTGATGATTAGATAGAATTGTCATCACTAGTTTGTGCCAACAGGTATGTATTTCTATATCAGCTATTGGACTAAAATTATTATTATTATTATTATTATTATTATTATTATTATTATTATTATTATTATTATTATTATTATTATTATTATTATTATTATTATTATTATTATTATTATTATTATTATTATTATTATTATTATTATTATTATTATTATTACTATTATTATTATTATTATTATTATTATTATTATTATTATTATTATTATTATTATTATTATTACAAAAGCGAGGCATATAGATATCTCTAGAAAGGGAGGATATAATTTGTCTAACATTTTGATTAAAAAGGGGACATATAAAATATATGTATCTACATATATTGATCTCATTTTGGTGCTGACAAAAGTGACATTTAGCAATGAATTTTACAAAGTCAGAGAAAGTCTACAGCTTCCAATAAAAATGGAAGAGAAGATAATTGCATTTGAGGTAAGGATACCGATAAATCAATGTTTCAAGATTCTCCTGTTACTAGTATAGCTTAGTGACTAGCATAAAAGTAAGGAGGATAAAGGAACACTTGCTGAGAACAATTTATTGAATATCGTCCCTTAAACATAGTCTCGAAAAGCTTCCCGTCAAGGTGCTACAGGAAAGATTTAACCGACGTCCAGGATTCGAATCGACAAATATCAAAGAGATGTAA
This sequence comes from Potamilus streckersoni, assembly GCA_016746295.1. NCBI lineage: Eukaryota > Metazoa > Mollusca > Bivalvia > Unionida > Unionidae > Potamilus > Potamilus streckersoni. The sequence continues at coordinate 4,174,173 of JAEAOA010001685.1, forward strand.
AAATAAGTAGAAATACTTTTTTTCTAGTTCTACTAACTGGAACAGAAATATACTCCATATGGCACATCCTGGTGATGATTAGATAGAATTGTCATCACTAGTTTGTGCCAACAGGTATGTATTTCTATATCAGCTATTGGACTAAAATTATTATTTATTATTATTATTATTATTATTATTATTATTATTATTATTATTATTATTATTATTATTATTTTTATTATTATTATTACAAAAGCGAGGCATATAGATATCTCCAGAAAGGGAGGATATAATTTGTCTAACATTTTGATTAAAAAGGGGACATATAAAATAAATGTATCTACATATATTGATCTCATTTTGGTGCTGACAAAAGTGACATTTAGCAATGAATTTTGCAAAGTCAGAGAAAGTCTACAGCTTCCAATCAAAATGGAAGAGAAGAAAATTGCATTTGAGGTAAGGATACCGACAAATCAATGTTTCAAGATTCTCCTTTTACTCGTATAGCTTAGTGACTAGCATAAGAGAAAAGAGGATAAAGGAACACTTGCTGAGAACATTTTATTGAATATCGTCCCTTGAACATAGTCTCGATAAGCTTTCCGTCAAGGTGGTACAGGAACGATTTAAACGAAGTCCAAGATTCGAATCGACAAATATCAAAGGGAAGTAAAAATAAGAAGAAATACTCTTTTTCCAGTTCAAATACCTGGATCAGAAATATACTCCATATGGCACATCCTGGTGATGATTAGATAGAATTGTCATCACTAGTTTGTGCCAAAAGGTATGTATTTCTATATCAGCTATTGGATTATTATTATTATTATTATTATTATTATTATTATTATTATTATTATTATTATTATTATTACAAAAGCGAGGCATACAGATATGTCTTGAAAGGGAGCGGAGAATTTGTCTGACATTTGGTTAATAAGGTGACATAAAAATGCATCTACATATATTGATCTCATTTTAGTGCTGACATAACTGACATTTAGCAATGACTTTTGCAAATTCAAAAAAAATCTACAGCTTACATTGAAAATGGAAGAAAAGAACATTTAATTTGAGGTAAATATGCCGACAAAACAATATGTTTAAAGATTCTCCTGTTAGTAGTATAGCTTAATGACTAGCATAAGAGAAAAGAGGATAAAGGAACACTTGCCGAGTTCATTTTATTGACTATCGTCCTTTGAACATAGTTTCGAAAAGCTTCCCGTTAAGTTGATACAGGAACGTTTTAAACGAATTCCAGGATTCGAATCGACAAATATCAAAGGAAAGTAAAAATAAGAAGAAATACTCTTTTTCCAGTTCTACTAACTGGAACAGAAATATACTCCCTATGGCACATCCTGGGGATGATTAGATTCATTTGTCATCACTAGTTTGTGCCAACAGGTATGTATTTCTATATCAGCTATTGGACTAAAATTATTATTATTATTATTATTATTATTATTATTATTATTATTATTATTATTATTATTATTATTATTATTATTATTATTATTATTATTATTAAAAGTATTATTATTATTATTATTATTATTATTATTATTATTATTATTATTATTATTATTATTATTATTATTATTATTATTATTACAAAAGCGAGGCATATAGATATCTCCAGAATGGGAGGATATAATTTGTCTAACATTTTGATTAAAAAGGGGATATATAAAATAAATGTATCTACATATATTGATCTCATTTTGGTGCTGATAAAAGTGACATTTAGCAATGAATTTTGCAAAGTCAGAGAAAGTCTACAGCTTCCAATCAAAATGGAAGAGAAGATAATTGCATTTGAGGTAAGGATACCGACAAATCAATGTTTCAAGATTCTCCTTTTACTCGTATAGCTTAGTGACTAGCATAAGAGAAAAGAGGATAAAGGAACACTTGCTGAGAACATTTTATTGAATATCATCCCTTGAACATAGTCTCGAAAAGCTTTCCGTCAAGGTGGTACAGGAACGATTTAAACGAAGTCCAGGATTCGAATCGACAAATATCAAATGGAAGTAAAAATAAAAAGAAATACTCTTTTTCCAGTTCTACTAACTGGATCAGAAATATACTCCATATGGCACATCCTGGTGATGATTAGATAGAATTGTCCTGACTAGTTTGTTCCAACAGGTATGTATTTCTATATCAGCTATTGGACTAAAATTATTATTATTATTTTTATTATTGCTATTATTATTATTATTATTATTATTATTATTATTATTATTATTATTATTATTATTATTATTATTATTATTATTATTTTTACAAAAGCTAGGCATAGAGATATGTCCAGAAAGGGAGCGGAGAATTTGTCTGACATTTGGTTAATAAGGTGACATAAAAATGGATCTATATATATTGATCTCATTTTAGTGCTGACATAACTGACATTTAGCAATGACTTTTGCAAATTCAGAGAAAATCTACAGCTTTCATTGAAAATGGAAGAAAATAAAATTTAATTTGAGGTAAATATGCCGGCAAAACAATATGTTTAAAGATTCTCCTGTTAGTAGTACAGGTTAATGACTAGGATAAGAGAAAAGAGGATAAAGGAACACTTGCCGAGTTCATTTTATTGACTGTCGTCCTTTGAACATAGTTTCGAAAAGCTTCCCGTCAATTTAATACAGGAACGTTTTAAACGAAGTCCAGGATTCGAATCGACAAATATCAAAGGAAAGTAAAAATAATAAGAAATACTCTTTTTCCAGTTCTACTAACTGGATCAGAAATATACTCCATATGGCACATCCTGGTGATGATTAGATGCATTTGTCATCACTAGTCTGTGCCAACAGGTATGTATTTCTATATCAGCTATTGGACTAAAATTATTATTATTACTATTACTATTATTATTATTATTATTATTATTATTATTATTATTATTATTATTATTATTATTATTATTATTATTATTACAAAAGCGAGGCATATAGATATCTCCAGAAAGGGAGGATATAATTTGTCTAACATTTTGATTAAAAAGGGGACATATAAAATAAATGTATCTACATATATTGATCTCATTTTGGTGCTGACAAAAGTGAAATTTAGCAATGAATTTTGCAAAGTCAGAGAAAGTCTAGAGCTTCCAATCAAAATGGAAGAGAAGAAAATTGCATTTGAGGTAAGGATACCGACAAATCAATGTTTCAAGATTCTCCTTTTACTCGTATAGCTTAGTGACTAGCATAAGAGAAAAGAGAATAAAGGAACACTTGCTGAGAACATTTTATTGAATATCGTCCCTTGAACATAGTCTCGAAAAGCTTTCCGTCAAGGTGGTACAGGAACGACTTAAACGAAGTCCAGGAATCGAATCGACAAATATCAAAGGGAAGTAAAAATAAGAAGAAATACTCTTTTTCCAGTTCAAATACCTGGATCAGAAATATACTCCATATGGAACATCCTGGTGATGATTAGATAGAATTGTCATCACTAGTTTGTGCCAACAGGTATGTATTTCTATATCAGCTATTGGACTAAAATTATTATTTATTATTATTATTATTATTATTATTATTATTATTATTATTATTATTATTATTATTATTATTATTATTATTCAAAGTATTATTAAAAGTATTATTATTATTATTATTATTATTATTATTATTATTATTATTATTATTATTATTATTATTATTATTATTATTATTATTATTATTACAAAAGCGAGGCATATAGATATCTCCAGAAAGGGAGGATATAATTTGTCTAACATTTTGATTAAAAAGGGGACATATAAAATAAATGTATCTACATATATTGATCTCATTTTGGTGCTGACAAAAGTGACATTTAGCAATGAATTTTGCAAAGTCAGAGAAAGTCTAGAGCTTCCAATCAAAATGGAAGAGAAGAAAATTGCATTTGAGGTAAGGATACCGACAAATCAATGTTTCAAGATTCTCCTTTTACTCGTATAGCTTAGTGACTAGCATAAGAGAAAAGAGGATAAAGGAACACTTGCTGAGAAAATTTTATTGAATATCGTCCCTTGAACATAGTCTGGAAAAGCTTTCCTTCAAGGTGGTACAGGAACGATTTAAACGAGGTCCAGGTTTCGAATCTACAAATATCAAAGGGAAGTAAAAATAAGAAGAAATACTCTTTTTCCAGTTCAAATACCTGGATCAGAAATATACTCCATATGGCACATCCTGGTGATGATTAGATAGAATTGTCATCACTAGTTTGAGCCAAAAGGTATGTATTTCTATATCAGCTATTGGATTATTATTATAATTATTATTATTATTATTATTATTATTATTATTATTATTATTATTATTATTATTATTATTATTATTTTTACAAAAGCTAGGCATAGAGATATGTCCAGAAAGGGAGCGGAGAATTTGTCTGACATTTGGTTAATAAGGTGACATAAAAATATACCTACATATATTGATCTCATTTTATTGCTGACATAACTGACATTTAGCAATGACTTTTGCAAATTCAGAGAAAATCTACAGCTTTCATTGAAAATGGAAGAAAAGAAAATTGAATTTGAGGTAAATATGGCGACAAAAGAATATGTTTAAAGATTCTCCTGTTAGTAGTATAGCTTAATGACTAGCATAAGAGAAAAGAGGATAAAGGAACACTTGCCGAGTTTATTTTATTGAATATCGTCCTTTGAACATAGTTTCGAAAAGCTTCCCGTCAAGTTAATACAGGAACGTTTTAAACGAAGTCCAGGATTCGAATCGACAAATATCAAAGGAAAGTAAAGATAATATGAAATACTCTTTTTCCAGTTCTACTAACTGGATCAGAAATATACTCCATATGGCACATCCTGGTGATGATTAGATTAATTTGTCATCACTAGTTTGTGCCAACAGGTATGTATTTCTATATCAGCTATTGGACTAAAATTATTATTATTATTATTATTATTATTATTATTATTATTATTATTATTATTATTATTATTATTATTATTATTACAAAAGCGAGGCATATAGATATGTCTAGAAAGGTAGCATAGAATTTGTCTAACATTTTGATTAAAAAGGGGACATAAAATAAATGTATCTACATATTTTGATCTCATTTTAGTGCTGACAAAAGTGACATTTGGCAATGAATTTTACAAACTCAGAGAAAGTCTACAGCTTCCAATCAAAATGGAAGAGAAGAAAATTGCATTTAAGGTAAGGATACCGACAAAACAATGTTTTAAGATTCTCCTGTTACTCGTATAGCTTAGTGACTAGCATAAGAGAAAAGAGGATAAAGGAACACTTGCTGAGAACATTTTATTGAATATCGTCCCTTGAACATAGTCTCGAAAAGCTTTCCGTCAAGGTGGTACAGGAACGATTTAAACGAAGTCCAGGATTCGAATCGACAAATATCAAAGGGAAGTAAAAATATGAAGAAATACTCTTTTTCCAGTTCAAATAACTGGATCAGAAATATATTCCATATGGCATATCCTGGTGATGATTAGATAGAATTGTCATCACTAGTTTGTGACAAAAGGTATGTATTTCTATATCAGCTATTGGACTAAAATTATTATTATTATTATTATTATTATTATTATTATTATTATTATTATTATTATTATTATTATTATTATTATTATTATTATTATTATTATTATTATTATTATTATTATTATCATCATCAATAATAATAATAATAAAAATATTATAATTATTATTATTATTATTATTATTATTATTATTATTATTATTATTATTATTATTATTATTACAAAAGCGAGGCATATAGATATGTCTAGAAAGGTAGCATAGAATTTGTCTAACATTTTGATTAAAAAGACGACATATAAAATAAATGTATCTACATATATTGATCTCATTTTTGTGCAGAAAAAAGTGATATTTAGCAATGAATTTTACAAACTCAGAGAAAGTCTACAGCTTCCAATCAAAATGGAAGAGAAGAAAATTGCATTTAAGGTAAGGATACCGACAAATCAATGTTTCAAGATTCTCCTGTTACTAGTATAGCTTAGTGACTAGCATAAGAGAAAAGAGGATAAAGGAACACTTGCTGAGAACATTTTATTGAATATCGTCCCTTGAACATAGTCTCGAAAAGCTTCCCGTCAAGGTGGTACAGGAACGATTTAAGCGAAGTCCAGGATTCGAATCGACAAATATCAAAGAGATGTAAAAATAAGTAGAAATACTTTTTTTCTAGTTCTACTAACTGGAACAGAAATATACTCCATATGGCACATCCTGGTGATGATTAGATAGAATTGTCATCACTAGTTTGTGCCAACAGGTATGTATTTCTATATCAGCTATTGGACTAAAATTATTATTATTATTATTATTATTATTATTATTATTATTATTATTATTATTATTATTATTATTATTATTATTATTATTATTATTATTATTATTATTATTATTATTATTATTATTATTATTATTATTATTAATATTATTATTATTATTAATAATAATAATAATAAAATTATTATTATTATTATTATTATTATTATTATTATTATTATTATTATTATTATTATTATTATTATTATTATTATTACAAAAGCGAGGCATATAGATATCTCTAGAAAGGGAGGATGTAATTTGTCTAACATTTTGATTAAAAAGGGGACATATAAAATAAATGTATCTACATATATTGATCTCATTTTGGTGCTGACAAAAGTGATATTTAGCAATGAATTTTGCAAAGTCAGAGAAAGTCTACAGCTTCCAATAAAAATGGAAGAGAAGATAATTGCATTTGAGGTAAGGATACCGACAAATCAATGTTTCAAGATTCTCCTGTTACTCGTATAGCTTAGTGACTAGCATAAGAGAAAAGAGGATAAAGGAACACTTGCTGAGAACATTTTATTGAATATCGTCCCTTGAACATAGTCTCGAAAAGCTTTCCGTCAAGGTGGTACAAGAATGATTTAAACGAAGTCCAGGATTCGAATCGACAAATATCAAAGGGAAGTAAAAATAAAAAGAAATACTCTTTTTCCAGTTAAACTAACTGGATCAGAAATATACTCCATATGGCACATCCTGGTGATGATTAGATAGAATTGTCATCACTAGTTTGTGACAACAGGTATGTATTTCTATATCAGCTATTGGACTAAAATTATTATTATTATTATTATTATTATTATTATTATTATTATTATTATTATTATTATTATTATTATTATTATTATTATTATTATTATTATTATTATTATTATTATTATTATTATTATTAATAATAATAATAATTATTATTATTATTATTATTATTATTATTATTATTATTATTATTATTATTATTATTATTATTATTATTACAAAAGCGAGGCATATAGATATCTCTAGAAAGGGAGGATATAATTTGTCTAACATTTTGATTAAAAAGGGGACATATAAAATAAATGTATCTACATATATTGATCTCATTTTGGTGCTGACAAAAGTGACATTTAGCAATGAATTTTGCAAAGTCAGAGAAAGTCTACAGCTTCCAATAAAAATGGAAGAGAAGATAATTGCATTTGAGGTAAGGATACCGACAAATCAATGTTTCAAGATTCTCCTGTTACTCGTATAGCTTAGTGACTAGCATAAGAGAAAAGAGGATAAAGGAACACTTGCTGAGAACATTTTATTGAATATCGTCCCTTGAACATAGTCTCGAAAAGCTTCCCGTCAAGGTGGTACAGGAACGATTTAAACGAAGTCCAGGATTCGAATCGACAAATATCAAAGGGAAGTAAAAATAAAAAGAAATACTCTATTTCCAGTTATACTAACTGGAACAGAAATATACTCCATATGGCACATCCCGGTGATGATTAGAGAGAATTGTCATCACTAGTTTGTGCCAACAGTCATGTATTTCTATATCAGCTATTGGACTAAAATTATTATTATTATTATTATTATTATTATTATTATTATTATTATTATTATTATTATTATTATTTTTATTATTATTATTATTATTATTATTATTATTATTATTATTATTATTATTATTATTATTATTATTATTATTATTACAAAAGCAAGGCATACAGATATGTCTAGAATGGTAGCGGAGAGTTTGTCTGACATTTGGTTAATATGGTGACATAAAAATATATCTACATATATTGATCTCATTTTAGTGCTGATATAACTGACATTTATTTCTGTTCCAGTTAGTAGAACTGGAAAAGCGTATTTCTTCTTATCTTTACTTCCCTTTGATATTTGTCGATTCGAATCCTGGACTTTGCTTAAATCGTTCCTGTACCACCTTGACGGGAAGCTTTTCGAGACTAAGTTCAAGGGATGATATTCAATAAAATGTTCTCGGCAAGTGTTCCTTTATCCTCTTTTCTCTTATGCTAGTCATTAAGCTATACTACTAAGAGGAGAATAATGAAACATTGATTTGTCGGTATCCTTACCTCAAATGCAATTTATTTTGATTGTGAGCTGTAGACTTTCTCTGAATTTGCAAAACCCATTGCTAAATGTCAGTTTTGTCAGCACCAAAATGAGATCAATATATGTAGATACATTTATTTTATATGTCCACTTTTTAACCAAATGTGAGACAAATTATATGCTCCCTTTCGAGACATATCTATATGCCTCGCTTTTGTAATAATAATAATAATAATAATAATAATAATAATAATAATAATAATAATAATAATAATAATAATAATAATAATAATAATAATAATAATAATAATTTTAGTGCAATAGCTGATATAGAAATACATACCTGTTGGCACAAACTAGTGATGACAAATGCATCTAATCATCCCTAGGATGTGCCATATGGAGTATATTTCTATTCAAGTTAGTAGAACTGGAAAAAGAGTATTTCTTTTTATTTTTACTTCCCGTTGTTATTTGTCGATTCGAATCCTGGACTTCGCTTAAATCATTCCTCTACCACTTTGACGGAAGCTTTTCCAGACTATATTCAAGGGACGATAGTCAATAAAATGTTCTCGGCAAGTGTTCCTTTATCCTCTTTTCTCTTATGGTAGTTATTAAGCTATTCTACTAACAGGAGAATCTTGAAATATATTGATTTGTCAGTATGCTGTCCTCGAATGCAATTCTCTTTTCTTTCATTTTGCATGTAAGCTGTAGATTTTATGTGTATTTGAAAAATAATTTGCTAAATGTCAGGTTTTTCAGCACAGAAATGAGATCAATATATGTAGACACATTTATATGTCCCATTTTAAATCGAAATGTGAGACAAAGTGTATTCATCCTTTAATAATAATAATAATAATAATAATAATAATAATAATAATAATAATAATAATAATAATAATAATAATAATAATAATAATAATAATAATAATAATAACAATTTTAGTCCAATAGCTGATATAGAAATACATACCTGTTGGCACAAACTAGTGATGACAAATGAATCTAATCATCCCCAGGATGTGCCATAGGGAGTATATTTCTGTTCCAGTTAGTAGAACTGGAAAAGAGTATTTCTTCTTATTTTTACTTCCCTTTGATATTTGTCGATTCGAATCCTGGACTTTGCTTAAATCGTTCCTGTACCACCTTGACGGGAAGCTTTTCGAGACTAAGTTCAAGGGATGATATTCAATAAAATGTTCTCGGCAAGTGTTCCTTTATCCTCTTTTCTCTTATGCTAGTCATTAGGCTATACTACTAACAGGAGAATCATGAAACATTGATTTGTCGGTATCCTTACCTCAAATGCAATTTATTTTGATTGTGAGCTGTAGACTTTCTCTGAATTTGCAAAACCCATTGCTAAATGTCAGTTTTGTCAGCACCAAAATGAGATCAATATATGTAGATACATTTATTTTATATGTCCACTTTTTAACCAAATGTGAGACAAATTATATGCTCCCTTTCGAGACATATCTATATGCCTCGCTTTTGTAATAATAATAATAATAATAATAATAATAATAATAATAATAATAATAATAATAATAATAATAATAATAATAATAATAATAATAATAATAATAATAATAATAATAATAATAATAATAATAATAATAATAATAATAATAATAATAATAATAATAATAATAATAATAATAATAATTTTAGTGCAATAGCTGATATAGAAATACATACCTGTTGGCACAAACTAGTGATGACAAATGCATCTAATCATCCCTAGGATGTGCCATATGGAGTATATTTCTGTTCCAGTTAGTAGAACTGGAAAAAGAGTATTTCTTTTTATTTTTACTTCCCGTTGTTATTTGTCGATTCGAATCCTGGACTTCGCTTAAATCGTTCCTCTACCACTTTGACGGAAGCTTTTCCAGACTATATTCAAGGGACGATAGTCAATAAAATGTTCTCGGCAAGTGTTCCTTTATCCTCTTTTCTCTTATGGTAGTTATTAAGCTATTCTACTAACAGGAGAATCTTGAAATATATTGATTTGTCAGTATGCTGTCCTCGAATGCAATTCTCTTTTCTTTCATTTTGCATGTAAGCTGTAGATTTTCTGTGTATTTGAAAAATAATTTGCTAAATGTCAGGTTTTTCAGCACAGAAATGAGATCAATATATGTAGACACATTTATATGTCCCATTTTAAATCGAAATGTGAGACAAAGTGTATTCATCCTTTAATAATAATAATAATAATAATAATAATAATAATAATAATAATAATAATAATAATAATAATAATAATAATAATAATGTGCAGATACAACTGTTTTGTAAAGAAAATTTATTATATCAATTTTAATTATAAATAATGAAAAGTCTCCATTAATATAATTATCTACATACCCAGGATAAACCCGAATTTCCGTATATTCTATACTGACGAGAATATCGTAGTAATGGTACAATGATGTACCGTGATGCGAGCCATCGGAAAATAACGTAGCGCTTTAAACCGCTACATTAAAAATATGGCGTTACTCTATTAAAGACACTGATCAGAGAAGAAATGGCATTGTAAGCAGATCTTTGTTAAATGGATAAAAATATAATTCATATTAATGCCTAGATAAAAATGGTTTCCATTGATATTGGGAAATACCAACATAGTTATAAATAAACTAACATTAGCATTCCAAAAATACCTGCAAAGAGTACATTGATTGCGTATTTGAGTGGGTGTGCAAATTCTCTAAATAACAAGAGGGAAACTAACCGGAACATTCCAAAAATTACATTAGTCTATGTAAATTTCGGATTTGACTGGGTTTCTAAATTTAAATCGAATTTTTCTGTGACTGTGTCACATTGTGGAAATGTTTGAAAATAAAGATTATAAAAGATAGCTTATATTCATTATCAGTACGTCAGTGAAATACATGCAATAAGGACATATAGAAAAGTAATTTCTAACATATCAAATTGCTTATTTTCCAATAAAATGATATACAAACCTAGCAGTTTACTAACTTTCGCAATTACTAATTATAATCAAGCACAAAATAGAACATTGACGATGACAGAGGATTAGCATTAGCGATGATAGAGGATCAGCACGTAGTGGTAGATATGCAATGATCGATTCATTTGAGGTAAATATGCAGACAAAACAATATGTTTAAAGATTCTCCTGTTAGTAGTATAGCTTAATGACTAGCATTAGAGAAAAGAGGATAAAGGAACACTAGCCGAGTTCATTGTATTGACTTTCGTCCCTTGAACATAGTCTGGAAATGCTTCCCGTCAAGCTGGTACAGGTACGATTTAAGCGAAGTCCAAGATTCGAATAGACAAATATCAAAGAAAAGTAACAATAAGAAGAAATACTCTTTTTCCAGTTCTACTAACTGGAACAGAATTATACTCCATATGGCACATTCTGGGTATGATTAGATTCATTTGTCATCATTAGTTTGTGCCAACAGGTATGTATTTCTATACCAGATATTGGACTTAAATTATTATTATTATTATTATTGTTATTATTATTATTATTATTATTATTATTATTATTATTATTATTATTATTATTATTATTATTATTATTATTATTATTATTATTATTAAAAGATGAATACAATTTGTCTCACATTTCGATTTAAAATGAGACATATTAATGTGTCTACATATATAATCCTTTTTATGTGCTGAAAATCCTGACATTTACCAAATTATTTTTCAAATTCAGAGAAAATCTACAGTTTACATGAAAAATGAAAGAAAAGAAAATTGCATTCGAGGAAAGCATACTGACAAATTAATATGTTTCAAGATTCTCCTGTTAGTAGTATAGCTAATAACTAACATAAGAGAAAAGAGGATAAAGGAACAGAAATAATAGAAATACATACCTGTTGGCACAAACTAGTGATGACAAATGAATCTAATCATCCCCAGGATGTGCCATAGGGAGTATATTTCTGTTCCAGTTAGTAGAACTGGAAAAGAGTATTTCTTTTTATTTTTACTTCCCTTTGATATTTGTCGATTCGAATCCTGGACTTTGCTTAAATCGTTCCTGTACCACCTTGACGGGAAGCTTTTCGAGACTAAGTTCAAGGGATGATATTCAATAAAATGTTCTCGGCAAGTGTTCCTTTATCCTCTTTTCTCTTATGCTAGTCATTAAGCTATACTACTAACAGGAGAATAATGAAACATTGATTTGTCGGTATCCTTACCTCAAATGCAATTTATTTTGATTGTGAGCTGTAGACTTTCACTGAATTTGCAAAACCCATTGCTAAATGTCAGTTTTGTCAGCACCAAAATGAGATCAATATATGTAGATACATTTATTTTATATGTCCACTTTTTAACCAAATGTGAGACAAATTATATGCTCCCTTTCGAGACATATCTATATGCCTCGCTTTTGTAATAATAATAATAATAATAATAATAATAATAATAATAATAATAATAATAATAATAATAATAATAATAATAATAATAATAATAATAATAATAATAATAATAATAATAATTTTAGTGCAATAGCTGATATAGAAATACATACCTGTTGGCACAAACTAGTGATGACAAATGCATCTAATCATCCCTAGGATGTGCCATATGGAGTATATTTCTGTTCCATTTAGTAGAACTGGAAAAAGAGTATTTCTTTTTATTTTTACTTCCCGTTGTTATTTGTCGATTCGAATCCTGGACTTCGCTTAAATCGTTCCTCTACCACTTTGACGGAAGCTTTTCCAGACTATATTCAAGGGACGATAGTCAATAAAATGTTCTCGGCAAGTGTTCCTTTATCCTCTTTTCTCTTATGGTAGTTATTAAGCTATTCTACTAACAGGAGAATCTTGAAATATATTGATTTGTCAGTATGCTGTCCTCGAATGCAATTCTCTTTTCTTTCATTTTGCATGTAAGCTGTAGATTTTATGTGTATTTGAAAAATAATTTGCTAAATGTCAGGTTTTTCAGCACAGAAATGAGATCAATATATGTAGACACATTTATATGTCCCATTTTAAATCGAAATGTGAGACAAAGTGTATTCATCCTTTAATAATAATAATAATAATAATAATAATAATAATAATAATAATAATAATAATAATAATAATAATAATAATAATAATAATAATAATAACAATTTTAGTCCAATAGCTGATATAGAAATACATACCTGTTGGCACAAACTAGTGATGACAAATGAATCTAATCATCCCCAGGATGTGCCATAGGGAGTATATTTCTGTTCCAGTTAGTAGAACTGGAAAAGAGTATTTCTTCTTATTTTTACTTCCCTTTGATATTTGTCGATTCGAATCCTGGACTTTGCTTAAATCGTTCCTGTACCACCTTGACGGGAAGCTTTTCGAGACTAAGTTCAAGGGATGATATTCAATAAAATGTTCTCGGCAAGTGTTCCTTTATCCTCTTTTCTCTTATGCTAGTCATTAGGCTATACTACTAACAGGAGAATCATGAAACATTGATTTGTCGGTATCCTTACCTCAAATGCAATTTATTTTGATTGTGAGCTGTAGACTTTCTCTGAATTTGCAAAACCCATTGCTAAATGTCAGTTTTGTCAGCACCAAAATGAGATCAATATATGTAGATACATTTATTTTATATGTCCACTTTTTAACCAAATGTGAGACAAATTATATGCTCCCTTTCGAGACATATCTATATGCCTCGCTTTTGTAATAATAATAATAATAATAATAATAATAATAATAATAATAATAATAATAATAATAATAATAATAATAATAATAATAATAATAATAATAATAATAATAATAATAATAATAATAATAATAATAATAATAATAATAATAATAATAATAATAATAATAATAATAATAATAATTTTAGTGCAATAGCTGATATAGAAATACATACCTGTTGGCACAAACTAGTGATGACAAATGCATCTAATCATCCCTAGGATGTGCCATATGGAGTATATTTCTGTTCCAGTTAGTAGAACTGGAAAAAGAGTATTTCTTTTTATTTTTACTTCCCGTTGTTATTTGTCGATTCGAATCCTGGACTTCGCTTAAATCGTTCCTCTACCACTTTGACGGAAGCTTTTCCAGACTATATTCAAGGGACGATAGTCAATAAAATGTTCTCGGCAAGTGTTCCTTTATCCTCTTTTCTCTTATGGTAGTTATTAAGCTATTCTACTAACAGGAGAATCTTGAAATATATTGATTTGTCAGTATGCTGTCCTCGAATGCAATTCTCTTTTCTTTCATTTTGCATGTAAGCTGTAGATTTTCTGTGTATTTGAAAAATAATTTGCTAAATGTCAGGTTTTTCAGCACAGAAATGAGATCAATATATGTAGACACATTTATATGTCCCATTTTAAATCGAAATGTGAGACAAAGTGTATTCATCCTTTAATAATAATAATAATAATAATAATAATAATAATAATAATAATAATAATAATAATAATAATAATAATAATAATAATAATAATAATGTGCAGATACAACTGTTTTGTAAAGAAAATTTATTATATCAATTTTAATTATAAATAATGAAAAGTCTCCATTAATATAATTATCTACATACCCAGGATAAACCCGAATTTCCGTATATTCTATACTGACGAGAATATCGTAGTAATGGTACAATGATGTACCGTGATGCGAGCCATCGGAAAATAACGTAGCGCTTTAAACCGCTACATTAAAAATATGGCGTTACTCTATTAAAGACACTGATCAGAGAAGAAATGGCATTGTAAGCAGATCTTTGTTAAATGGATAAAAATATAATTCATATTAATGCCTAGATAAAAATGGTTTCCATTGATATTGGGAAATACCAACATAGTTATAAATAAACTAACATTAGCATTCCAAAAATACCTGCAAAGAGTACATTGATTGCGTATTTGAGTGGGTGTGCAAATTCTCTAAATAACAAGAGGGAAACTAACCGGAACATTCCAAAAATTACATTAGTCTATGTAAATTTCGGATTTGACTGGGTTTCTAAATTTAAATCGAATTTTTCTGTGACTGTGTCACATTGTGGAAATGTTTGAAAATAAAGATTATAAAAGATAGCTTATATTCATTATCAGTACGTCAGTGAAATACATGCAATAAGGACATATAGAAAAGTAATTTCTAACATATCAAATTGCTTATTTTCCAATAAAATGATATACAAACCTAGCAGTTTACTAACTTTCGCAATTACTAATTATAATCAAGCACAAAATAGAACATTGACGATGACAGAGGATTAGCATTAGCGATGATAGAGGATCAGCACGTAGTGGTAGATATGCAATGATCGATTCTGCGGCGATTCCATAAAATTGTTTACTTGCATTTGTTGACATCCACTTGTGCTAATTTATAATCTCATTTTGGGATCGCAATTTTGGGGAATGGTTAAACCATTTTCAAATAAAGAGATTATTACGGATCTTTGCCTCTACAATAAACTTGTACAAGTCCCTGCTCCTAAAAACTCAGTTTAAATCATATCAGATATTTAAAATTGAAACCTGTGGAGTAGATAAATAGCACGATTTCCGGCTAATACAATTAATATATACACTAATTACATGATTAGGTAACAATTCTAGAATTATATCATAATTAAATAACCAAGCGTGACACCTTGACTAAATACGCACATTATTAATATAAATTAAACTACTTATTTTTACACCTGCAAAGATAAAGTTAATAACATTTTAAGGAATTGCATATTCCTACCTTTCTATTTCATTCAGTCCTCTGCTCTTGATAAACGAATATGTTCCTTCAGTCCAACAAAAATTGTGAATATCCAGAAAAAAGGAATAACACTGATATAGTAGATTAAAAAAACCGAATTGTGGCTTCACGTCGAAGAAACTGGTTCGGTATACTCCAAGATTTGTCGACTGTTCTTTATCAATTAATGTGTCCAATATAAATTTTAAATATCCAGAAAAGATCCTTCCTATTGGCGTTGTAGATTAAAATTCCCCCAAAAATTGGACTGCCCCGACTAGAAACAGGATATATATACCCCCAGAATTGATTGCTTGCTTTTGACACGACTCAAAAAGTGGCACCGGATTAGTAAATTGTCAGGTGCCCAGAGCATTTTGTTCCCGCCACTAGCGGTCTTGCTAGAGTTATCGGCGAATTATCGACGGACCATTTTCTATTGATCAATGAGGTGTAGCAGGGTTCAAAGCTAACTCGGCTTAGATTCCGTACTACTAATGCGGAGAAACGGATGTTACCCCAAGCTCTCTAATCTCGTAGTGTTAAAATCTATTAGGAATGTTTATTCCGTAGCAAACTTGGAATGTTCGTGGTATGTGAGTAATAAATATCTAGCGGAAAGATTGAGAACTTGCAGTCTTTAGTAACTTGTATTTAAATCATAAAACCAACGGAAACAGCTGGAAATATTTATTTCAATTTAAAAAATAAAATACTTATTTGCAATTGAACCAGCGATATTAATAATGAAAATGTGTAAAAATTGACAGAATGTTGTTGTATAATCCTGGCACAAAACACTAAACATAATTTTATTTCATGCACTCTCCTCATCTGCATAACATATATATATATATATATATATATATATATATATATATATATATATATATATATATATATATATATATATATATATATATATATATATATATATATATATATATATATATATATGTGTGTGTGTGTGTGTGTGTGTGTGTGTGTGATTTAATGTGGCTGACATTATTAGTGAAGGCATACTATTCCAAATATTGATCCATAGTAATCGTGTATCAAACGGAAATTTTTTCTGCAACATTGTATTAATGATTTTGTAAACTTGCAAATCCGGAAATTAAATACAAAGAATAAAAATGGCCTGAGTGGTTAAAACATCCGCTTTATGTGCAGGAGGTCACAGGTTTGAACCTCAACCGAGCCATAACAAAGACTTACAAAAATGGAACAAGAGGATAATAGGCTTGGATAGATTTGATGCCATGTGTCTGTGGCACTATGCCTCAGTTGTAAACATTATTATAAACCGAAACAATCCATACATCGTGTTGCAAATAATATAAGTTACGTTAAAAATCAAAATCACACACACACACATACACACAAAAAAAAGAAAAATATATGAATATGTTGGCACTGATATAACGGTGTGGTAGTAGTAGTAGTAGTAGTAGTAGTAGTAGTAGTAGTAGTAATAATAATAATAATAATAATAATAATAATAATAATAATAATAATAATAATAATAATAATAATAATAATAATAATAATAATAATAATAATAATAATAATAATAATAATAATAATAATAATAACAATTTTAGTCCAATAGCTGATATAGAAATACATACCTGTTGGCACAAACTAGTGATGACAAATGAATCTAATCATCCCCAGGATGTGCCATAGGGAGTATATTTCTGTTCCAGTTAGTAGAACTGGAAAAGAGTATTTCTTTTTATTTTTACTTCCCTTTGATATTTGTCGATTCGAATCCTGGACTTTGCTTAAATCGTTCCTGTACCACCTTGACGGGAAGCTTTTCGAGACTAAGTTCAAGGGATGATATTCAATAAAATGTTCTCGGCAAGTGTTCCTTTATCCTCTTTTCTCTTATGCTAGTCATTAAGCTATACTACTAACAGGAGAATAATGAAACATTGATTTGTCGGTATCCTTACCTCAAATGCAATTTATTTTGATTGTGAGCTGTAGACTTTCACTGAATTTGCAAAACCCATTGCTAAATGTCAGTTTTGTCAGCACCAAAATGAGATCAATATATGTAGATACATTTATTTTATATGTCCACTTTTTAACTAAATGTGAGACAAATTATATGCTCCCTTTCGAGACATATCTATATGCCTCGCTTTTGTAATAATAATAATAATAATAATAAAAATAATAATGATAATAATAAAATAATAATAATAATTTTAGTGCAATAGCTGATATAGAAATACATACCTGTTGGCACAAACTAGTGATGATAAATGCATCTAATCATCCCTAGGATGTGCCATATGGAGTATATTTCTGTTCCATTTAGTAGAACTGGAAAAAGAGTATTTCTTTCTATTTTTACTTCCCGTTGTTATTTGTCGATTCGAATCATGGACTTCGCTTAAATCGTTACTCTACCACATTGACGGAACCTTTTCCAGACTATATTCAAGGGACGATAGTCAATAAAATGTTCTCGGCAAGTGTTCCTTTATCCTCTTTTCTCTTATGGTAGTTATTAAGCTATTCTACTAACAGGAGAATCTTGAAATATATTGATTTGTCAGTATGCTGTCCTCGAATGCAATTCTCTTTTCTTTCATTTTGCATGTAAGCTGTAGATTTTATGTGTATTTGAAAAATAATTTGCTAAATGTCAGGTTTTTCAGCACAGAAATGAGATCAATATATGTAGACACATTTATATGTCCCATTTTAAATCGAAATGTGAGACAAAGTGTATTCATCCTTTAATAATAATAATAATAATAATAATAATAATAATAATAATAATAATAATAATAATAATAATAATAATAATAATAATAATAATAACAATTTTAGTCCAATAGCTGATATAGAAATACATACCTGTTGGCACAAACTAGTGATGACAAATGAATCTAATCATCCCCAGGATGTGCCATAGGGAGTATATTTCTGTTCCAGTTAGTAGAACTGGAAAAGAGTATTTCTTCTTATTTTTACTTCCCTTTGATATTTGTCGATTCGAATCCTGGACTTTGCTTAAATCGTTCCTGTACCACCTTGACGGGAAGCTTTTCGAGACTAAGTTCAAGGGATGATATTCAATAAAATGTTCTCGGCAAGTGTTCCTTTATCCTCTTTTCTCTTATGCTAGTCATTAGGCTATACTACTAACAGGAGAATCATGAAACATTGATTTGTCGGTATCCTTACCTCAAATGCAATTTATTTTGATTGTGAGCTGTAGACTTTCTCTGAATTTGCAAAACCCATTGCTAAATGTCAGTTTTGTCAGCACCAAAATGAGATCAATATATGTAGATACATTTATTTTATATGTCCACTTTTTAACCAAATGTGAGACAAATTATATGCTCCCTTTCGAGGCATATCTATATGCCTTGCTTTTGTAATAATAATAATAATAATAATAATAATAATAATAAAAATAATAATGATAATAATAATAATAATAATAATAATTTTAGTGCAATAGCTGATATAGAAATACATACCTGTTGGCACAAACTAGTGATGACAAATGCATCTAATCATCCCTAGGATGTGCCATATGGAGTATATTTCTGTTCCAGTTAGTAGAACTGGAAAAAGAGTATTTCTTTTTATTTTTACTTCCGGTTGTTATTTGTCGATTCGAATCCTGGACTTCGCTTAAATCGTTCCTCTACCACTTTGACGGAAGCTTTTCCAGACTATATTCAAGGGACGATAGTCAATAAAATGTTCTCGGCAAGTGTTCCTTTATCCTCTTTTCTCTTATGGTAGTTATTAAGCTATTCTACTAACAGGAGAATCTTGAAATATATTGATTTGTCAGTATGCTGTCCTCGAATGCAATTCTCTTTTCTTTCATTTTGCATGTAAGCTGTAGATTTTTTGTGTATTTGAAAAATAATTTGCTAAATGTCAGGTTTTTCAGCACAGAAATGAGATCAATATATGTAGACATATTTATATGTCCCATTTTAAATCGAAATGTGAGACAAAGTGTATTCATCCTTTAATAATAATAATAATAATAATAATAATAATAATAATAATAATAATAATAATAATAATAATAATAATAATAATAATAATAATAATAATAATAATAATAATAATAATAATAATAATAATAATAATAATAATAATAATAATAATAATAACAATTTTAGTCCAATAGCTGATATAGAAATACATACCTGTTGGCACAAACTAGTGATGACAAATGAATCTAATCATCCCCAGGATGTGCCATAGGGAGTATATTTCTGTTCCAGTTAGTAGAACTGGAAAAGAGTATTTCTTCGTATTTTTACTTCCCTTTGATATTTGTCGATTCGAATCCTGGACTTTGCTTAAATCGTTCCTGTACCACCTTGACGGGAAGCTTTTCGAGACTAAGTTCAAGGGATGATATTCAATAAAATGTTCTCTGCAAGTGTTCCTTTATCCTCTTTTCTCTTATGCTAGTCATTAGGCTATACTACTAACAGGAGAATCATGAAACATTGATTTGTCGGTATCCTTACCTCAAATGCAATTTATTTTGATTGTGAGCTGTAGACTTTCTCTGAATTTGCAAAACCCATTGCTAAATGTCAGTTTTGTCAGCACCAAAATGAGATCAATATATGTAGATACATTTATTTTATATGTCCACTTTTTAACCAAATGTGAGACAAATTATATGCTCCCTTTCCAGACATATCTATATGCCTCGCTTTTGTAATAATAATAATAATAATAATAATAATAATAATAATAATAATAATAATAATAATAATAATAATAATAATAATAATAATAATAATAATAATAATAATATTAATACTATAATAATAATAATAATAATAATAATAATAATAATAATAATAATAATAATAATAATAATAATAATAATAATAATAATAATAATAATAATAATAATAATAATAATAATAATGATAATAATAATAATAATAATTTTAGTGCAATAGCTGATATAGAAATACATACCTGTTGGCACAAACTAGTGATGAAAAATGCATCTAATCATCCCTAGGATGTGCCATATGGAGTATATTTCTGTTCCAGTTAGTAGAACTGGAAAAAGAGTATTTCTTTTTATTTTTACTTTTTACTAATTATAATCAAGCACAAAATAGAACATTGACGATGACAGAGGATTAGCATTAGCGATGATAGAGGATCAGCACGTAGTGTTAGATATGCAATGATCGATTCTGCGGCGATTCCATAAAATTGTTTACTTGCATTTGTTGACATCCACTTGTGCTAATCTATAATCTCATTTTGGGATCGCAATTTTGGGGAATGGTTAAACCATTTTCAAATAAAGAGATTATTACGGATCTTTGCCTCTACAATAAACTTGTACAAGTCCCTGCTCCTAAAAACTCAGTTTAAATCATATCAGATATTTAAAATTGAAACCTGTGGAGTAGATAAATAGCACGATTTCCGGCTAATACAATTAATATATACACTAATCACATGATTAGGTAACAATTCTAGAATTATATCATAATTAAATAACCAAGCGTGACACCTTGACTAAATACGCACATTATTAATATAAATTAAACTACTTATTTTTACACCTTCAAAGATAAAGTTAATAACATTTTAAGGAATTGCATATTCCTACCTTTCTATTTCATTCAGTCCTCTGCTCTTGATAAACGAATATGTTCCTTCAGTCCAACAAAAATTGTGAATATCCAGAAAAAAGGAATAACACTGATATAGTAGATTAAAAAAACCGAATTGTGGCTTCACGTCGAAGAAACTGGTTCGGTATACTCCAAGATTTGTCGACTGTTCTTTATCAATTAATGTGTCCAATATAAATTTTAAATATCCAGAAAAGATCCTTCCTATTGGCGTTGTAGATTAAAATTCCCCCAAAAATTGGACTGCCCCGACTAGAAACAGGATATATATACCCCCAGAATTGATTGCTTGCTTTTGACACGACTCAAAAAGTGGCACCGGATTAGTAAATTGTCAGGTGCCCAGAGCATTTTGTTCCCGCCACTAGCGGTCTTGCTAGAGTTATCGGCGAATTATCGACGGACCATTTTCTATTGATCAATGAGGTGTAGCAGGGTTCAAAGCTAACTCGGCTTAGATTCCGTACTACTAATGCGGAGAAACGGATGTTACCCCAAGCTCTCTAATCTCGTAGTGTTAAAATCTATTAGGAATGTTTATTCCGTAGCAAACTTGGAATGTTCGTGGTATGTGAGTAATAAATAATTAGCGGAAAGATTGAGAACTTGCAGTCTTTAGTAACTTGTATTTAAATCATAAAACCAACGGAAACAGCTGGAAATATTTATTTCAATTTAAAAAATAAAATACTTATTTGCAATTGAACCAGCGATATTAATAATGAAAATGTGTAAAAATTGATAGAATGTTGTTGTATAATCCTGGCACAAAACACTAAACATAATTTTATTTCATGCACTCTCCTCATCTGCATAACATATATATATATATATATATATATATATATATATATATATATATATATATATATATATATATATATATATATATATATATATATATATATATATGTGTGTGTGTGTGTGTGTGTGTGTGTGTGTGTGTGTGTGATTTAATGTGGCTGACATTATTAGTGAAGGCATACTATTCCAAATATTGATCCATAGTAATCGTGTATCAAACGGAAATTTTTTCTGCAACATTGTATTAATGATTTTGTAAACTTGCAAATCCGGAAATTAAATACAAAGAATAAAAATGGCCTGAGTGGTTAAAACATCCGCTTTATGTGCAGGAGGTCACAGGTTTGAACCTCAACCGAGCCATAACAAAGACTTACAAAAATGGAACAAGAGGATAATAGGCTTGGATAGATTTGATGCCATGTGTCTGTGGCACTATGCCTCAGTTGTAAACATTATTATAAACCGAAACAATCCATACATCGTGTTGCAAATAATATAAGTTACGTTAAAAATCAAAATCACACACACACACACACACACAAAAAAAGAAAAATATATGAATATGTTGGCACTGATATAACGCTGTGGTAGTAGTAGTAGTAGTAGTAGTAGTAGTAGTAGTAGTAATAATAATAATAATAATAATAATAATAATAATAATAATAATAATAATAATAATAATAATAATAATAATAATAATAATAATAATAATAATAATAATAATAATAATAATAATAATAATAATAATAATAATAATAATAATAATAATAATAACAATTTTAGTCCAATAGCTGATATAGAAATACATACCTGTTGGCACAAACTAGTGATGACAAATGAATCTAATCATCCCCAGGATGTGCCATAGGGAGTATATTTCTGTTCCAGTTAGTAGAACTGGAAAAGAGTATTTCTTTTTATTTTTACTTCCCTTTGATATTTGTCGATTCGAATCCTGGACTTTGCTTAAATCGTTCCTGTACCACCTTGACGGGAAGCTTTTCGAGACTAAGTTCAAGGGATGATATTCAATAAAATGTTCTCTGCAAGTGTTCCTTTATCCTCTTTTCTCTTATGCTAGTCATTAAGCTATACTACTAAGAGGAGAATAATGAAACATTGATTTGTCGGTATCCTTACCTCAAATGCAATTTATTTTGATTGTGAGCTGTAGACTTTCACTGAATTTGCAAAACCCATTGCTAAATGTCAGTTTTGTCAGCACCAAAATGAGATCAATATATGTAGATACATTTATTTTATATGTCCACTTTTTAACCAAATGTGAGACAAATTATATGCTCCCTTTCGAGACATATCTATATGCCTCGCTTTTGTAATAATAATAATAAAAATAAAATAATAATAATAATAATAATAATAATAATAATAATAATAATAATAATAATAATAATAATAATAATAATAATAATAATAATAATAATAATTTTAGTGCAATAGCTGATATAGAAATACATACCTGTTGGCACAAACTAGTGATGACAAATGCATCTAATCATCCCTAGGATGTGCCATATGGAGTATATTTCTGTTCCATTTAGTAGAACTGGAAAAAGAGTATTTCTTTTTATTTTTACTTCCCGTTGTTATTTGTCGATTCGAATCCTGGACTTCGATTAAATCGTTTCTTCTACCACTTTGACGGAAGCTTTTCCTGACTATATTCAAGGGACGATAGTCAATAAAATGTTCTCGGCAAGTGTTCCTTTATCCTCTTTTCTCTTATGGTAGTTATTAAGCTATTCTACTAACAGGAGAATCTTGAAATATATTGATTTGTCAGTATGCTGTCCTCGAATGCAATTCTCTTTTCTTTCATTTTGCAGGTAAGCTGTAGATTTTATGTGTATTTGAAAAATAATTTGCTAAATGTCAGGTTTTTCAGCACAGAAATGAGATCAATATATGTAGACATATTTATATGTCCCATTTTAAATCGAAATGTGAGACAAAGTGTATTCATCCTTTAATAATAAAAATAATAATAATAATAATAATAATAATAATAATAATAATAATAATAATAATAATAATAATAATAATAATAATAATAATAACAATTTTAGTCCAATAGCTGATATAGAAATACATACCTGTTGGCACAAACTAGTGATGACAAATGCATCTAATCATCCCTAGGATGTGCCATATGGAGTATATTTCTGTTCCATTTAGTAGAACTGGAAAAAGAGTATTTCTTTTTATTTTTACTTCCCGTTGTTAATTGTCGATTCGAATCCTGGACTTCGCTTAAATCGTTCCTCTACCACTTTGACGGAAGCTTTTCCAGACTATATTCAAGGGACGATAGTCAATAAAATGTTCTCGGCAAGTGTTCCTTTATCCTCTTTCTCTTATGGTAGTTATTAAGCTATTCTACTAACAGGAGAATCTTGAAATATATTGATTTGTCAGTATGCTGTCCTCGAATGCAATTCTCTTTTCTTTCATTTTGCATGTAAGCTGTAGATTTTTTGTGTATTTGAAAAATAATTTGCTAAATGTCAGGTTTTTCAGCACAGAAATGAGATCAATATATGTAGACATATTTATATGTCCCATTTTAAATCGAAATGTGAGACAAAGTGTATTCATCCTTTAATAATAAAAATAATAATAATAATAATAATAATAATAATAATAATAATAATAATAATAATAATAATAATAATAATAATAATAATAATAACAATTTTAGTCCAATAGCTGATATAGAAATACATACCTGTTGGCACAAACTAGTGATGACAAATGCATCTAATCATCCCTAGGATGTGCCATATGGAGTATATTTCTGTTCCATTTAGTAGAACTGGAAAAAGAGTATTTCTTTTTATTTTTACTTCCCGTTGTTAATTGTCGATTCGAATCCTGGACTTCGCTTAAATCGTTCCTCTACCACTTTGACGGAAGCTTTTCCAGACTATATTCAAGGGACGATAGTCAATAAAATGTTCTCGGCAAGTGTTCCTTTATCCTCTTTCTCTTATGGTAGTTATTAAGCTATTCTACTAACAGGAGAATCTTGAAATATATTGATTTGTCAGTATGCTGTCCTCGAATGCAATTCTCTTTTCTTTCATTTTGCATGTAAGCTGTAGATTTTTTGTGTATTTGAAAAATAATTTGCTAAATGTCAGGTTTTTCAGCACAGAAATGAGATCAATATATGTAGACATATTTATATGTCCCATTTTAAATCGAAATGTGAGACAAAGTGTATTCATCCTTTAATAATAAAAATAATAATAATAATAATAATAATAATAATAATAATAATAATAATAATAATAATAATAATAATAATAATAATAATAATAATAACAATTTTAGTCCAATAGCTGATATAGAAATACATACCTGTTGGCACAAACTAGTGATGACAAATGCATCTAATCATCCCTAGGATGTGCCATATGGAGTATATTTCTGTTCCATTTAGTAGAACTGGAAAAAGAGTATTTCTTTTTATTTTTACTTCCCGTTGTTAATTGTCGATTCGAATCCTGGACTTCGCTTAAATCGTTCCTCTACCACTTTGACGGAAGCTTTTCCAGACTATATTCAAGGGACGATAGTCAATAAAATGTTCTCGGCAAGTGTTCCTTTATCCTCTTTCTCTTATGGTAGTTATTAAGCTATTCTACTAACAGGAGAATCTTGAAATATATTGATTTGTCAGTATGCTGTCCTCGAATGCAATTCTCTTTTCTTTCATTTTGCATGTAAGCTGTAGATTTTTTGTGTATTTGAAAAATAATTTGCTAAATGTCAGGTTTTTCAGCACAGAAATGAGATCAATATATGTAGACATATTTATATGTCCCATTTTAAATCGAAATGTGAGACAAAGTGTAGTCATCCTTTAATAATAATAATAATAATAATAATAATAATAATAATAATAATAATAATAATAATAATAATAATAATAATAATAATAATAATAATAATAATAATAATAATAATAACAATTTTAGTCCAATAGCTGATATAGAAATACATACCTGTTGGCACAAACTAGTGATGACAAATGAATCTAACCATCCCCAGGATGTGCCATAGGGAGTATATTTCTGTTCCAGTTAGTAGAACTGGAAAAGAGTATTTCTTCGTATTTTTACTTCCCTTTGATATTTGTCGATTCGAATCCTGGACTTTGCTTAAATCGTTCCTGTACCACCTTGACGGGAAGCTTTTCGAGACTAAGTTCAAGGGATGATATTCAATAAAATGTTCTCTGCAAGTGTTCCTTTATCCTCTTTTCTCTTATGCTAGTCATTAGGCTATACTACTAACAGGAGAATCATGAAACATTGATTTGTCGGTATCCTTACCTCAAATGCAATTTATTTTGATTGTGAGCTGTAGACTTTCTCTGAATTTGCAAAACCCATTGCTAAATGTCAGTTTTGTCAGCACCAAAATGAGATCAATATATGTAGATACATTTATTTTATATGTCCACTTTTTAACCAAATGTGAGACAAATTATATGCTCCCTTTCGAGACATATCTATATGCCTCGCTTTTGTAATAATAATAATAATAATAATAATAATAATAATAATAATAATAATAATAATAATAATAATAATAATAATAATAATTTTAGTGCAATAGCTGATATAGAAATACATACCTGTTGGCACAAACTAGTGATGACAAATGCATCTAATCATCCCTAGGATGTGCCATATGGAGTATATTTCTGTTCCATTTAGTAGAACTGGAAAAAGAGTATTTCTTTTTATTTTTACTTCCCGTTGTTATTTGTCGATTCGAATCCTGGACTTCGATTAAATCGTTTCTTCTACCACTTTGACGGAAGCTTTTCCTGACTATATTCAAGGGACGATAGTCAATAAAATGTTCTCGGCAAGTGTTCCTTTATCCTCTTTCTCTTATGGTAGTTATTAAGCTATTCTACTAACAGGAGAATCTTGAAATATATTGATTTGTCAGTATGCTGTCCTCGAATGCAATTCTCTTTTCTTTCATTTTGCAGGTAAGCTGTAGATTTTATGTGTATTTGAAAAATAATTTGCTAAATGTCAGGTTTTTCAGCACAGAAATGAGATCAATATATGTAGACATATTTATATGTCCCATTTTAAATCGAAATGTGAGACAAAGTGTATTCATCCTTTAATAATAAAAATAATAATAATAATAATAATAATAATAATAATAATAATAATAATAATAATAATAATAATAATAATAATAATAATAATAATAACAATTTTAGTCCAATAGCTGATATAGAAATACATACCTGTTGGCACAAACTAGTGATGACAAATGCATCTAATCATCCCTAGGATGTGCCATATGGAGTATATTTCTGTTCCATTTAGTAGAACTGGAAAAAGAGTATTTCTTTTTATTTTTACTTCCCGTTGTTAATTGTCGATTCGAATCCTGGACTTCGCTTAAATCGTTCCTCTACCACTTTGACGGAAGCTTTTCCAGACTATATTCAAGGGACGATAGTCAATAAAATGTTCTCGGCAAGTGTTCCTTTATCCTCTTTCTCTTATGGTAGTTATTAAGCTATTCTACTAACAGGAGAATCTTGAAATATATTGATTTGTCAGTATGCTGTCCTCGAATGCAATTCTCTTTTCTTTCATTTTGCATGTAAGCTGTAGATTTTTTGTGTATTTGAAAAATAATTTGCTAAATGTCAGGTTTTTCAGCACAGAAATGAGATCAATATATGTAGACATATTTATATGTCCCATTTTAAATCGAAATGTGAGACAAAGTGTAGTCATCCTTTAATAATAATAATAATAATAATAATAATAATAATAATAATAATAATAATAATAATAATAATAATAATAATAATAATAATAATAACAATTTTAGTCCAATAGCTGATATAGAAATACATACCTGTTGGCACAAACTAGTGATGACAAATGAATCTAACCATCCCCAGGATGTGCCATAGGGAGTATATTTCTGTTCCAGTTAGTAGAACTGGAAAAGAGTATTTCTTCGTATTTTTACTTCCCTTTGATATTTGTCGATTCGAATCCTGGACTTTGCTTAAATCGTTCCTGTACCACCTTGACGGGAAGCTTTTCGAGACTAAGTTCAAGGGATGATATTCAATAAAATGTTCTCTGCAAGTGTTCCTTTATCCTCTTTTCTCTTATGCTAGTCATTAGGCTATACTACTAACAGGAGAATCATGAAACATTGATTTGTCGGTATCCTTACCTCAAATGCAATTTATTTTGATTGTGAGCTGTAGACTTTCTCTGAATTTGCAAAACCCATTGCTAAATGTCAGTTTTGTCAGCACCAAAATGAGATCAATATATGTAGATACATTTATTTTATATGTCCACTTTTTAACCAAATGTGAGACAAATTATATGCTCCCTTTCCAGACATATCTATATGCCTCGCTTTTGTAATAATAATAATAATAATAATAATAATAATAATAATAATAATAATAATAATAATAATAATAATAATAATATTAATACTATAATAATAATAATAATAATAATAATAATAATAATAATAATAATAATAATAATAATAATTTTAGTGCAATAGCTGATATAGAAATACATACCTGTTGGCACAAACTAGTGATGAAAAATGCATCTAATCATCCCTAGGATGTGCCATATGGAGTATATTTCTGTTCCAGTTAGTAGAACTGGAAAAAGAGTATTTCTTTTTATTTTTACTTTTTACTAATTATAATCAAGCACAAAATAGAACATTGACGATGACAGAGGATTAGCATTAGCGATGATAGAGGATCAGCACGTAGTGTTAGATATGCAATGATCGATTCTGCGGCGATTCCATAAAATTGTTTACTTGCATTTGTTGACATCCACTTGTGCTAATCTATAATCTCATTTTGGGATCGCAATTTTGGGGAATGGTTAAACCATTTTCAAATAAAGAGATTATTACGGATCTTTGCCTCTACAATAAACTTGTACAAGTCCCTGCTCCTAAAAACTCAGTTTAAATCATATCAGATATTTAAAATTGAAACCTGTGGAGTAGATAAATAGCACGATTTCCGGCTAATACAATTAATATATACACTAATCACATGATTAGGTAACAATTCTAGAATTATATCATAATTAAATAACCAAGCGTGACACCTTGACTAAATACGCACATTATTAATATAAATTAAACTACTTATTTTTACACCTTCAAAGATAAAGTTAATAACATTTTAAGGAATTGCATATTCCTACCTTTCTATTTCATTCAGTCCTCTGCTCTTGATAAACGAATATGTTCCTTCAGTCCAACAAAAATTGTGAATATCCAGAAAAAAGGAATAACACTGATATAGTAGATTAAAAAAACCGAATTGTGGCTTCACGTCGAAGAAACTGGTTCGGTATACTCCAAGATTTGTCGACTGTTCTTTATCAATTAATGTGTCCAATATAAATTTTAAATATCCAGAAAAGATCCTTCCTATTGGCGTTGTAGATTAAAATTCCCCCAAAAATTGGACTGCCCCGACTAGAAACAGGATATATATACCCCCAGAATTGATTGCTTGCTTTTGACACGACTCAAAAAGTGGCACCGGATTAGTAAATTGTCAGGTGCCCAGAGCATTTTGTTCCCGCCACTAGCGGTCTTGCTAGAGTTATCGGCGAATTATCGACGGACCATTTTCTATTGATCAATGAGGTGTAGCAGGGTTCAAAGCTAACTCGGCTTAGATTCCGTACTACTAATGCGGAGAAACGGATGTTACCCCAAGCTCTCTAATCTCGTAGTGTTAAAATCTATTAGGAATGTTTATTCCGTAGCAAACTTGGAATGTTCGTGGTATGTGAGTAATAAATAATTAGCGGAAAGATTGAGAACTTGCAGTCTTTAGTAACTTGTATTTAAATCATAAAACCAACGGAAACAGCTGGAAATATTTATTTCAATTTAAAAAATAAAATACTTATTTGCAATTGAACCAGCGATATTAATAATGAAAATGTGTAAAAATTGATAGAATGTTGTTGTATAATCCTGGCACAAAACACTAAACATAATTTTATTTCATGCACTCTCCTCATCTGCATAACATATATATATATATATATATATATATATATATATATATATATATATATATATATATATATATATATATATATATATATATATATATATATATATATATATATATATATGTGTGTGTGTGTGTGTGTGTGTGTGTGTGTGTGTGTGTGTGTGTGTGATTTAATGTGGCTGACATTATTAGTGAAGGCATACTATTCCAAATATTGATCCATAGTAATCGTGTATCAAACGGAAATTTTTTCTGCAACATTGTATTAATGATTTTGTAAACTTGCAAATCCGGAAATTAAATACAAAGAATAAAAATGGCCTGAGTGGTTAAAACATCCGCTTTATGTGCAGGAGGTCACAGGTTTGAACCTCAACCGAGCCATAACAAAGACTTACAAAAATGGAAC
>JAEAOA010001686.1:0-12889 GCA_016746295.1 Potamilus streckersoni
CGTCCGTGTAATCCATGTATTCGGTTGTTCCAGCCCGAAGCACTTCGCACGTGCCGAGCAAGGAAGAACCGAATTCACTATTTTTCGAAATGTATAATATACATTGATCACCCTCGGGTATCATTGTACACTAAAAGCGAAACCCGAGTACGTTTACTTAATAAAAAAAAACACATTTATACAATTCCGTGACAGTGTCCGTCTTGTGCAAAGCTCATCGTTCCATGCGAAAACAAATGATTTAAACTGCTTCCAAAGATGTCATCGATACCGTATGCGAACGTTGGCTGAATGTCTTGAAAGACACCATACTTTTTTCTAAACGCCAAAAAGAACGCTTAGCCACCTTCGAAATATATTTCGCCAAATGGTGCAAAAGAAGATACTCATTCGTCAAAAGAAAAAGATGTTGGCACAACGTAGAGAACTTTTGCCTATGTCGTTAGCACCCTTGTTAAAAGCCACATTAGTCCCTTTGGTTACAAACCTCGCGGCTGAAATTGTTTCACGAGTGATAAAATAAAGAAATAATAAAGTCTCTGGGTCAAAAATCTTGGACGTGATCTTTGAAATCCAATGGAAGAAAGAAAACTGACTTTTGTCCCTTACAAACGTTGGATGGAATGTCATCGTTGGCAAACACAACTAACCTCACATTTACCTCCCATTCCTCATTGACCGAGATATCCCAGTTACACCATGAATAACAATCGTTGATGGATCTCAGCGATTTGTCCGAAACAGAAAAATCTCAACAATACGGTCTATGACTGCAACTCTTTCACCAGAAATCTTAGACGAAACAGCTCCAACCACTTTGAAAGATTTTAAGTCCTTGATGAAAAGTCCATCTACGCCACCGCCACCACCATAATAACAATCCTCAATGGTCAAGATATAAGCAGCCTCACGAGTGCCTGAAGACGAGACACGAGATGTCTTTGAATCAAAGTGATCGTTACCCTCTTCAACGGCAAACGAACAAAGGCACCGAATATCTAAACCAAGTTTTCCAAAAAGATTTAAAGAAACGTGACATTCAATTTTTTCACCATTGAGAATCCCGTAAACAAAACCATGATCGCGGAACGTTTTCAACGTACCTTGAAAGAACGCTTGTGGAAATATTTTACGCATCAACACATTTTCAAGTATATCGACGCCTTGCCGCATCTCTTTCAATCGTACAATCAATCTTACCATTAAAGCATTGTACGTGCCACCCCCACCCCCCAATACGTGACTACCGACAACGAAGTAACTTTCTTCGAGCGTCTATTTGGTAAGTCCCCATCAGTCACTGTCGCCAAGAAAGGTGGAGTATTGTCCACAGGAGACTAAATTTAAATGTGTAGTCATGCGTTTATGTTATTAGGAGACAGGGTATACATTTATTACCCTGACCATGGTTTTTCCACGTTTAGTATTATGTACGATTATTTTATTATAGTCATTATATTTAATTACATACTCAATCCAGTGACTTAGTCAGTATGGTAGTCATCGACTATTTATTTCATTAATGAGAGACCGATACACATTAATATCCATGATAACACCTGTAAATAATCGTTTGTAAATATCAGCTACTTTATTAATTATTTCTGGGGAATTGTTACGAGCTCTGTTTCCTCCAATCAGAATTTCTAATTGATCAACATCAGCAAGGACCTTTTTGGCACATAGAGTAAGGCCACTTCCTTGAGTAGCAAAACCCTGTTCACGACTAGTAGAAACGCTTCCAGTAGGAGGTCCTGAAGGTTCTAAAACTCTCATTTCTACTAGTAATTTTGTGATTTTCCCTCTTTCTCTTTTTTCTTCTTCTTCATATTATCTCTACTATTCGTCATATTGAGCGGAGCGTTTAGCCCTCTTCGTTCTTTTTTTTCTTGGTTTTGGAGATTTTTCTCTTTATGGTGGTGTTGGAGACATTTTTCTACGTGGTGATGATAGTGGTAATTGTGGTGGTAATTCCGACGTTGTTAAATGAGCTGTTTGTCCTCTTTTGTATATTTTCGTTTTGGACTTGCTGCTTCTTCTTGTTTTATCTTTTTTCTTTCTTGTGTTTCTTGTTTTCTCTGTTGCTATCTTTCTTGTTTTTCTCTCTCTTTGATTGGATTAAGTCATCAATTTCCCCAACTTAATTATGATAATTCTTTAATGGATCATCCTAGCTTGTTCAACATTCATCCGTATGCGATATAATGATTTTTGCCATTGTTCAGAGGTTTTTTATTTATTTAGCGTATTCAGGTTTCATTAATATATCTCTTTAATGAAAACTATACATAGCAAATGTAACTCATTGTTGGTCTTCAATTTTATTCTTAATTGCTTTAACATTATTTTCATTAAATTTATTTAACAGTTCAGTATTACTTATTGCAAGACTCTTTTGTTCAAAGGCTGGTACTTCAGCGCCTTCGGGTATATTTGTATTGGTTGAGCATCAGCAAGAACAGCTGAAAGTGCGCGTAAAATTAGTTCTGTCTCTTTTGTTCTTTCTGCTATTTTTCCAGTTTCTTCAGCAGTCTTTTCTAATGCCGGATAACATCTTTTAGTGGTGTTGTTTGTGATAATTGTTTTGCAGCCTCTTCAAATTCAACCTGAGATTCTTGACGCGATTGTAGTCGTTGCTTAAAAACACCACTAACAGGTAAATAGTTTAAATTGCCTCTAGTCGCTCTCGATTTCATTTAGCTGAATATGGTTCTCTAATATCCATTATTAATAATATTTATATTGGCTGTTTAATTTATATCAGCTTGGGGGGTGAACGACAACAAATATTGAGTAACCCGGTAGTAAACGAGTCGCAAATTTTTTTAAAAGAAAACCGTCAACGATGGGATAACAAAACTGAGCTAACCAAAACAATGTATTATCCATTTTAACTGTATGGAAATAATCTCTGTTAGAGGCTTCAGTTAAACGTCATTGAACTTGGTTTAATCCTCCCTATGAACCTTTTTTTTCATAAATAAGTTCTCAGGCAAGATGGTCTGCTCACCCTTCCTGCTCCTTGTTACTACGTTTCTGACCATAAAGACCTAAAAAGATGACTTAAAACTTGCTTGTATCTTTGTTCCTACTTTTGATTATATACTGATTTGCCTCACACTTGTAACTAATGAATTTTGTCTACTGAGGACTCGATAATGAAGACATGGTTTAAACTATGTTAAAATCGTCATTTTGTGCGGCGTAAACCATATTAAAACTGATGTTGACGGAAAAACTACGGCCTTCAAAACGAATTTCTACCAACGATGATTAACGAGCAACAAAATCTAAACAAGTGTTCATTAAAGAAGAAAATAAAGAGTTCATTTACAGAGAGTAAGTAGTAATTGGTTGCCAAGGCAAATATTTATTTTCGCGTTAAACCTCTGGTGAAGGCATTGATTCCTACTCAACAAACACAATGAATAAACAGATGCCTAAAATAATTTATACCTTACAGTCATGACCATAAAATAATACTAAAAGAAGGTCAGATATCGTTGATACTTGCAAATGTTCCAAGTCTGAACTCGATCTGTTTGAAATGCAACCTACAACGACTTCAATGCAACATTTGAACGTGTTCAACAAAGTAGTCACCGGCGATGGCCCCACGCTGTCTTACAAATGATTTTGAACCAACCTTCGCAAACAAAAATATTTAAAGTTACATGACTCTGTATAAAGATAAAGACCATTAAGAATTTCGCAAGAGGATTATATTGGAGGATATGCTTTCACTCCATACCAAGACGGAGACAATAACATTTCAAGCCTTTAAAATCACGCCGACTCTGTGTCCAACTTCATTATATACTACTCTCATGAACGGTGAGAACGTGAATGTATATGCAGAATTTTAATAATACTCTAGAAAGCAACAATCTGGGAGAAGTCATCCTAGATTATTAAAACAATGAACATAAAGCCATTTAAATAGACGAGGCTGCTGTTTTCCATCCAGATCAGATGTCACATACACTAAATTGAGGAATGGAAGATAAAAACAATCATGATGCCATAATGGCCCTACAAAAATTAATACTTAGTATCCTTGTTTTTGCTTACTGTTTGGCTTTAAAAATGCTACGGATTATTTCCTTAGAAAATTATATCATCGACATGATGAGACGAATTGACGTATCCACTTAATTCACTAATGTCAGGATATAAAGATCAGATTCAATAGTTTCTGTATTTTCCTTATTAACGAAGTCTTGCATTCTCACTAGAATACATTCCGATTATATTTGGAAGTGATTTCTTTATAAATTGTGCCAAATTAGAATTGTGTATGTATATATTTTCCTTTTTGTTCAAAAGCGTAGTGTTCATCGATGGAAAATAAAATTTTACTAGATCGCTGGCTGTCAAGTCTCACCTTACAAAGTTGTCACTTTATAAATATGTTCATGTTTAACATTTGTTTTCTTAGTTGTAAATAGAAAAGAAGGAATAGCTTTTACCTTTCCTTTTGAATGACTATTTATGTTAGTAGCGCTGAAAAAATACTACTTATCTGAAAAACATGGCGTTGTCTAATTATTTGAGGAAATATTTCTGCTCACAAGCACAATGTAGACGTTTGAAATTGTCCAGAGGATACTATTGTCACGTAAATACGTTTTAATTACTCTTGTTGTTATTTTGATATGAAATTTAAATTAAATCAAGCCACATTTTGATCAACTATGATGTTTAAAACGCATAGCAAGTTTCGAATTTATTCCATCTTGTTTATCCTCAACCTAGGTCTCACTGTCAATAACTTTGTCAACTGATATAGTCTTCAAAGAATTCCACACAATTCTTTAGAGGACTATGTATATTATTTGTCTTCAACCTTTTTTGGAAATGATGACAGTTTGGGGTTCTTCTGACTTCAGTAACTAGACATTTGGAGACATTCCAACCCTCAGTAAGTAGATAGTATGATGTTTAATCCATCCACCAGTCAGACTTTCTATATGTGGACAAGTGGGACAGAGAATAATACAGAAAAGCCGGAAGGAAAGAAAAAGATAATTAATATACTTACTTTAAAATATGTGATTTTTTGCAAAACAGGAAGATGAGAGAAGAAGAGTGAGATAGTATATATACCTTTGATTTTGGCTAAAATAATCTCTGCCGATGTCCATGAAAGGAATATAAACATATGGGAGAGAAAACAAGGGAATTATGGATTATCTAGACAATCATATTTAAACTAGAACAATTTATTTGATAATTTTTTATTTCCTTTTGTAAAGTCAACCGATTTTAAAAACGTTTTCTGACAGAGGGTAAAAATGCAGTCCTTAAAACAATCAGTGATGTACATCTATCTGAAAATTAAAGGAAGAAATCATAAATTGTTTGATTTTATATTACCTAACTAGCGGTCCAATTGTTATGTACAATATTTATTTTAAATCTTAAAATTTTAAATTTTAAATCAGGGCCTACATTTGTCAGGTGATGTAACTTTGTCTTTTGGATTCAAGAAGCGATTTTGTATTTATCCTGAAAAACTTTCAGTTAATGAAATATCGATGAGCTCGATAAATGATATGTCACCGTCTAGATGTACGCATGTCTGTCCGTATATTCAATTCTAAAAGAATAAATACCACCACTTCTTCATTAATTCGTCCATCCGTCTGTATTTGGTTTCAGATCTTTTTTTCGATAAGAAGACTATAATATGTTTGTTCGTTCAATCATGGATTCGTTTAATTACGTATATAATACAGTTAGCATCATGGTAGCAATCAAGAGATTTCACTCAAAATATACGTGTGATCAGAACTTATATTCTAAAAGATATTTATCAGTTCCTGTTGTTTATTTTTGAATAATTCAAAACTGTTA
The DNA here is from genome assembly GCA_016746295.1 of Potamilus streckersoni. Classification (NCBI taxonomy): domain Eukaryota; kingdom Metazoa; phylum Mollusca; class Bivalvia; order Unionida; family Unionidae; genus Potamilus; species Potamilus streckersoni. Next base: position 5,857 of record JAEAOA010001686.1, read on the forward strand.
CAAACATTGTTTTATTGATTAACCCATAAAAGGAGTTAATTTTAAAAATCTACTAAAAGGAGAGAGTGCTTGTCTGAACTAAATGCATAATTCAATATTCACAATTAGAGAAATGTAGAAATATTTATAGGAAATGTCAGATTTATATATTTGTAAGGCAATTGCGGTTCGATATAATTTAAACATTAGGTATCAATATTATTAAACTCCAGATCCAAGTTCGTCTGACAGGCGTCAATAAAAGTTTTTGTTGTAGTGACCTTTGGAATTCCCGGTCCACTTATATTTAACAACCTATCTGATAAATACACTCACACACGATTCGAAGGAGCCCATTGTTGTCTTGTGGTGGGTAGAATGCCTTACTCACGATGGAAAGGGCACGGATTCGAATCATACCATAGGATTTGCCTGAATCAACTACCGTGGTGTGTTCTGTGGCAAGGAACTTTACTCCTAACACTAAATTAACATTCAGCATGATTCTAAACGAAATATTTCCCAGTATTTGATTGGTCAACTGAAAGGTCAACCGGTCGTGATATGATATAGGTGTACGTTAAATGCATGGTTACGTCAGAAATCTCTATTTAAATGTTATTACTGAATATATTTCATCATATTTAGTTAAATCCTTCACCTATCTCGTGAGAAAAAATATATCTACATCTAAAATAAATATTTTATTTTTATATTATGCAGCGTTTCTTGCCATGAAGAATGACTTTTTATGAATGAGGCAAATACAAAAATGTAAGACTGAGGTTATTATGTGAGGACGCATGCGTGAATCCGGTAATGTGATAAATACAGCAAATTATTGAAAGTTATTTACATTTCGGTGCCTGTTTAATATCTGATTATGACATCACTTTTAGCTGTTGGAATAGCATCAAGGGCCCTGGAAATAAAATGGTAGTTTGTCATTTATATATAAGAGGAAAATATATAGAGGGAATTTAAGCTTATTGGAGAAAATATAAATTAAATATTTCACGAGTTAAGTTGAAATACTATATTACAGAGGCTAACAATAAACAATTTCACTTCATGAGTGCAATATTTCATTATCTTTTCATAAAATGTGAAATTTCTTTTTATTATACGTTTGCTAAGGTAAAAATCCTTCGTTCCTTTGTCATGATTTATTTGGCAATTATGTTGTCAAGCAATTTAATGTCTGCAATGCTTCATGAATAATAAGTCATGACATTTTAAAATAATTTTGGGACCGAAATATTTTAAAATTTAGATTGAACATGTATTGTTTCAACTTTTGTATTTAGTCAAGTCAATAAATGGAGCGATTTTTTTCGTCAACACATTTCTTGCTCATATTAATATAGTGAACACTGAGTACGATGGTGTACAGACATGACAGAACGTTCCAACAGACCTTAGAGCGAAGTTTCAACAAACGGTATATTTTAGTAATTGTGAGATTATTTGTCAGGATATTTTTATTATGTTACTGGGTTATGTATGTATCTTACCTTTAACATACCTGTCTCTAAGTGCGTGTGTTTGAGTTTACATTAAAAAAGTATATATTAATTTCCACCTTTATCTAATATCAGTCTTTTTGTTGAAATGAGGGCTTAAATGGTTTTCACTAATGTGTTAAAAGACAGGTATGGAGTGATCGAGAAACTAAATTGATACGTAAGGATAAGAAACGTCGTCTTGTTTATATTTAATCAAAGTCTTTTATATGCCCGATCACATATCGTGGATATGTAGTTTCTTTGCGTAAATCAATTTATATAAACAGTTTTTATATCGGAATGGATAATATTTGAGAAAAGTACTAAATGAGAAAAACCATAGGTATGTATATTCAATTATATTTTATATTTGGCCTTTGTCCTCGATTGAGAGTAGAGTTTTTTTTACCTGACTTTTGTTATGGCTGGGTAGTTTGTCGAGCTTAGTGTTATCATGTTATTTACTAGAATTTAATTTCAAAACCTGACCTTGTTTCAGAAGTTGATCAAATTAGGCATTTGAAATGACTTACATACGAGGCATTATCTTCTCTCATGTGTTAGGGGACTGTATCTAAACAATTATTCGTTCCCATTTCATATGTCTTTGGAAGTCGATGATCTGAAGTTTTCATTGCTTTCAGATACAGTTATATATTTAAATTATTTATTTAATTATATAGTGTTTATCAACCTTTTGGACTAAAACACTACTCAGTGATTATTGTGAATGCAGTCAAAGACATTGCCGATCATATTATTTTGAAATATCAAGACTATGGTTGCATCAGCAAAGTTTTATTGGAATTGGTTCCGATTGATCTGTACTTCTACACGTGTCACAAAGCATTTAGAATAATTTGGGTTTAATTCACAATCGTGTAAGTGTCTTTTGCAGAGAGAGAGAGAGAGAGAGAGAGAGAGAGAGAGAGAGAGAGAGAGAGAGAGAGAGAGAGAGAGAGAGAGAGAGAGAGAGAGAAGTAGAAGAAATAAAACAGACAGATAAAAGATAAATACAGATCGATGGAGAAAAAGAAAAAACGGATACAATGAGAGAAAGAAATGCAACATAAATTAAAATAATTTGACATGAAAGGCAAAGTGCTTGAAACAGTTCAGCATTCATTAGGTTTTAGTCCTTTTGAAATTGTTTCTGAAAATACTATCCATGGACTGCTAAATTAATAAATAGAGAAAATGCTTTCAAATCAATGTTCCAAGATTACTCTTCTTGACTATGTCTCTGAGTTCAAATATAGTCATAAAAAGCATGTGAAGCAACAACAACTAATTTTCACTCTACCCAGCCTAAAATAAAATTATGGTATGATATAATTGCAAATGAAAGGAGGTTTCATCCTGATGAATTCTGGATTTCTTACCCATACCTCAAAATCCTCTTCAGGTTAGATTATATTGTCCTTATACAATTGGAAGAAAATAAATTGCTTAAATTACACACATAACTCTCGGGAGATGTAAACATACAAAATATTGTCATATAAATTCTACAACTGTGAAACAGCATCGTTACATGATGAATCATTTCAAGGAGAAATTATATCTGCTGTAGAATAATTTCATAGAAGAAAAATCATAAAAGTAACTTGAGTTCACGATGTACTCTTGTGCTTAAACCAGATAATACGCTCTGCATGTGTTATATATGTAGAAAATTCAAGTGTCACCAAAACGAATTCATTTCCAATGCTTTGAGAAAATTTCAAACCCATAATATATCAGCAATTTTGACTTTTTGAAACGATTCTGACAAATTCCACAAAAGGCGCGAAAGAAACTGCAACAATATATGGACTTTATCAATATAAAGTAATTCCGTTTCGTATGCAAAATTATCCGTTTAGATATGAGCATGATAACATCTGGTCTAGATAATTGTGATGAGTACATCGATGATGGTAGCATCTGCAAGGATACCCGGAAAAAAATCACATGGTAACAATTTGGAAACTGTTTGAGTCAGTCAATGACGCTAATCTGCCAATTAATTGAGATAAAAGTGAGTTTGTCGAACTTGTGTTACATTTTTAGTATATAATGAGTGACAAGGTCATGTTCAACCTGTAGAAGTTTAGGTCAAGACTGTCTCTAAACTCCCAGTGCCTATAAATAAAAACAACTGATGTGATTGTTGAGCATGACACGATCTTATCGGAAATTGTGTTCTAAAATTCTCTTTCATTGCCCCGCCGCTTACAAATTTGTTCAGTAAGAAATACAAATTAAATTGGCCTGACAAGAGTAAAAAATCTTTTAACAAATTAAAATCCTTACTTAAAGGAACATTTAACATTTCACTGAATTATTTTAATTATTGCGTCTGTGGGCGCAAGTGATGCAAGGGTTGGTAGAATACTAACCAAGACGTTATCATCTACAAGGATACCCGGAAAAAAATCACAGTGATTGAAAATCTGACAAGTAATTGAGGTAAAAGTGAGTTTTGCCGAACTTGTATTACATTTTTAACATATAATGAGTGACAAGGTCATGTTAAACATGAATAAGTTAAGGTCAAGAGAGTCTCTAAAATCCCAGTACATATCAGTATAAAATAACTGATGTGATTGATGGGTATGTCGGAAATTGTGTTCTAATTTATCCATAATTATTCGGCCGCTTACAAATTTGTTCTGTAATGAGTAATGTTTCTGTAATGTTTTGTGATGAGTACATCGATGATGGAAGAAAACTGCAAGGATACCCGAAAAAAATCACAGTAATTCAAAATCTGACAAGAAATTAAGGTAAAAGTTAGTTTTGCCAAACTTGTATTACATTTTTAGCATATAATGGGTGACAAGGTCATGTTAAACTTGAAGAAGTTAAGGTCAAGATTGTCCCTAAAATCAAAGTACCTCTCAGTATAAAACAACTGATTTGATTGTTTGGTATGTCGTAAATTGTGTTCTAATTTCTCCATAATTACTCAGCCGCTTACAAATTTGTTCTGTAAGAAATAAAGGTTTTATTCGGCTGACAAATTAAAGTCCATACGTAAAGAAACACCAGTTTATTTTGTTTAATATTTCACTGAATTATTTTAAATGTCTGTTGGCGTAAGTTATGAATGGGTAGGCAGAATACTGATCAAGACGTTAAAATGGTGTCAATCATTGACTGTGATATTATTCTAAACGCTCAACAAGCACAAGGCTAAGAATTCCACGATCGAGAAGGTATCATTGACCTCCATACTTTCAAGAATGAAAAGAAAGACAGAAATCAGAGACTGATGTTGTGGGGTATGAAGTTGCAGAAATGCAACTTTGACCATAGGCACATCAAGTAATATAATCTGATTGCTGATGTATTTTCATATATATATATATATATATATATATATATATATATATATATATATATATATATATATATATATATATATATATATATATATATATAGATATATTTTTGTCATTAATAAAGCGTCTTCAGATGTAATTTTGATTCTTATGGTAATATATGTTTATTTGGCCAATATGCAAAAGACATATTTGTATAATACCTCTGTACGTCCGTGTCTGTGCTTGAACTTATACACTTTTCTCCTCGTCTGAGGGTTCTGTTTATCTGATTTTTGTCATGTATTTACCCGAATATAAATTCAAGACCTGTCATTGGTGACGAATTTAATGAAATATTCCATTTCAAATTACCCACATCCATGTTATTATGTTGTGGCATAGGTCATGTAACTGTAGGAAGTCTATTTAGACACTTATTCATTACATTTTATATCAGCTTTTCGGAATCTATGATCAGAGTTTTTAATTCTGCTCAGATATTTAAATTATTCATTGGAATCGCAAAGTGCTCATTGACTTTTGGGATTAGGTCTCTACTTGGGGATTATTCTGAATGTATTCAAAAGAAAATTCCAGTCCACCACTCATAAACACCGTTACAACCACCTTTACACAAATTTAAAATGTTATCCCTTATGTATTTCATGCTAAGTAAAAAATGTGAAGAGACTCACATGGTGCAAGCTTTTCCACATAGTGGAGACAGAAGACTGGCGATTGCAGTGCAGGCGGCAACACACGCACTATGTCCCATGCCACTATGGACCAGAGTCTTTAGCTGATCAACCAGTTTATTCACTGTAGAGAGAATACAAAATGTATATAACATATACGAAATTGACGGAGTGAAAACGTTTAAAATGTCGTCAGATTCAGATCTAAAATAGCGTATAAAAAAGAGCGATTACAATAATTTATATTTGTTGATCAGGCATCTACACGTTTCATTATGTTTAACCAAACGTTGATACATTCGAATTTGATATATGCTAAAAACCATATATAAACCATCCAAAAACTTCAGAAGTGACCTAGGGTCTCTTCCTGTTGAAAACCTTGATCTCACCTTGTTATCTTTATGGGACTGAATGCGTATTGTTATTAAAGTATGGCATAAAAAACATAGATGAAAGTGCTGTTCTTGTATGTTAATTCTCTATTTGTAAATCGTACTTTACAAATTTTCTGTTGTTAAAATCGGACATGTTTAACCTCCATGTACTCCAATTAAGGATAAATGTAATTATGTTTACTTTGCAACAATAGGTTAAAGGTGTATTCAGGAAGACAAGAGATGTTATCGCTTTCTTCTGATCAGAAGCATATATTTTTTATTATATAGAATCAAATGCATACTTTACTACAGTAGTAACAACAGATAAGCATCATGTACATATCCTTTGTCGATAGTCAATAAAATAACCAGCTCGCGTGTACTCAAAGTTGGACTCAACTGTGCTGCGCCTAGGTCCCATTCATTTCCTCCTGAAGTCCCACTAACAAGCACGCACTAATTAACATTTGCTTCTAGCTTCAGTCGAGACAAATTAGGTTATTTATTGTTCGTGAGGATTGGACGTGGCATTGATATGTGACGCGACGTGCAAAATGGAAAACTGGAATTTAGCTACAATCTGTATGGCACTATATGAACAAAATTAATTTTACTGGAGAAATGTATGTTTCTTCCAAAGGCATAAATAATTTTCAAAACATGAAAAAAGCAATAAGGAAACAAAAACAAAAATTAATTAAGTGATAATAGACATACGATTGAGAGATTCAAGATGGAGAAACTCAAGAAATCTTTTCTCCTCCTCGGTTGAGGCGAGAATGAACGGCAGAACGGCTAGAAAAACCAGGGCGAGCTTCATGATGCTGCAAATATAAGAATATTGTTGGTTTCTTTCTGGATAAATTATAATTTTAGCAGTATGTAGAACATAATAGAATTGAATGGTTTCATGCTATGGAAAGGGCTTTTTTCCAAATTATATATTTTGGGATGATTTAAGAGAAAATAATGCCTTCAATTTTATGGTTTATAATTGGCATTTTCTAAGATTCGTTTGAATGCTTTAAATTACATTTATTCTGCAAATTATTTGAATATTACATAATTACTGAGTCACTGATGGTTTTCTAGAAAACAAAAGAAAAAACCCTCAATCTATTTTTGATACAGCTCTCTGCCTGCAAAATAAAGACATGTCTTTTTTT
>JAEAOA010001687.1:0-37813 GCA_016746295.1 Potamilus streckersoni
CTTCATGTGTACCATTTTTGTCTTTGATTGTTTTTTTTTTCATTTAGAGATGAAGACAAATTTCATTGCAATTTATATGTTACGATGTAAATAGGCCATTTGCTTACAAAGGCATTCCAGTGTATGTTAAATAACTGATGGTGTGTGCTTACAGCTGTAAGTATAGTGTTAATACACGTATGTGTGGAAATAATGGATTCAACGTACACGGTATCAACATACACTGTAAGGATGTAAGCCGTTAGGTAGGTGATAATACGTACGCATTTATGTGTACGATAGGGTGAACAAAAGAACCACAGGTCACTTGTGAGTTAGATTTGGACTAGACGCAAAGGTATATATCCACGTGTGAAGTAATTCTTGCCGTGATAGTGATATCTCGTGCACTTGTGATCATGTTGTTCTTGTTTTAGGTGGTTTATTTAGAGTAGGATGTCTGATGTATGTTTCTCCTTCTAAAGAATAGTAACACACTAAACAAGAGACCAAAGTGCACCTGATATAGCTAAATGGCTGACGTCTGCATGATATTCATTTGCAAGAGCCAGAATGTGGGTCAGAAGCGTGCTTTTGTAGAAAACTCCTCCAATGCTGTTGATTGCATATGCTGTTTAAAAAAAATTTATTCTGTTTCTAGTAATGGCGGCCATATTTTATATCAAAACAGCACAATCTGTACAAATTATAAAGGCATTTAAGCTAACGCACCGTTTAGTTTCTTCAAATTCAGTTTTGAATTTCGGTTTTTGAGGCGAATTTTTTAAAACGTTATTATACTTTTAGCAGCAGCAGCCTTTTAAACATGTTCAACATCATTCATTCAAATTAAAGACATTACAGAATGATTTCTGTCCAGTTTGGTTAAATTATGCTGAGGGTATTATGAGATTAAAGATTTTTCTATTTTTACTTAAGGTGGCCATAACTGAGAGCAAATTAGCACCATTTCTATCACCATTTCTATCAAGCCATTCATGTCAGGATATTTTTTGTGTCAAATTTGGTAAAATTCTCTTATCGGTTTTCTAAAAAGTTGGAGTTTAAAGTTTGTTTTGTCTCTTTTTTTAAGATTTTATTTTTAGCATTGGAAGATATATTTGATTATATTATCAGTATAAATCTGAAAGTCTTTTATGTCAAAATGTTTTGTTGGATTCGGTCAAATTCTGTTGAGCTTTATTTTAATTGTTTAATTGTTGTTTCAAAGATTTTCTATCTCACACACACACACACACACACACACACACACACACACACACACAGCTATTAATAGAGGTCATGCAGTCTTTGATAATCTCAATAATTCCATAAATTTTGGAATTACTGGTCTTTGAAAACACTTATCTATACAAGATTTTTTATCCTTTTTATTTGTTCAATATGTTTTAGAAATATTAAAATCTGACACGACAAAATTGGACTCAGAGGACAGCATTTCTACGAAAATGGACTTCTGGAAACCAGAACAGGAATGAGAAGTCTATTTGCTTGTTTACATCCGTTTGGTTTGAAATGCCAGGAAGTTTACACAGTTAGGGTTAAATTCAAGTTAAAAAATGTATACTGATGAATACGGTGACAACTTTTTTTCTGATTTGTTATATCTTTGATGGATTTCGTTGCTTTTTTAAAAAATCAATCGAGGTTACAAACAAACGGGAAGATGTGCAAATCGCTTGGACTGACGGCCAGGTGAAAACTAAATGTAATAAATGACTAGTAAATTTCCAATCACTTTCATGAACGATGGTGCATCTTTCATTTTAAATGGGAACGTCTATTGATTTGGTTTGGTGTTTTACGGCACTGAAAAAAGTAGGTTTAATTACAGAGGCAATGGCATTACATAACATTTTCTAAAGAGCACGGGCAGCGGCATACTAAGGGGAAATAGCGCCTGGGACGACGATGATGGCCCAAAAGGTTTTTGGCTCTACAAGACCTCAGGCATTCATGGATTTCGTGTCCCAAGACCTCTGGCGCCCGTTGTAACCGCTCCGTCTGCCCTTCCCCACCCCTTATGTTGGTATGCTACCGGGCATGCATATCTTGTAGCCAATCTGGGCTGATCGATCATATTATTCAAACCCATTGGGTTGTTTTCAAAGACGTCACGATTGTATACGCAAATACCCACAATGCAAAGTACGCGTACTTTGCGCCGCCATTTTGAGTCTCTAACAAACCTTTATCAATACGGCTTATCACGCACATACAAGATAAAATCTGATTTAATTGTAGCCAAAGGAAGTTTAGTTAATCGAAATGATACATAGATTATATCTGAAATTATGTGCCTCTATAGCACAAAAATAAAAATACAACTGCAAGTTCCATGGTTTATATCGAAAGACAGAAAAGTTGAACCGTAATCGAGCATATTGCTATCAAATATTACTGCAGGCTTTTTTTTTATATAAGCAGACAATATCGATTTAAAAAAAATAAAATATTTTTGTATGATGCCCCCTGAGCTTGTCGCCGTGAAAGATTATTTCCGAACAATTATCTTCCGAATACAATAACGGTTAAGGAAATAAAAGTTCGTATTGTGTGTATTGTGCCAGAACTTTAATGAATAAATAAGTTTCGCAAAAACATGTGCTTGTGCCAAAGACATCTGAAAAAAAAATTTTAGTCAGTACGGTCATTATATTGTATTTGTGGTGGTTATGATGGACGTGGGATGATAATGAACGGAAGCGATAATCGTTCAAAGAAGTTTCATCTTCAGTGTATGAAAACGAAACATTTGCCAAACGGAACATAACTTTGTACAGAACATCAAAACCGATTATTCTTGAAATGCTTTAAGAAATATGAAATTATATATTAACCATTCTTTTAATGTGAACTATAAATGATTGGTTTCAGACCTTCTAAATTTAGAATCATTACATGTTTCTACACGTTTATATATCGATTTGGTTATGCGTATGTTTACTGATTGATCTATTTGTTTATGAAAGAATAACAAAGATGGTTCAAATGTTATTGTTTTACTTGAAGACAAAGGGGAAAGTCAAGCATCTTTTCTCGTGCGGTTGACATGCAGAGCAGAATTTATTGTATTATTATTATATCCATACGACAATATGAGACTTGTATTGATAATTATATGTTAAGAACAATGTTATTAAACACTGGTTTGAGACTCAAAATGGCGGACATGGAAGTACACACAATTTGTGACGTCACGTGAAAACAACTGATATTTGATCTCGAGTCCATACCAATATCAACAGAATCACTCCTGTTGGATTTCAGACCAATGTATATTATACAAGTAATTTATAACATTAGCTCGGTTCTCTCCAACCTTTTAGACATCACGGGCCCCTGAATTTTTTTTTTCTTGAAGGCGAGGGTTGCAGCATGAAATGAAAGAAGGCCATTGATTTTTTTTTTTTACGTAAACACACTATAATTGCTCAGCTCTGGCGGGCCATTTAAAATCATCCGTATGCGGCCCTCATATTGGAAGCACTGCATTCACTGATAAAATGGGTGACATGTATCATGTAGTACGTGGCTGCAAGACAAGAACAGTTTTTAATTTAAAGGGAAAAATTGTATCGACTGCTTATTAAACGATTCCGCGTATAATACAGCCCTTTCTCGGAGATTTCCTGATCTCCATAACCTCCTTATTTAGTTGCGATTTAGTAAAGTCCTTCGTTATTTTTCGGAATTATTATCAAGAGTAAAACAGCATGGGACTTGTACAGGCAAGTTAATTTAAGCCAGGTAATCGCCTGTACCATGCAATCCAAGAGGAGGAGGATGCTTTTTTTTTTTTAAAACGCAATTATAAAGGTTTAGGTTTTATTTTTTTTCCCAATAATTTAAAAAAATTTTAAGAATCCATTCTGCTTCAATCTTGTGTACTGAGAGAGAGAGAGAGAGAGAGAGAGAGAGAGAGAGAGAGAGAGAGAGAGAGAGAGAGAGAGAGAGAGAGAGAGAGAGAGAGTTTTGTTAAAAGTACTTACATGTATACATTATGAAATGAAACTAGAAATGTGTTCTTGCAACAGAGATACTCACCATAATGACTGAAATAAATCTGAACACAAACATTACACATGTGTAACATAGAGATATATGGACAAGTACAGAAATGTATGCTTCTACTGTTGTCAACACGGGGCATAAATAAATAAAATGGTTTTTATACTATCAATGTGTATTATGCACAAAATAATAAAACTACGACATTTACTAAAATAATTATTTATTTTGAATGAAAAATGAACTATGCAAAAGTAATAATGTGTAAGAATATAATTAGTTAACAATAATCACAGAATTTTGTTCACTATGTCCGATTCCAAGGTATGGTAAAATAAAAATATAAACTGGCCAGAATAATGCTAACATTTCTATCACATGAAACTTTGAATGGCAATGCTGATAAATTCAAATGGATAATGAATATATCAAGACAGAAAACAAATGAATATTATGGGAAATGAGATCTAATGCTGAATATACTATGCAAACTGGATAGTGCATAGTTGCAAAGGAACAAGTACACCTGCTGTATAACAAACGGCAGGATTATTGCTAATAAAACTTTTCTCAGCACTGCTTGAAAGAAATATTATAGTATTACTTAAAATCAACTAATCGTGGCGGCTCTTTGATTGACAAGAATATTTTCAAGAAAAGATTTTTAAAGAACTTTTTATGACAAGTTGCTGGTGAATGCCCATTTGAACAAAGGGCATAAGTAAGTCACATTCCTATTCAAAAATGTATTAAAATAATACATTTGGCTGCTCAATATGTCGAAATGAAAATCATACACAATTTATGAAAAAAGGTGTTTTTTGTTGACTATTTTTCCAAAGACATGAATACATATAAACCTAATACCACAACAATAATAGTTTCTAAAAATGCCATATGAAATGCAAACCAAAAGAAGAATATTTTGGAAAAATTATCTCAAGCAACTGTATATTCTCAATTAATCACTCCTTCTTCAATATTCAAAGATGTTCTGAAAAAATTACACAATACTGCATCCATTTATTAATCTAATGTACCAAACTGGTATTATGTGCATTTATTTTAAGATCTTTTAAAAGAAACTAAAAATACTAAATAAAATGCTGATAATTTTTAAAGAAAGCCTATATATGTATTTTTAAAGTAATATCAAGTTGTTTTTTTTTAAAGATAACCCTGTAGTGATACCTTAGAAACAAAACCTGTCACAGAAAAATGTACATAATGATTCATTCCAAAAATGAACATATTCCATCAAGTAGCTTTGGAAAATATAAGCAAATTAAAAACTTGAAATAAAATCTCAAGACAAATTTTAACCCAAAGGTAAAAGGGCAAGCAAGTGTGTTACAGAATGAATTGTCTTAGCTTTGTCATGATTCATGTCAAGTATGATAAGAATCTTTCACAGGGGTTTATGAACTATATGGAAGTGAAAAACTTCTAAAATCAAAACGATCCACAAATTAGTTAAAGCCACTACTTGCAGTAGAAAAGTGACTTCCTAGTCCTGCTTTACTATTAACATGGAGTCAACCAAAACTATATAATAATCATTCCAAATGCTATGAATGTTACACTCACTATGGTAATGGTAGTGTGATGTTATGGCATGCACTGTTAAACAGATTTCATATGATTTAAAATTAAGCACATAGGTATCGGCAAACATGACAATCTAAACAAACAAACAAACAAGAGTCAATCACTTTTGTAACAGGACAAAGAGTTGCAATAGTTAAAAACAACTATATAAGTGACAACAGTTGGTAATAGATTTATCATGGTATGAAAGAATATTCATTTAATGTATTTTGTTTTTATCTTTTAATTGATCAGACTATAAAGGATTATAATCACAGATTGGTACATGTTTCAGTTTAATCATATCAAATGAATGAGACAAACTCTAATCCATAACATACCATATATACATGCTTATAAGTCAATTCAAACTGCAAAAAACCAATCATGATCTGCCATTGCATAACAAGTCTACAGATCAGGGTCTATGCTATTTTTTTTTTACTGATTACTTCTAACAAACTGCACAGACCCAGATCTGCTGGTGCATTATGCAATGGCAGATTTGTTTCTGTGCAGTTGGACTCATCTATCAAATAAATGCATAAAATATTAATAATCAAGCTTATCAGTCATTAACTGTTGGCAAAATGGGTGCATTTATAGTATGCTGAGCATTACAGCTTCCTCTCATTAACCTAGTTGATTTCCTTTCAATTTGATGTGACAATTGTCAAGGTCAATTTGTTTAGAAGAGATCAGAAAAATATTATAATGTACATCCGGCAGAACTTCCATATCCATAAGAATGATTTATATAAATTACAGATCAACAGACTTATCCTTTTTGGGATTGTCCTGCACCTCTTGCCTTTATAATGGTTCTCCACCATTTGCTTTCCAACTACTGAGATTCTGACAGTAAATTCAAATTGCACAGCAAGTAAAAGGCAAGGTGTTAGCCATTAGGTATGTACTGGTACCTACCATTATCAAAAAACATTTCTCTTTAAATCTTTCCTTGACCTTCAATATCTCAGAATGTGAAATGACTGGAATCTAACATAAGAACCTAGCATGAAAATGATTACATTATCACCTCCTTTATATGACCTCTGTTTATGTAACAACTTTTATAATCTAAACTATTAAGTCATCATGCCTGTTGTGTCAAACTTGTCAGACTATAAAGCCATCTGATTTTCTAATGGCTTGACATTGACAATAAACATTATACAAAATGCATTAATTTAATTTCTAATAAATTTATTTCATTTAAATTCAAACTGCAAGAAACTAAGTTTCAATCCAAAACATATTCACAAGAAAAACTTAATATTTTTATATAAAATGGTATGCTAAGAAGTATGTGTCTGTAGCCAGCTATTTATACTGTTGCGTATGTCCACACTTTATCACTTTCAAAATGTTTAACAAACAATCTTAACAATGATGTTTCTGTATCTGAAAGTGATACAGGTGTCTCACTATCTTCTTAACTTGGACTCTAGCTAAGGATGCTTCAGAGCTGAATAATGTACTTGACCTCCTCATTTTTATATTTAGCATTAGTGATCAAGTTCACAATGCTACAAAATATTACAGGATTTCCAGAACACTCAGATCCGGATGGTCAATAATATGACATGGACGAGGGGTACCATCAGTAAACTCGACTGATATTTTGCAATCTTTTCTCAGCATATGGATCAGAATAGTCATGGCGGAGGGCTGAGTTTATTTACCATATGAGATTGGAAAAATCAGCAGTGTATATAAATACTAAATTTAGGAAGGCAGAGTAAAATTGTTGTCTCTGGTTCAACTACTTGCTCAACTACTATAATATGGAACTATGACATCTCTGTACCATGGATGTACTGAGAAATGGTTGAAAAAACAGACAGAAAATTTTATTCATGGTTTATTATTTTTTGGATTCCACCAGAAAACTCCAGATATGAATGATCTGGAAAACATGCAATATTTTCATGCTACTGTTGATCCACAAAATTGGAAAGTAAAAGGTTAGCAGTTATTGCTAAGGCTGTCTTAAATTATGAGGCTCAACAACAAGTTAGTTGTTGGGATGATGATGAAAGTGGTGTAATTTCTAGCAATTATATATCCTTGATGGTAAATGTGATAGACACTGATTTCCCTCTAAATGATGAAGAGGTCATTACCATATATATATGATTGACACAAGTGCATATTTTAAAACTGAAATACAACAGCAATTAAACACCAAATGTTTTGTTTTAAGTTGCTAATTTGAAGTTCTAACCATGTTTAATTGGTGTACTATATCCTACTATGAACAAAACATCAGATTTAGCATATAATTACCAGAAATATACACAAATATTGCAACGTTTACATATGACTCATTCTCATATACATATAGATAGCTTCCAACAATTGGCTATCAAATGCCATAAATAGCAAGTAAATATTTAGCTTGTGTATATATTTCAAGTTTTAACCTTGCCTATTAGTCAAAATAGTAACAATAATTAAGTTCTGCTTTTAAAAAAATGGGAAACTGCATTAAGATATCTTCATGTTTAAAAATGTCTATCTTGTACAGATGAATTTAAGTACTACTAAACTGTGAGCCACATCTAGAATTTGACTTCATTGTGCAGCAGCATTTTCTGTCTTTTAATGGAATATTAATGATGTCTGACCAATACAGGTATATATGAAGAGGGGTTACTGACATATCAGCACAAACCAGGCAACACAGTGCTCCACAAGTTTCAGCCATCTCCAAATAAGGGATACAAAATGATAATAAATGAACAAATTGTAAAATTATTAAAACACAAAAGTCATTTACATTTACCAGCAAACTACACTTGTTACAAAAATGTTCAAACCCTTCTCAGCTGGAACATATTGATTGAATGCATCCAGTGGAACTAATCTAAATCTTCAACCTGAATGGGGAGGTGAGGGGAACCTACTGAGGGAGGTGATTATTTTCCAAATAAATACATCTGAAATAGTATTAAAAATATTCCCAAGTTTTGCTTATTTCTAAATCACAGAAGATCACAAAAAATCACACAAATTCTGGTTGCTCATGCCATGATTTCATTAAAGTTTTATCGAAATAATCCCATACTATCCAATCATCATAAATGGAATGCTTTAAACATTACACAAATGTTGTCCAGTGCCAACTTTTTCTGACAGCAGCAGCTTCCCACCTCAGCATAAGATGAAAATATATTACATTGAAGGAGATGTATATGACATGATAAATAGGTCCCACAGTATAATAAATGAGTTCTTTGGTAGCTACAATATTTGCAAGTAGAATATAACAGGAGTTAATCTATTTTACTTTGCTTCTACTATAATCAGCGTCAAAAATATTCATGAATCACACATTGTTTACATTACGTTTTCAAACAACATGAAGTCTGTGCAAACATTTTCAACTACTGTCTTTTAACACAATCACATATACATGTTGTATAACAATCATGAAATTGACATGCAACATAAATAGAACTATATCATAAATCACAACAAATCTGGTACTCAGCTGAAATTTTAACCTGCAAATTGAGTTAAATACTAGTCAAGCTAACAGTCAGTTCTGTATAATTTCTTTTTCTCTAACTTGTATCCTATGCATAGTAATTTGGGTGATTGTGTCCACTTTGAGTCTTTGAAACAGCCAGTGATTGATAAGACAAATTTCTTAATAGTGCACCAACTCCTAGTGTCTTCTTGTAAGGTAAGATGTACCTCAAAAGTTGACACTGTTAATGGATCACACACAACCTGCACCAACTTTCGACAAACATTTCTCTCTTGCAGATTGATATGGAGACAGCAGCCCCGAATCCCACAAGGTTCATTGTCTGCCATGATCAAAATATCTCTCGCTATCTTAGATGTAAGCCCACATGGAATCAGAATTTCACAATGCAAGTGCTTGTCTCTGGCCTCTCGTAAACTTCTTTCTATTAGACTTGCTATTTCATGGGTTCTGGACAAGTCAATAGCATCAGGTTCATTGAATGTTCCATAGGACGGAGTCTCTGGGTAATCAAATACTGAAATTAATGAGAAGATGTTAGTTGGTGTGTAGTTTTATAAACTACAATATTTATGTTTGTGAGAAAGGAATTATAAAAACTATATTAGTTATCTAATTTACTGTTGCTGAAAGTGGTAAATGCAAGTGCAAGAAAAGGTCTTTAAATAAATAAATCATATCATGTTTGATTATATACTAGTATTAATCTTAAAGTCTGTGCCTTGAACTAAGGAACTTGCTGGCAATCCAGCTCATTCAAATCTCTTATATAAAGTTGCATTTTAAATTTTCTTCAAACCCAGCACAACTTTGTGTAACTATAGAAAGTCTAGAGCATAGGTAATAAGCGGCCATAGCTCTTATAAATATTTAATAAGGAATGCTGGAAATCAAAACAAAGTCAAGAACTCATCAAAATGTAAAAAACATGCAGAACTTGGACAAAATCAAATAATTTGGAGTAAATTATGCTACACAAATAATATTTTTAAACAATCAAAGACAAGAGGATGGTAAATCAGGGGCCACAACTCTCCAAAATAGTGTTGTGGAATGCTGGAAAGAAAGTTAATTCAAGATCTCATAAATAGAAGAATAGTTGCATGTCTTGAAATCAAGCAGTCTTTGAGAAACCAGTGTCAGGTGAATGGGCAATCATGGGGCATAACTGGTGTAAAGGCAGTATGGTCTGCTACTATGGGAAGCTATTTGCAGGCTGTCTCACATACCTATACTGGCAGAACCCAAGGAGACAGAGGTGAGATGGCAGTGATTGTTAAAGGCATAGCCCCCTCTGGCCCTGGTAAATGTTTGTGATAACAATGATCAGTTTTGTATGCAAGCATTTAGTATGTATCAGAGGTTATGTTTATCTAGTTTACTATAATTATCACAGCTCCAAGTTTATAAACTCCTGATTGTTGAAGGTTTTGCATCTTAAATGTGGTCAAAAAGCTTCCAAATGAAATTGTTCATCACTATGGGCTTTTACAATCATAGAAAACTATTAAACTGGGTAGAGAAAATATGAAGTCATCAGACTTTTATATTGTCATCACAGCATATGACATTCATTCAATCTAGTTTGTACTCCATCACACTTTTATGTTGAACTTGTCCAAAAATATATATGCAAGTCTTTGCCACAAGTACTTTGCAGGGTGTGCAAATAACAATGTTCTAAAGAAATATAGATTTACAAGAATCCAATAAAATTAATTGCAATGCAAAGGTTGCACTTGTGTAATCAAATTCTAAGATACAACACCCATTACTATAATAGGGTTGGAGATCTACATCAGCTACATGGTTTTTACTATAGTTTTACTCAGCTTACACTGTGTAAGATTGTGAATCTGCATAAAAAACCATTCAATCAGATGAGCATCTTGAATTGCTATTTTAGTCACAACTGGTAAATATGATCAGAAGAGTAAAGTTTTTACTTGTAAGGGTTAAAGCATGAAACTGCATTTAGAGGAAACAACCCACTTTTTAAAAAAATATGTGTGCCAAAGTTTTTAGATAAAAATAATTTGTGCTAATTCAAATACTTGATTTAAATGCATATAGAAGGATTCTGACTTCAAACCACTACAGAATCACCTGCAGCACCGAATAGAGAATTTAATTTCTGATTCTATAATATTAAAAAGACAAGGTTTTTTAAGCAGGTTCATCTCCAGCAGACAACATTTGTATCAAAGAATGTAAGTTTATGTAAATAATAGACATAACCTCAAAGGTACCATGAAAGTGGTCAATAAAATAAATTTATTTCAAAACTTAAAAACTAGTATTCTGGTACATTTGCGAGTATATTCGCTTTATGATTCTAAATAAATTTATAAGTAAATAGAAAAATGGAGAAAAAAAAAGAAACAGGATTAGTTCAATTTTGTGATTTAAATTCTGTATTATTTCTTGCTGGTTTTTCTTGCCCTTGAGTGTAAACAATCAAAACCAAGTTATATATACCCGAAAGAAGCGTTAACACCTCCCCCATTTGTAAATTCCTAATATTTGTAAAAACAAAATACATCAAGGATATAATAAAAATGCACAAAGTTTTTAACCTAACTGTTCTCAGGGGATCTCAAACTCATCTTGTTGGTATTTTCAATCAAATCAAATGGAAGTTTCCTGTGCAACAAGGCCTCCATATCTGCATGGGTGAGTCAATTTTCAAAAAACAGATGGTGATGTAGCTCACTGTTTCTGATCATCTCAATAATTCCATATATTTTTGAGTTACATCTCTCTGAACACAAGAGCTTCCCCTTTTTATATGGTCAGTTTGGTTTTTAAATATTTAAACTAGAGATTACAAATATTAGACATAGATGAGTTTTTACTGAATGTACTGGTTTAGGAATCATAAAAGGACACTGAGCAGTTGGTGTGCTTAATTACATTGTGAGCTTCGGTTTAATGAGAAATGCCATTTAGTTAACAGTGTTAGGGATACTAATGGCTTGACAGTTTAGGGTCTCCCTGGCAACAAACAGTTTATAGAATATATAAATTGATGACTGAAAGTGGGCCTTAAGGGAGATGCTTTGTATTTATCTGAGTTGCCCTCTTTAAATAAGGACACTATTATTATTATTATTATTATTATTATTATTATTATTATTATTATTAGTAGTAGTAGTAGTAGTAGTAGTAGTGTTACCTCTACTTTTGTGCATTTTTCACACCATAAATGGCTTTCATTTTTAAAATCAGAAAGATACAAATAAATAGAAGGGTGTACTAATACTTTATATGTTGATATTTTTATCCAAGTCCTAATAAACGCAGCTAAGCAGGACAGAGCCAAACAAAGCCTGACAGTCATAACAGAAAGATGTATTTAAATTGTGAATGATACAGTTAATATGCCCTTCTAAGATGCAACAAATTTGGATTTGTTTCTCAATTAACAGTCATGCATTAGGGTATATGATGCAAATATAATGACATAACATTTTCTTTCCATAGTTTATCCAGTTAATACATTAATAAGTAATAAACCTTTCAAATATGTCTTGTTATTATCTAAGTTCTGAATTTATTTACCAGTTTGCAGTCAATGTAAAGGGTATATATTGAATCTAAGTCTTTTGGTTTGGTTGATTTATTTATCAAACTCATCATAAGGCAGAAAAGTCCTTGATATCATATCAGTCATTGATATCACTAGATACTGATGCAATCTCTCTTTTCAACATCCTGAAGGTGTGTCTGTAAATTGTGATCAAAATAATGATTGTTTTTTCCTCCTGGCATGCTATGGTAAGAAATAGTGACACATGACTCAACAATATACCAATGACTGTACAGTAGTGTCACCCAAATTACCTTAAAGAAAAAGAAACAGAAAAAAAAGAAAAAGATCGATTATTGAACCTATTTGTAAATATAATTGAAAATCTATGGCCCACCGAATTTAGTTCAGAAGTAAGGCTGTGTAGGTAAATGTTGTAGTGCACTTATATACTAAATTTTAATATGGTATGCGTCATTTGTAGTCCTTTGAACATTCTTAAAGTGTGCGTGTGTAAAAAGAAAATTACTTTTACTGTTGACATGCACTGGTAGTTACGATGATACATGACTCATCGATCTGCAAGCTACTGTCATGTGAGGTAACATTTCTTACAATGAAAAAAAAGGCAACAAAACTTTTGTTTAAAAAATACGGAAAAATAACGTTAAAATATATGAACAGATTAAATAGCTTGGGATATTTATGATACCTACGATTGCTTACAAAGTATGCCGAACAAAGCTTGTGACTGTAGTTACCGATCAACTAGCTGTTTGCTCGAGAGGGATTTACTCAAACGGATTTTATATAAATTGGTACAGTCAATGTCGCTTCAGCCTTCAATCAAACTTAAATCACTGAAATTTTTACTTCTACAAATATATCAGTTATATTCATCCCTCAAAATGCTTTAGTATAATAAATCTCAAATAAATAACTAAACATTTGTCAACACTTTTAACAGATTGAGACAACCCGTATATACGAACGCCATGACAGAACTTGTACCTCCATGACAGAAGAAAATTTGAATATCTTACCATCCAAGTCTTTACGCCTATCATGGTCCGTCTCTATGATACATGCAGGCTCAAAGTTTTTTTGCTCTTTTCTGAACATTTTGTGAATGGAAAACTTCATTTTATGCATCAGTTTTGAAAAGTCTATGTTTGATTGTACCGTCTCACCAGCCACGGAAAATTCCATTTTTGAGCAGACGACGGTAGTCCAGCTTAAGTAATTGCAGAATTATTGGCATGTATCACCCAAATAATGAAAATAAGTTTTATGTAGCACAATCGATATTGATCAATACATGAGTATATATGTAACACTGTAAAAACGTTACAAGTATCACATCCGCACTTCACCCTGACGTCCCATCAGCTGATCGAAGCCGAATGACTTTTTATTATGTATATCCATTCCTTATATGGCACGGACGAGTCGATTATTATGGACAGTTCCACTGTAAGGTATAACGGTACCAATGGTACAACCACCAGGTGGGCATAGCTTAAGGTGTAGAAACAGTGTATTCAGAAATAAACCACAAAGCTAGCTGTGATTGGTGCATTATGTAAGAGTTGTACTTCTATTAGGCTGTAAAAAAAAAAAAAAAGTTGAGCCTCTGGGCAACTTGTGAGATTATGTTAATTCATAACTATTTACATTTTGTATTTTTATGATTTTTTTTTTAAATGTGGCACACTTGACTGAAAATGTGTCTTATCCCTGTCTAGTTCCTGCAGAGTTATCTCTCTTAAAGGCAAGGGAAGAGGGGGGGGTACCAGGTTCTGTTGTAAAATTGACAAATCTAATATTGTTCTCTATGACAGTGGGTGAAATGCATGCATGTAGGATAGAAAGTTTATTTATTTCACAAAACATTAGCATTAAGGTCTCTGGAAAAACAAATGGCAGCGTGATACCTTAAAGGTAATACGCTAATCTGTGGTTTTGGTAATTATCAAATTTGCTGACACAAAAGTCATATGCTACTGTCAGAACAATATGGATTTGGTTAAACAGGATATAATTTAGCAGGGTATCTGAAGACGTTTTAGCATCAAAGGATTTCTGGTATCGCCGGGGAAAAAAGTTTGCTTTCCCCCTCCAAATGTAAAAAAGAAAATTCATTAAAATTTGTGGAATCATAATGTTGTACATTGATGTTAAAAAATAAAGGTTACAGGATCGAATAACGATGTCTTTTTATATTCTGGTTTGTTGTATAGTAATAGAACAATAAATGTATAAATGTTATATTATTGTATTGCGTGGTAACATTGGATAGTCTGAGAAATAAAATCTATTCATGTAATGTATGCGACTGTTCCAAATCACAAATAATAAAAGATTCATACAAAATGGGGCAAAATAAGATTATTGATCTTATTTCCCTAGATAATGTCTATAAAATTTACATGGTGTAAGTACCAGTACACATACACTGCATTCGTTACAAGTAATAACTTAGCTTGTGGACTTCATTTTAAAATTATGATAGATTTGTAGCTTTAGAAAAAATTATACATGTTTTTCATAGAATATTCCTGGTTGTATATTTTAAAAGCGTCACATTGTCGACCAATTATATTTAAGATAGGACTCAATAAGCACTGGGAAATGGTTTTATTTTATTTTTTTCTGCATTGCATATGTTTAATCACAGGAGTATGACAGCCTTAATATATACTTCAGATACAGCGTTAATATAGAAATGGGGGGAGGTCTGTGGAGGGGGCTACTCCTTTTTGATAACATTCGGGTACATCCAGACCTCTCGGGTAAATTATTAAAGTCTTATGGCACATCAACAGGTCATTTACAGCAACAACAAGAAAACAACAAAATGTACATTGTTCGGTCAAACATCCCCTGTATTGACCAAAATTGACGTGTCGGGTCGCAGCTCTCCTGTCAAGTGTAGGCGAAGATTTATCAAATCAAACAATGGGTTTTATGTTCGACAAACCCGATTAACCTTTCATATATTCGACAAGGTCTAGCTTTACCATTAAGGCTAGCTAGGCGGTCGCCTAGGGCGCCAGGCTATTAGAGACACCAGATTAGACCGAGGTGATATTTGGTTCAGGTGGAAGTGGGGCGCTAATGTAATAGTTCCCCTAGAACCCATAAATTATTGGGTTGGACATTTAGAATATTTAATTATTTTGTATGGTATTTTTTTTGTTTATTTAAAAAATAAAATATATAATACGTTTACATTCAAATTTCTTGTAAGTTATTGGTACAGAACGTATCTATTTTTGAGAATTAGTTTTAAATAATGCAAACAAAAACTGATAAATTTCATTTTGTAAAAGAAAATGAAAAATAATTCATATACAAGTAGTAATGGCCTTGATCCTGTAGACCAATTGATAGTCTGTATCACTACTAATTTTGTATTCTGTTTGAACCTTGACGGCATGAATACATAGATAAATGCCAACCTGTCTTCAGTACCTTGACTTGAATATGTTTGCATAAAAGTCAATTATTATCGTTAGGCAAATTCGTCGAGTACTTTTCCTTGCAATTAATAGATGACTAGTGCATGAATTAAAATTACATGCGTACTTGTAGATAAAATCGAAAAGTTCCTTTATCTTACACTAAAACTACAAATTTAAACTAAAATGTTAAAAGTCAAACTATATCAGTGAAATAGTCACATACATACATACATACATACATACATACATACATACATACATACATACATACATACATACATACATACATACATACATGCATGCATGCATGCATGCATGCAGCATGCATACATACATACATACATACATACATACATACATACATACATACATACATACATACATACATACATACATACATACATACATACATACACACACACACACACACACACACACATACATACATACATACATACATACATACATACATACATACATACATACATACATACATACATACATACAGAGAGAGAGAGAGAGAGAGAGAGAGAGAGAGAGAGAGAGAGAGAGAGAGAGAGAGAGAGAGAGAGAGAGAGAGAGAGAGAGAGAGAGAGTCTTTGTTGTGAGGGGGAGGGTTTTTTCGGGGAGTTGTGTTTCTTTTAGGGGGCATTGTCTTATGACAGGCGTAGGTGAATTGTGATATTGCGTTTGCACTACTCGCGAATATAACTTTAAATGGTTTATTAATAAAACAGTCATTTTAATTTTACGTGCCAAAGACCAGCCTCGCAGAAGTGCAACAGTTAAATCCTTTGTGTGATTTATGCAAAGTTATCATTTGAAGGTAATCAGCAGGTTAGTTCAAGGCTACTCACTTGATGTTTACAACGGTCACCCGGGTCGTTGCCTTGGATCTACTTGTGATTCGGAACCTCTCAAAATGTCAGTGGTTGTTGACATCTCTCACAGGCCTCCTAATTAAACCGTAGGCCTTATATATCCATATTATAAACCATCATTTAGCATACGTAGCATAGACTGCATCCTGCAGAAAACTATGATTCCTTATCATATTTAATATTGCTGATGGATACACACAGAGCCGTTTTACAAAGTTTTGGGGCCCTAGTCACAAAATCTAACCTTAAAGTAACCAGAATTGTTCCTCAGTATTTCAGTTTCAGATACTGAGTATTGCATTGCATTTCCATGTGCATATGTGTCATTTTGTTAAATTTATTAATATAATACTAAACTGTTAACACAACGGACACCGAAACGTTGTTTTCCTGTCCGCTGTGCCTCGCGTGTCTATGCCTTGTAACGGCACTGGATACACGTATACTGTGCAGTAAGGTTTGAGTTTGAGGACTCTCATCTGTAAGACATGCGCAGCTACGAATAATGTCATGTCAATCTTCCCGAGGAGCCAGTATGGAGTTGGACCACCATTGCCCTGGTTTTGTACATTTTAAAGAATTAATCCACCGGTCACTTACCTAAGACAAGCTGTTTTATGATTATTTCTTTTTCTTCTTCCCACATGTTATATACTTTTATTGTTGGCATGTCAAAGAAAGAACTGTACACATGTACAATAGAATAAAAGAATTTTCGAGTCCCCTCCATACTCATTAACTTACATTTACGTTGTTTGGAGAGTGGGGATGGGTGTAAGGGCTGGTTTGTGTGTTGTTGTTTTTTTTATTTGTTTGTTTTTTGTTTGAAGAAACCTATGTTCTAAGTCTTGAAACAAATGATCAGCGCGTGCAATTCTTTTATTAGGTATCTATTTAAAGCTGAATCTCTAAATGAAAGAATAGTCAACACATACAATCATTCATCATAGAGTGCTACATAGCGATTTTTAAAACACTATATTTTGTAAATAAAAAACCCAGTTTGCAATATTTAATGTTTGCTTTTGGCTTTCTTATTGTATCAATGATGTAATTTGCGATTTCAGCAACGTTTTGATACAATAATGTTCGCTCGATCTACAGAAATCAGAACCCTAATTAAAGTATTTGATTAAGTGTAGCAATGCTCCAACAAAAACTTGCCAGTAGCTTTCTGTGGCTCAGTGGTTCTTTCCAGGGTTTTCTCAGGATCTTTATCTACCATCTGTTTCTGTAGAGTATATGTGAGAAAGCTTGTCAGTAGATTTCTTTCGGTCAGTGGTTTTCCTGGGATATTCCTGCATGTCATACGATCCTCAGGACTTGCCAAAACAATCCTACAAGGCACTGTACAAGGAAGAAGAAAGAGAGGCAGGCAGAGAAAGAGGTGGGAAGACAACATTCCGGAGTAGACAGACTTGACACTGGCTGACTCACTGAGAGAGACGGAAAATCGGGAGGAATATGGAGCAAGATGGTTGTTGTGACAAATTGGCGGCGTGCAAAAAAAAACACACCAACCTCTTTCACTACGGTTCGTTGCTAGGGAATGACCTCCGCGGTGTGATTTACCCAGTGTGGATAGATAGAAAGAAGAATGCAGATCACTGAACAAGTATATTGAAGAAATAAACACGACGAGCCCCCTTTCAATGAACAAATATAAAATTTAATCAGTTTATCATCAGAATTTAAAATGAAAAGAAATCAATGACCTAGTTACAAAAGAAGGAAAAATGGTACTAACATGTACTCAAATAAAAAGACAATACAAATTTCTTTAAATGTAAAATTACTTTCAACGTTAATTTGCTATCCTCATTGCCAATTAGATGTGACCTTTGAGTGCAAGGATGAGAGACTTCATCACCTAATTTATGCAGACATCAAGACTTCCGTTCGTCCCTGCTCTGTCGATCTTTGTCTAGCTTTTTCGTCTTGGACTCTTGTCCGTCGAACTCTGACTTAACAATCGTCAATGGACTTAGATTTCTGCGTAGAATTTGTTCTGGTCCTATGATTATTCAGGGATTTCTCATGTGAATCCAGGAAAGCTGTTTCCTTCAATAAATAAAAATGTCTCGCAATAGACAATAGGTCACATTCCCAAATATATCTATATTTTACATTAATTCGGCTCAGAAAACAAAAGGCATAAATTTTGCCGCATGAACGTTACCTAATTCTCTGTTTACATAGTCAGTCAATGTTTGTCCTGACCTTAATTCGGGTCACGCTAGGGATTGTCAATTAAATTCAACTCAGCCGTATGAACCCGTATGTAACCCCCCTTGACTTCTTACTCTGTTAAGTTACATAAGGCTTAGACCTCCAGATCTAACTATTCTAAAATAGTTTACTCGACCAATTAAATATTACAAACTAGATATAGATATACACTTAAGTGATCAATTAAATATTACAAACTAGTATATGGCATACATGTAATGTTAGGTCATACTCATTCTAAACAGAGTTAATCCATAACCTATGAAACATTACCCATCATTCCTTAAGCTTAATTCATTTAAATTCCTAATCACTCCTATGTATTCAAGATTCAATTGCATGCAATCTTTTCAACTAATCTAATGAAACTTTAATTACATTCAATCTTGCCAATTCTCCAAATGAATTGATAATTAGGAAATCAAAGAATAAAATGTCATGACTAGCATTTCACTAAAATCCTGCAAAATGAAATCATACATACATACATACATACATACATACATACATACATACATACATACATACATACATACATACATACATACATACATACATACATACATACATACATACATACATACATACATACATACATACATACATCATATCAAGAATACATTTGAAATAGATCAACAAATGAAATAACATATTAAAATCGGGAAACTAAGATTGCGTACCTTTTGCCGTTTCTTTATTCGTTTCCACGAATCTCACGTATAGTCTGTCTCCTAACTGAGACAACTATCTGGCCCCTTACTCTATAATGAAGAAGTACTTTTTACGAATTCAAAATGTAGAGTTTGCCTACTTGCTGAGACAAACTCCCGCTTTACTGCCAAATCACGAGATAACGTCTTACACGATCTCCCAGAGTCTCGACTAGCTTTCCTCGCGAAAGATTCAGGACTGCTGAATTTTCTTAAAGTAAAAACCTTTAATTTCCTACAGATTTACGCTCATAAATCCATATTAACCAATCGGAATAGACTGTTTCCTAAATCTGTTCGTAGAAGTTTTGGATTGACAGGAAAACTAAACAACTAATCATGCCGTAATTAATCATTACTTTGAACTATCATCTATAGCCAGCTGCTGCCTTTAACCGGTCGATTTTTGGGAAAGGTCTTATGTCATTCTCTTGTACCATAGCATCTGACTCGGTCATGTTACGTCGGCTAGAACGAATTCCCTTTTGACGTTCAGAGATGAAGTGAAAATAATCATCTAACTATCTCTAGCCCTTTCTACTTTAATTAAGTTGAATTTGATACAATTCCTTTAACCAAAGCTTCTAAGAGTTTTCATAATTCGACACATCACAGTTGCCTTGTCTGATTCGGTGCCCCAGCGGTCTACCAGACTACGAGACTGATGATGATGAGGGTTCAAATCACATTATGTTCGCAAGTGAACAGGTTCAGGCAATTTCTCAAGAAATGCCCCACCACCTGCAATATCTTCAGAAATGTGACTTGTTCTTAAAATGGTATATCTTGCTGGGTGATACTCTTTCGGCTGTTTGAATCAACTGTGGCTTTTACCCTATATAAAAAACAAAAACACCAAAGCGGTAGTGTCTTTCCCCTTTTTGTTATTCGTATTTAGGCTATTAGTTTTAGTTATTTTTAGGGTTTGTGTGTATTAACCCTTTATTCATGGATCCGGCGTGACGTACAAGAATCTTAGATACAACATCCGGGTTATTGCGTAGGTGAAGCCTCTCCTATCAACGCCCAGCATCCATTGACAATATGACAATATTACACGCAATAGCAGTTTACACGCTGTGCCAGTTAATTTTTCTAGTATCAGTACCATTTGTGTAAATGGCGTAAAATTATTTTCATCAACTTGATAATTCAGCAAAAAAAAAAAAACGAAATAAGGTTAACTTAAACTTAATGAACTCCGATGATTGTCCTTGCAATTTTCCAACATCTGTTTTGGAAAACGACCATTTAAATTTCCACCCCTCCAGTAGGCTGTACGGTGATCTGTATTCCTATCTAGTCGCCTATCCAAGTAAATATCGTTACGCTGTATAAGAGACAAAATACATTTTGTATAGCGAAGTACTTTGTTTTTAACATTAATTTTAAATTAAATTATAGCCATAATGATATATGATATATTTATAGATTGCATCCATTTTTAATTAGCGAACAACATACTGTTACATCAAAATTAAAATGCAAACTGCTTTTTTTACTGAATGTTCTTTTGTTGCTTTATTACCCAGTTTCTTTCTTCTAATTTCTTGATCACATTTAATTGCGTCTATGTTCCTAATCCTTACAACTGTCAATAACATCTATTAATTTAATAGTAAACTGTTTCCCTGTCTCTAGGCATTTTTACATATGTGACTATGAAAGTTAACTAAAACCTTGAGGCCTAAAATTACTTCCGTTTTGAATGATGAACTACGGAATTCTTTGGTGGCTCTAGCTGACTGACTGCATGGCAGGGTATAAACATAAAAACTAATAAGGTCATTTCAGGAGCTTCATTTATTAATATAATTCTTTGTCATTGACATTAAGGTTTATGAAGCTAAAGTAATGAACGTTAGATATAATATTTTGACTTTAATAATAAAGTTTTAAAAAACAAAAGCTTTTTCTAGTTTTCTGACAATTTATTTTCCCGTGCATATCAAAGAGTTAGGTAGTGTGTGGCAGATTCTCATTTTTAATATGAAAGAGTTCCTCTATTTACATCATAAATGTAGCATAATAAATCATTTGGAACTTACAGATCAATGCTTATTTTGTTTTCAGGCTTTCCGTGTCCTCTTCTCAGATTTCTGCAATATTTTTTTTAAATAGAAGAAGCAGTAAGCCTAGGTTATACCAGCCTGGCTTGTACATAATTTACCTTGCAGGTGGAACTCTGACTTTGACAAGAAAGTTCGAATGGCTGAAATTAAGGACTTTTAAGTTTTATAAAGGCACTGGAATAACTATGGTTTGTATCATGTTGGCAACTAGTCACAAATTAAATTGCTATGTGCTTACAAAATCCACAGTTCATGAACAAGAAAATGTCATATACACTTTGTTTGCATGTGCTTTTAAGTACTTTATATATCATGGAAGATGTAAATCTGGACTAAGATGATTTTTACAATCTCTGTGACAGAAACATCTTGCTGGCTAGTGGTGCTCTGTTGATAAATGTTTGTATAAAACTGAATAATGATAAAAACATATCCCACTTGATTCCAGTATAAAATATTTATTTGTTATCATTTTTTTCAATCAAATCATGATAAAAGGTTAAGTGTTTCAGTTTTGGCTAGTAAATATTGCACCTATTGTTGAAATCTGTCTTGCTCTGCTCTCAAACTGCACATTTCAGAATATTTTTTTTTTGTTCAGATGGTGTTAGTGGTTGTCATATGTGTGCAGATCTTGATAATGTACGATGATGAATCTGAAGAGCACCAGGGTGATATCAAGGATGTGCAAGAAATATTTTTCTGGAGTGTTTTGTGTGTTGGTGAGCCTAGTACAGCTCCTCAAGAGACTCATTCACCTTTTTGCTTGTTGTTGAATTGATTCAAACTCAATTTTCAGTTTCACTTTATTCTCAAAGCATAAAATCTTTTCCTGTATTTTGTATTTTTTTTGGCGAACTGACTGTACGCAATCAGAGTGATCTGAATCTTTCTGTGTCTTTCCTGTCAACAGCAAAATATTCATGAAATTTCACAAAATTTCTAAAATATTATTTTAACTGTTCTTCAATTGACATGAAGTTAAGACTAAAATATTCAGTATGATAGTAACTTGTTTAAACACTCCTGTACTTGAACTATAATGGTGCATGGGTTCTAGATTACGTTTTCGTGAGTAGAGCTTGGTCATTAGTTACAGAATGCAGGAGCTATGATTCATATATAAATAAATCTGTCAGTTTCTTGTAAACATGACACAAGATAAAATATACTAATAGTCACATTCTTGAGAAATTAAATGTCACAAAAGATAGAAAAATACATATAATAATTACAAATTACAGTGTTATATATAGGTATACTTTTTAGCAAGCATGAAAGATTAGACAGTATTTGTTTTGTGTTTATTGGTTGGCATGTGTGTGTGTCATTAAAATCAAAATAAACTAAAATAATATTATAATCTCTTATTGCAATTTAACAATGTAAACATTGCACATTTTATGCAAATTAAAGAAAATACAATAATTATTCCAAGTAACAAAAGGTATCAGTAATGCTGATGTGTGGCTAAATCATTTTTGTTTTCCTTTGATCAGAGCAAGATCTGGTCCAACGTTGATGGGTGAGGGGTGGTGGTTTCCAAATTACAAAGAAGCTGTGACTTTCCTCGAAAAGGCACCAAAGCAAAAGCTTGTGTCTGTTCACTCAAAATGTGAATAATACCCAATAAACCTAATAAATAAAACGGTGACCAAATTTCAGGCCCTGGTAATAGATGCATTTAAATAGAAAAAAAACATAAATGCATATGCTGTATTAATTTAAATATTGTAAAAGTAAAAATGTGCATGTGGTGAAATGATTACCGCAAAAATATTGTTTAGTTGGTTCCCATGGCTTTCTGTCAGGCTTGTCACGTTTCTGTACTGACAAGCACATTTTCTGTCTTTCCACGAGTTTTGGAAACGTAAAGAATGACAATATTGTGATTTTTGCAACCCGCAGCAGATACGTTTTAGACATTTTTTTTACAACATTCTTAATGTAACAATATTGATAACATGCCCATTAGTTTAACTAACTGCCATCGAATAATGGTCGAAAGGTTTGTTTCACCGACAGGGAGGCGGAAGCTGGCGTATCTAAGCAATGGAGAGCATTCTTCTTGTTAATTACCCGGATGTTTGGATCTATGAATTGTGTTGTTTGTGGTGTCTTTTGTTGCTTGTGATGTTTTGTGTTGTTTTGCACCATGATTATATTACGTCTATATATGACTACTTCATTTGTTCTTATTTTTAAGTTGCGAGAAGTTGAACCATATTTTTATGATGACGTGCTAACACGAGTATATAGCACTGAGAGTTCTCGCGTATTTTTTTAAATTAGTTTATTATTAGTTTGCCCACAATACTTTTATTTTTAATCTATCTACCGCCTTAACAAAGTGTTTTAGACTCCTCTTTCGACTGTGTTGGCGTAAACCGATTTTGAGGCATTTGCATTTTGTATTTTGGGCAGCTCTGTGGCGGGTCTTTTTAATGGCTGTCGTGTGTGTGTGTGTGTGTGTGTGTGTGTGTGTGTGTGTGTGTGTGTGTGTGTGTGTGTGAAGTCCCTACAATTGATCGTCTGGATTTTAATTCAAATCGTTATGGCCAATTACGTTGTTAGGGCTGTGTGAAACCGAAGCGAAATGAGTAAGTTAAACAAGTACCTAATGATCTGAGACAATCTGATAATAACATTGCTTACCATTTCGTCGAGTGATGTTGACAGTAGAGATTACATCAGTCTACTGATGAAGTTCTTAGCGTAAGGACGAAAGCTTCAGCTTAGCTTTCTCTGTACTTTTGTATGTAATGAAAAGTTAAATACATCGTCGAATATTAGTAGCTAAAGAAATGTTAGAAAGCTTCGTAACACTTAGTTCATTTTTGTTTGGTTTTCTCTAAGTAAATAATGCATAACAGTCTAGATCATTTCCACCAAAAAATTAGCATTCTTTAGCTAAATATATTAATGATACGATCATTTTGAATTTTAACATGTTGCCTATATAGCAATCTTCATCGTTCTTTCTGTTGTTGTGTTCTAAGTCTTTTATATTCAACTTTTTTCAAGACTTTGACGTTATTGTCTTTGCTTCTAAATCTCTCGCTTCTCTGTTGTCTTCGTATCAGTCTTTGTCGTTGGACTCTAGATTACTGTAAGAATATCCTTTTAAGACGTTATATTCTGTGACTTTAAGCTCAATCGATAATATAATGTTTAGGTTTATGCTTTAGATTTTACAACTTCATCAATGTTCGCCGACGTCGGAATTTTTCTTACTTTCTCTGTCCTTGCTACTTGTCCAGTTTCTCTGATATTCTTAAATGGCGCTGAACCGGCAGAATGTCCATATGCATTTTCATTTGAAGCCATTAACTCATTCAACTTTTATCACAATTTATATCGCGAAATTGCTCGTCTTACAATTAATCCAGCTCTTTAACATTATTGATGTATCAGTAAATAATTTGTTTTAAGCAGCTAACGATTCTTTTGTTTATTCCGATCTCAAACACATTTTCCAGAAACTGTTCCAAACGTTAATTTATTGAAGATTTTATTTCATTTTAAGTGTAGTCTATTTGAATGCAATTTTAAGTTTCCTTTAATATTTACTCAGAACCATTCCATTTGGTTTTTGGTATCCAGATTTTATAAACCGACGAACATTTTGCTCGTGTGTACATCGTGCACATCTCATTCGTCCATTTTCTTTTCCCAAATTCGCAATTAAGTTTTGTTCATGGCCGTTTTCGCAGTACATGTTTATGACTTCTTACATCAGTCTATGTAGAAAAGATATAGCTGCATGCCATATATGAAAAAAAAATATTCAATACATTAGTAACTTATTCTTGTGGGCGCAATTTTCGTGGTTTTGTAAAAAGGAAACAATTTTATGGGTACTTAAATTTGTGGTTTTGCCTGAAAAGTTTGCATATTTAACCTCTACGAAATACCCAGAATAAAGAATACAAAAGAAGAAAAAAAAACTATGTAGATAAAAATGGCGGTCCTTAGGATGTTTATAACCACACTAGTACCAATCAATGAGCATAAATCAAAGACCTGACAAGTTCAAGAATTAGACGGTGATTTCGTCAGAGCGGAAGACGAAGCAGTATAGGAAAACAAGGTTTTCAGCTCAAACCCCTCTTTTA
Organism: Potamilus streckersoni; assembly: GCA_016746295.1. Classification (NCBI taxonomy): domain Eukaryota; kingdom Metazoa; phylum Mollusca; class Bivalvia; order Unionida; family Unionidae; genus Potamilus; species Potamilus streckersoni. The sequence continues at coordinate 26,095 of JAEAOA010001687.1, forward strand.
CTCCTCCAAACAAATAAAAACTATAGTCCTAAACTATCCCCCACCCCTTATTTTTACAAAAGTATTGGTAAGGTTTTTAGCCCCCCCTCCCTGTTATTACAGTGTTTGTATATGATCGGTATTCAGGTAAACTTCCTTATACTATCCAGGTAAATTAACAGAAACTCTGTCATTATAGCACAAAAGATGGTATCACGTATTTTACAAAACAACAGGTGCAGGTATTTTGTAACAATACAAAACAACAGGTGCAGGGATGAGTCATCCAGGTAAGCTGAGGTTGTTGAATTTGTTAGAACAGACGCATGCGTGGAATGTTCACGAACTACTCTAAAGACAACAAGACGGGTTTTATTATCAGTCTACCGTTAGCTTTTCATCAGATAACATATGCTGTACAGGGTGGAAATTAAACTATGCATTAGAGCGTGGCGATTCCAGTTAACACGTGGAAGGCGGAAATTAAACTACACATTAGAACGAACGCGAGAAAGGTAAGTGATATTATTTTATATCTCATTACCAATGATTAATGTTTCAACTGTTGATATTAAAAATATTTCATTATCACGATTATAGAGACTAAATGTTACTTTACCGCTCACACAGCGACTTAACTCAAACAAATCTTTTATCTGTGGTTTGTTTAGAAGATATTTTTTGTCGATAAAATACACCTTTGACCGATCGAGATCAATTGTGAGTTTAGTATATTTTTGTTGGCTAATCGGACTGTTAAAGTTTTTAAATTCTGCTTGCAACTTTTGAAAAAAATTGTTCAAGATAATTGAAATACACGCTGTTATCAGATCTGATGAGCGAAAGTTTTAGCTTGTCACGTGTTCCTCTAAAACATGTACCTGATGTTTCATTTTTAAATTCAACTGTCAATTGTTTGCCGTCCATCATTAGATATTTGATTTTACTACTGTAGCTATTTGTCATTGTCAAATTTTCAAACATTATTTTGTAAGTTTAGATAAAATTTTAGTCGCAATGGCAATACCCAAGGACAAGTGTATCTACCCCATTTTCGCAATAACGTTTGTCATCAAAATTACACAATCCACGTTTGATAATGACATCTCTTTCAAGCTTATGATGATTAGTCCTAATTGCCATAGCTCTTATAAACTAACACCGCCATCAAGCGCGTATTTGTAGTCATCAAATTTCATAAACTTTTTAACAAAATCACGAGGCAGACCTTTTGCTTTTTTTGTTATTTTATTATTGTCTAACAATACGGCATACATTTTGCTGCGTAATCCAATAAAGTATTTGATAGCGCTCGAGTTCATTTCATCTTTGAACTTACCTATCACCTTTATATTTGTGTCGTCATGAAATTTACTGTCACGTGGGTAATCAGAAAGATCAAACAGATGTCGATTATTGTACATGTCCTGATAGATATCCTCACATTCGATTTCATATACGAGCGAATCGGTATCAGTAAACAATAATCTACTGGCCGGCCATTGAATTTAGCAAAATTATAATGAAAATCGTACATCAGCCACTTTGATAAATCTAACACTAAAGCTCCAACGTAGATCGGCTTGTTTAGTTTTAGATTTGTTTTTCTTCTTTGTATGGCAACAAGATTCTCATTAAAAATTTTCATGCTCACAAAATCATCGTCTGACTCAAGTTTGTTTCTACGATTGATATCATTAACTAGTTCGATATTTACGCGTTTCCTAATAGTCTCTATCTTCTTACCAAAAACGGAATTGTTCATCAGTTTGAAGAAGTTTTTCTCAAAATCTGTTTTTGCTGCAGCCCTTCTTGAAGTGTTTGAGTTAATGTAACCTCTCATCCACGGCGACTGATTATATTTTAGTACACGATGAACTTTTCTCAACACAAGACCAGCATCAACTGCTTGTTTTAAAACTTTGTAATGCAAAAGATAATTCCGTTGATTAAGCAAATTTGGTATTAGTTTCTTGACCATGGAATGTTGCCTTGGTGATGCTAACGCTTGTTGTTATTATGATAACAAACTATAATCTATAACCATCAATTCCGCGCAGAAAGTGTAATCGTTATGCAATTTGTGTAGCGAATTTGGATAATCAAGATCAACTTCAACGAAATAGGAAACATCTTCGGGTATCTTTTTTCTGTTTTAAATAGAAATCGATCAGCCGTGATCCAGTGAAATCCACCAAGAGGCATTTGTTCTGCCAACGAACCACCGTACAAGTTGTTACAATCTAAATAAATTATATATTTCGAAGGGAGCTCAGGATTATACTTTTTCAAATATTTGTTGTTTGCTTCAGCATATTTTTTCGTTATCACGCTAATACCGCCTCTGATACCTTTTTCGATAAAATTGAACATATCAACTTCAGTCAGTAATTCTAACCATACCTTACTAAACTTTAGCAGAGCATCCCATGACAGCCCAGAGGCAGAATAATACCAGCAAGGATCTAGTCCATAATTATTATAACTCACTTCTCGAAAACTTTCAAAAACATCTGCTAATAATAACACGTCCGTTTTCAGGTATAAATAATGACGTTTTCAGGTATAAATAATGATAATCACCAAAAGTCTCACAATCAAACTCTTTCCAGATATCTTGTGCATACTTGTACTCGTCATCGGTTATATTTTCATTTTTAAGTTGCGAGTAAAATTTATCTTTGTCAGGTAAAGATGTTTCATCAAATTTACTCCAATCGTTGAGATATTCATACAGAAATACCCCTTTTTTAGCTAGTAGATTAAATTTATCTCCAAAACAGTCTCTTAGGTTATCAAATTTACTACAACCTTTTACTAACTCATCTAACGAGGCTGCCATAAACTGCAGGCTGTAAATGAAACGTAATTTACCTAGCGTAACCGACATATATTCACAATTATTTGGAATGCATTTGATGATGTTATCGAGTTTTAGACGAGCTTTTACGTCAGGATCACCAAAAGCTTCTACTATAATGTGACTATCATATCCTCGAAAATTGTAAAGAATAAACGGAATAAAATCTGGAGCATGAAATTTTAAATTACACTGATCATGAGCCGCTCCACGGTACTGTCCGGTCAAATGGCAATGGTCATGTACTTTTTTTGCTATCGTCGAAAGCTTTTTCACAAATATAACAAATTTCCGCTTGCTCATAATCGGATTCTTGTTGAGGGGTTAATTTAATCATTGGCGTTACTCTTTTCAAACGATAAGTAATATTATCAACTTCGTTAATCAACTGCTTGAGAAGCCAGACAGCTGGATGTTTACCACGATATAATTTGATTGGTTTAGATAATCTAGAATTAGTACAACAAACTACCTTATACGCTACTCCACACGGAACATGATTTTGAACTTTTCTTGTACACGATTGATTAGGATTATTTTCTACGCCAAGTACAGGTTGAAGTAAACACTCAAAATCACCGTATATGACGAAAGGAATTTTTAGTTTGTGATTATGATGGACAAACTGTAACACACTATCTTTTTTAGATGGCAATGTTATTCTTTGTACATCACTACAGTACTGCAAATGATTTTGTAATGTTTCATTATTTGTACAGCCATGCAAGCAGCGGTAACAAAAGAACTTTTTATTCTTATTCTTATTGTACTGTTTACTAACTAGTCCGTTAAAGTTTTTAATCCAAACGTAATGATTTTTATAAAATAGTAAATTTATAGTCGCTTGTGAAGCTTTTTCTGAAATATATCTAGGATATACATCCTCCTTTTCATCTAGTCCGAAAACGTTAATTGAAACATTGTCTTGCTTCTCAAATTTTGGTATTTGATTTTCTGCCACTGGAAAGTTAATATCTTTAAAATTTAATCTAGACACGTGACTGATATATTTTTCAACACGAGTAGCGTTTTTTTTTCTGCTGGAAATAGTGCAGAAAGAACAGCCCATTGAAAACATTTGTTATCTACTTTTTTTGTTTATACAACATCTTTTACTTTTTAATTTTGGTGGCAGGTCGATGTATGAACTACCGCGTAATGCGTCATATTTCATTGTGTGAAACAATATTTCTTTGATCATTTCAAGCTTCCAACCCGAACCTAATTCAGTAAATTCCTCTATTTTTTCCAAATGTCTTTGTGTATTTCATCAGATAGTGATAAAAGATCAGTCCCAAGCAAAACACGTCTTGATTTTGCGTTCATATAAGGATCTGCAATTTCCTTTACAGTTGATTCTTTCGTTACTAGTAGCTTTGAAAAAATAGCAAGATATTGCACTAATAATCTGAAACTTTTGTGCTTTTCGAGCTCACGTTTTACAGTTGTCTGTAGTAGGTGATAAAGATTTGTTGCAGTAAAATTTACTAAAACATTTTGATTATCAAATTTTTAACTATTATCAAAACCTGTAAAAGCAGTCGCTATTTTATCAGGTTCTCCCATAAGGCTCTTCTTAGCTCTATCACGTAATTTTAACATTGCTATACTATAGTGTAATATTTAATTGATTATTTACTTCACACTGCGCATGCGCTAGGGTTAAAAAACTATTAGAGATAAAAAATCACTTATAGTATAATGACAGCAAATCTGACAAGCGCACGTGAGCAAGAGGTATATCACGTTCACCCAAAGAATAACTTATACGCTGGAAATGCAATAAGTTCGGTTATTAACATTAACACTAGAATATCTGTTGGCAAATTAACGCCAGCGGGTTATCAGTTTAGTGTAAATAATAATACCGAGAGGATTACAATGCTTAGAAAAGATTTTATTTACACATTGTTCTGTGATGACATTCCAGAGAGACAGCGTGTATATCACGTGAACAGTAAAGTCACTGATGACAACATTGAACACTTATCTTTACAAAACGAGTTTCAGCCGCATCCGGTCTTTGATTTATACGAGGCTAACGATCGCGGTATTATTAGAAACAGAAAAACTAAAAAGGTTCTTGGTACTATAAGCAATATGGGATATATCATAGCAGGTGTTCGAGGAACATTTACAGATCAAGTTAGTTATTATGGTCATCGTTTTGTTTACGAGGTGTTCAACGGATCTATACCCTATGGTTTTGTTATTAACCATATTATTAATATACAAACTGATAATCGATTGGAAAATCTAGAACTAGTTACCCAACAGGAAAATGTATGAAAAGGACAAAATAGTAATGGTATTAATTTTAAATGTCCAGCAAAACCTGTTGTTTCGTTAAACCTCGAAACGGACGAGGAGATCAAATTTAAATCGATGACAGCTGCGGCGAAATATTATAAGGAAAAATTCCAGATAAGTAAAATTTGTAGCTGATGGAGAGATGGAGTAATTAAATCAACGTTTTTAGATATGATGATCAATAATATTTTGTAATTCAGTTTTAGTCAAGCAACGATGAGCAAATGCAATGATATCATCGCAATCAAATTTTAGCGTCGTTACTGCACTTTCATTAATTTTATTTTTTTCTGCTTCTGTTAGCAATATTGTATGAGAATCACCTTACATTACAATAACGTCAACAGAATATGCACTATAACCCGACAAGCATTTTCTTACCGCTTCGGCTAGTTCGTTGTAATTCACTATATTAACCTTTTGGTGATATTTGATCTCATCAGTCATCTTATAACAATAATTTAGATAAAAATATTATAATAATGGACTTGATGAAACGACTCGCTGAATTATACGAAGAAGATACTAGTGATAAGGTCGCCAGCGATAAGGTCACGCATAGTATTACATTTTCCAAAGATTTCGTAGACAAACCTGTTGGTTATAGTGAAGATGATATTTTATATAACAACGAATCTGATGATGATGGTGAAATAGTCACTATTGCTGACAGATCCAATTACAGCAGACCAACAACTGAACGATATAATGTCAAGTATCACATTGCAAAATAAAATAATGAAATTCAATTTTACCGTTGCCTAACAACAACTGTTTTGGCAAGCTAATCAGACCTTTCTTAAACATCAATATTCCAGGCCAACAGAAAAATATCAAATTCGATTTCATATTTGTCAAAATGTTTAATCTAATGACGATCTCAGACAATATATAATATCGTTATGTAAACCAATAAAAGGTAAATCTGTCAAACAAAAATATGAGGAAATTTATAATAGCATTATATCATAATTTGTTTGGTTGGAATCCAACTGTTAAATTTATTGCTATACCCACGTCATTTGACTGAACTTTTATCTCCTTTTTTCCTAATCACTTTTTCAATAACGAAAACATCATGCTCAGTTTTCTGTAGTTCTTGTTCGTAAAAACTACCTATGATAGGTTCCCCTGCCAGATCTTTTAACGCGTACGTTATAGGTATTGTTAAAAGTACCTTATCAACAACAAATACTTCTTCGCTCCAGTTCGGAGTAAATACTTTTGCAAATACCTTTGTTATCAAAGAAATTCTAACTTTATCACCAACCTTAAATTTATGTCTGCCTTACATGTTTGCATTTGCTAATATCGGATTTTTAATAGCATTATTGGGTGACATTTTGATAGTTCGATGTTTCGTGTTATTCTATTCACCTACGATTTGAGAAAGTTCATCAATGTACCTGTTGGTGTTTTTAGCTGTCATATGTTTATGTATTTTCTCGTTTAGCGTGCGATTAAATCTCGACAACAACGATTTTACCCTCGTTTCCTGTAACATATTTTTGTATATTATTTTGTTCTAGAAACTGCTCAAACTTTCTGTTATAAAACTCAGATCCGTGATCAGTCCAGATTTTATTTGGTTTTCTTTCTGTACTCGTTATTACTTGTTTTAGCGCATCAGTCATTAAAGTCCCTGTCTTATCCGAAACAGGCACACTGAAAGCTTATTTCCTAAAAACGTCTATAACGTTAAACAAATACCTTTATGGAGCACCATCAGCGCCAACGTTAAACTGAGCCAGATTGGATACATCCACCAAATCTATTGCCCAGATATCATCTACAGCATTTGCGACAACTTTACGTCGTGGAAACTTTTTTTAGGTCTGTGCAGCTCGACTGCAAGATCATCGTATACTTTTTTTTACCGAGTCCGAGTTTATATTTTGCTCCTATCATTCCCTGAACAAATCTTCTATCAAAACGTTCTCGTAGATTTGTTGGCTCCATATCACGTAATTCGTCTAACATTACTTTATCACAATCTGATTTCGAGTTTTCATGATCACGATAACAGTTATCATGATGCATCGCTATTGCATCCACTTGATTGTAAGGCTCTTGTCCTGGCAATGGATTGTCGTTTTGATCTAGTTGTTGGTCTAGCGGATTGTAAGGTCGTGTATACCGGTGACCTGGCAAAGTCCAACCGCCTTTTGGTTTTGGTAATTTTCCAATAATTTTGTGTATATCTATACCTGTACATATTATTTCTCTGTTGTTACAACATTGACAGTATGCGACAATTTTATTTTGCTCAAGACACAAATCTCTATCAGAATCACAGTTGCATATCAACTTGAACTGTCATTTTACCTCCAATAGAATCTACCGTGATAAATCTATCACTAATCACTAATGCGTATATGTACAACGGCGCTACTGGAACCACCCCAAGTGTCCAGGTAAATTCAATATCCGATGTGCTGTCTACAATTCGCTCGTTATGTTTACTAACATCAAAATGAAATATAGGATAAAGGGTACGAAATTGCACTGCTGATATCTGAGTTCCATCTTCAACATCTTGATATTTTTGCATTGCGTCAAGCAGGTACATGTACGGTCAAGAAATATTTTTATTATCGTCATCAGCAAAATTGCACTCGATAGCTCGATCTGGATATTGCTTTGAATTTAATCAAGCGTATATTCGTCTGACATCAGCGTGGTCAAATATTGCATTATTTTGTTGCTGATTTCCTCGTCGGGCGTGCTGTTGAAATACGACAAATATATGTCTCGGCAGTTATCTGCTTGATATTGTTGTGACCCTCCACGTGTAGTCAGTAGTATTTGGAACCGCTGTCTGATATATTTTATGCTGCTTAAAATAAATTCTGTTTGTATGCTTATCAAGCGTGCTATTTAGTTCTGATATTTTTTTTGATCGATGATGTTATATATGGCATCGACAGAGCAAGTTTGTTTATGATAAACTGTACATCAACCCCTCCAGATCTAGACAAGCAATCGTTTTGTTCTGTTCGATCTAAAATAAGTGTATATTTTACTCCGTGAAATACTTTATCATGATCGCGACAAAAGCCGAAAATCATGCTTAGCGGAAGCATCATTGTAATTTGACGTGATCCTGCTGTAAGTTTTCTTCGCCTAGCAAAACCTTCGTTATAACGCGGATTTCTCACATCAAGTGTATTAAGAAGCAAATTTAACATCGCAGTACCGTTTGCATCTGCAGCTGGTGGCGTTATATTTAGATTATTAAAAGCTGCTATAAGAGAAACTCTTGTAATGTTTGCATTAGCAGCTGTAGCACGTGCGGCAATATCTAGAGCAGCAGCATTAGCAAAGAGAAAATTTCTCACAATTACAGCATTTGCATCAGCATCAGCTCCATGTACTATAGCGCCTCTCTTTAAAAATTCAGTTGATTCAGCTATACCCCGTCCAGTATCTTTAAACCACATCAATTTGGTTACAGTTGATCTCGAGTAATCGTCGAAAAACGAAATAATATTTAAAATTGTACTTGCAACTTGTAAATGACCTGAAATATCTTCAATAGTTTGTTTGGCCAGTTGATATCTAGCACTTTTGAATAAACTGCAGCCATTATTTATACTTCTGCTCTAACTGCAATTACAGCAGGTGGATTGGCTACTGTCATAATCTGACCACGAACTTCTAACATAGCCTTATGTGGCAGTAGAAATAAATCTTCGTCTCTGGTGTTAAAGGTTCTGATACCAGCTTTATTTGGTTCGTTAGAATTCTCATCAAGATACTCAACATACTCGAATTCTGTCACATCGTTGTCGATGTCACAAGTTTCTGTTAACTCGAGATAATTTTTAACAGACATTTTATTTTATTAGATTATATAAAATTTTATTGCGGCACTGTTACTTTAGATATTAATTTTGTATGATCTGCTCGCCCTTTGGTGATAATAACTTTTTTGTTGTTGTTATCATAGCTCGTTGAGTTTCTTTTGTTGAAGCGATTTCTGAGATAGCTTGTTTTATTTCAGATTCAGTCGGTGGATCTCTTTTTATTTTATCAGCTATTTTTTGTCCCACCGCAGTCCCAGGGGCAGATGTAGCTCCAGTTGCAAAAGCTTTACCCTCGTCAATAGCAATTGGTGCAACTTTACGCGCTATACCCGGATCATTTTCAATAACTTTAGTAAAAATATTTCCAAAAAATCCTCCTATTAGTTTTCTTTAATAATTTTTTTTCTTTATTTCATTATATTTGATATTGCATAATTTTTACTTTTGCTCGCGTAGATGCAAATAATAAGTTACAACTTCATTATTAACATGTAACTGTTCTCCAGATTGATCTGTCAACTGCATTATTATACTTGATATTTGATCTTCAACGTTGAAAGGATAATAGATAATATGTCGTGGAGTTATTTGCTTGAGAGAACCTGGCGGGACTTCTGGTGAGAAACTGTAAATCGTTTGACCTTTGCTACCTTTTGATGTATAAGAGCCAGAAGCAATGGAGCAATTTACTAATATCGTATATACTTCTGTTATATTTACTGGCAGTTCACTGTCATACGTAATAGGCTGATCAAGTGCATTGTAACTTTTTTAAGTAAATTCTATCAGTTGTGCAATACTTCTTTCTCTTGGTTCAAGATCAATTAACATATTTTTCAAAGCTATCATAGCTCGTAATGTGTTATAATTCGCTGCCAATTCAAAATTATCAGCCACCCCGCCAGCTTTTGTTATGAGTTCTTTGATTGTCCTGTTTAGATCAGTAATATTATAAGCTCCTTGTGGAATTTTTATTTTTTGTTGTAGATATGGAAGAACTTGTAAACGTAATAAACTGCATTTCATCGTTAACATCTGTTTTCACGTTAGGCATAGCATTCTAGCAAGTACAAGAGATTAATCCAATCTCATATTGTTTTGCAGGATCTAGTTATATAGGCGGAATATAATTTACTGAAAAATTTGCGCTATATTTTGCAGACTCACTAGAGTTTAGCGATAATATTGTTTGCATTCCTTTTATATTAGATCATTTTACAAAATTAAGTCGCCGCGATTAATTCGCGGTGTAAAGTTTTATATTCGTCAGATGATAATAATTCGCTCGATCTTAGATGATCAAGTATGTCAATGATTTCATTATCAAGTTCAACACTATCATTCCCAGCTTCTTTTGATGATATTAATAACATTAATCTGCCTATCATTTTAGTAATTGAAGTAAATATTTTTACACCAGTTCCTGTTCTTACTTCTCTATATGTTTCTACACGAGTTTTATTAAAAGTAAAAAATTTCCCTCTAAAACTCCACCCACCACCAAAAGGTTTTGCTCTACTTTTTTCTGCTGTTTGAAAAAACATGGAAGCAATAACACCATATCTCATTCTATCATAAAGTGAAAGCATATCATTAATTTCTGTAAGCGTGTTTATTTCATCTTTAGCAGCAGCTCCGTCTTTAAATATTGCATCTAATCTATCGAGTAATGTTTGATATTCTGCATCAATCCACCTGCTTATATTAACAATATCTTCTATAATTTTTTCTTTAAAAAATCATCATATTCACTACCTTTTATCACATCATTTGCTCTTTTTTTAAAAATGAAGTCGTTGCTCTTCAACTTTCATAAACTTTACAGTAAAATCACCAATTGTTTGTTGCTTCTCTCTGATATCTTTTATGTCTCCTGATAAATATTTTTATAATGTTTGTTATTCCTTGCGTTGTTAACTCTGCTAATCTTCGCTCAAGTTCCAGCGGATTGTTTATCAATCGATCTGTTTCAGCTTGTCTAGCAGCAGGATCGGCTATATTTGCTGTAAGTGCCTCAATTAGTTTTCCTTTTTCTTCATCAGATCTAGTAACAAGTTTTGCAGCAGCTGCTTCCTGTTGTTCTTTAACAATTCCAACCAAACCTTTCTCTTGCAGTTGTTTAAGTTCTTCTTCTGATAGTGGTTTAGTTTCAGGTTGTTTATCTAATAGTGCTTCAGTAACCGGCTTTAAAATTGTAGCTAGCTGTTGCTTCTGTTGCAGTCACTTGTGCACATCGTGCTTGTTGTACTTTTTGCTTAAGTAATGCCTGAGATTGAGCAGGTTTTTTTTTAGATCTTCTATATTTTGTCTGTATCTTGCTCTTTTGTCCATTATTATTATTATTATTATTATTATTATTATTATTATTATTATTATTATTATTATTATTATTATTATTATTATTATTATTATTATTATTATTATTATTACTATTACTATTATTATTATTATTATTATTATTATTATTATTATTATTATTATTATTATTATTATTATTATTATTATTATTATTATTATTATTATTATTATTATTATTATAAATTTTATAAAATTTAAACCCCTTACTGTAAGTAAGTGTTAATACAATAGCGAAACATTTTTGTTGGATCATGTGTAAATTTATCAAATAAGAAAAAGTTGATATTTATCTTTTGTACCATTACGGTAAAGTTCAATAAATTTATCTTTTGTCACGTCGCCGTAATGCTCGCTTGCAATATTTCTAACGTCAACATTGTCCAGTCCTGGAAATAATATAAAACAA
>JAEAOA010001688.1:0-70000 GCA_016746295.1 Potamilus streckersoni
CCGTTTCTCATTCTTTCATAAAGTGGAATCATATTATTAATCTCTGTAACCGTGTTTAATTCATCTTTAGCAGCAGCTCCATCTCTTATTATCTCATTTAATGTGATCGATCAATGTTTGATATTCTCATCATTCCACTTTTTCTATATTATCAATATCTTTAATATTTTTTTTCTTAAAAATTCATCATACTCATTTTCTTCTATCTCATAATTTGCTCTTTTTATATAATAAAATCTTTGCTGTTCAACATCCATAAACTTTACAGTAGCCTCACCAACTCTTTTTTGCTCCTGTTTGATATCTTTTATTTCTCCTGATAGATTTGTTATAATATTTGTTATTTCTTGCGTTGTTAACTCTGCTAATCTTCTCTCAAGTTCTAGCGGATTGTTTATCAATCGATCTGTTTCAGCCTGTCTAGCAGCAGGATCAGCTATATTTGCTGTAAGTGACTCAGCTAGTTTTCTTTTGTCTTCATCAGATCTAGTAATGATTTTTGCAGCAGCTGCTTCTTGTTGTTCTTTAACAATTCCAACCAAACCTTTTTCTTTCAGTTGTTTCAGTTCTTCTTCTGATAGTGGTTTAGTTTCAGGTTGTTTACCTAATATTGCTTCAGTTATTGGTCTGAAAATCGTAGCTGTTGTTTCTGTAGCAGTCAATTGTCCACGTCGAGCTTCTTCCACCTTTTTCTTAAAAGCCGCTCGAGTTTCGAGAAACTTTTTTAGTAATTCGATTTTCTGTTGATGTTTGTCCATTATTTTTATACGCTTTACAAAATTATATCATAGAAACGTCTCAAGGCAACAACGAAACATATTGGTTGGATCACGCGCTAGCTTGTCAAATAAAAAGAAACTATATCGATCTTTAGTTGCTCGATGATATAATTCGATAAATTTATCTTTTGTAACATCACCACATTGTTCGTTTGCAATATTTCTCACATCCACATATCTAGTCCGGGAAATAATATGAAACAACCCGTATTTCGCCTAATAAACCTATCAACATTATAAAAACCTTGGCAAGATAAACAGAATTACATCTTTTATTACGTGATAGTGAAAAATATGATCTTATCTTGTTCATTTCCTCTTTGTTTGGCGAATATCATCAAAGACGATTATCTTCTGCTCTGACGAATCGAGTTCATTCACTGGAACGAGTTCTTCTGGTTGTTTTATCAAAAATATATCATCACCAATGCCAAGTTCATCACGAAGTTTATCATTATACTCACTTAGTAACTCGTATTTGTCTTGTTGGGGGTTGATGGTGTAAATATACACCTTATCATAGTTAAAGTTATTATTGAGTAAAAGATTTAATAACAAATTTGTTTTACCAGATCCAGTTCGCCCAACAATAAGATAATGACAGTCTGGAAGTTCATTGCTATGTTTATGCTTCACCAATCGCTCGGTGTCAAAGTTTATTATCTTCGCCATCGTATAATTTTATGTTATATTAAACCAACAATTTTGTGTAGAACGGTATGTATAATGAGCTACTATACAAAATTTGGAACATTAGCAGTAGATTTATTAACAGAAGGTTACCAGGGTGACTATCCAAGTATGCAACTCTTGATAAGCTCAAAAATGAAATCAACATTTGTTAAACGTTGCAAGTGTAGATCAAATGAAGTTGTAGTTTTCAGGACAAACAAGGACGATTAAAGACGAGTAATGTACAACTATCAGATGTACTAGTACGAAATCCTACTGCAGTTGCTAATAATATTGTTACTTTTAACAATCAAGGTAAGATAGAAGATTCGGGTAGGTCAGTTAACGATTATGTTAGAAAAGCATGTGATTTATTTACGGGAAACATTGCTATGACCAGAACAAGATCACAAACCATTGAAACCCAACGGAGGATAAAGAAGCAGCTACTAAGAAATACGTCGATGATCAGGAATCAAAGTACGTGTCGGTGCAGTGGCGGTATAATGCGTGCATTTCTCAACATGAACAATAATGGCATCAATAATCTTAGAACACCAGAATCTGATTTTTGATGCTGTAACAAAGAATATGTTGATGATATCAACAATGAAATCACCAAGTTCAAAACTGATTTTACTAATCACATCACCACGTTTTTAAATTTTCGCAGAAACATAAACAAAACCAAAAACGAATTTTTTGGAAGTCCGCATCTGTTGATAATGACACTCGATAATATTAACACAAAACTCAACGATATTATTAGTGGAATTCCTAGTATTGTTGAAAAAAAACAAGTATGATTAAAAATTCCTCACAAGCAGATTAAAAATATTGTCTATACTGTTGCTTCTGGAATGTCTACTTGTCGCCGCAAAATAACACTCTCAAACATACTGCAGAGGTCACTGGTGTGATAGATTGTCCTTCTTGAGCAGTGCAATTTTTAATATATTTAAATTATTTCCATGGCGTCACTCGACTGATAATTTCTCTGGAACCGTGTCTATTGTGTTAAACAAAGATGTTGAAGAAACTTTTATGCTAATAGCAGATGACAAAAAATTAACTGCTGCGTCATATTGGTATTGTCTGGAATTTGTGGCTGAAACACCTCAACTAGTTACTTAATCAAGCCTGAGATTATGTGAACAAATATTAATAATGAAAAAAGTATAGTTGATTCAATCATATTTCAAAAGATATTCCAGGACAGGATGTTGACGCCCAAATACCAGACTACAAATATTAATCATAAAAAACTTTGGTGCGTAAAAAAATGTTACAAATATTATAACAAAATACTTCGAGTAATATCATATCTACCCTTGTTAATGACTAGTTCTGGCATAATTTCAAGTGGTATATCATTAAACCCGTTTTTGTTAATCATATCCGGTGTTGGTGTTTCTCTTACAGCACTTGTAAAAAAGTTGAACCTAAAATTTTGATAAAAAAGCACGGCTGCTTAACATCAATTATAACTTACAAAAAACTACTTGATCAAATAAGATCTTACCTACGAGGAGTAAAATATAGTATGGACGATTTAATACGTGAATTCGTATTATTGACAACATGTTAACAGATATTCTCCCATGAGGATCAGCAAATATGAGAAAGATTATCAAAAGAAGTATGATATAACACAAAATCAATTAGATATATAAAAAAATTTTTATATTATATAATGACCGTAGTTCAAGTGATCTCCATGAAATCCTCCGAGAAGTTCAGATGAAACATGCTGAAAATCTTATACAATTATATACTTCTCCAGGGGATATCCAGTAGATGATATTGTCGTAATAGATCTCCCTGACAAATTATCAAAAGAGAAAGAGATCTGCTCAACCACTACATCAACGCCAATAAATCACTCATCATAAGTGAACCAGATGAGAATATATCCTTACTTGTACAGCATAACGAGAAAAGCAGCATATAAACAATAATTTTCGCAAAACTCACAAAAAATTTATCAAAAGTGAACCAGATGGTGAATATTACCCGTACGCGTATAACGAACTGATCAACAAAAAAGTGAAAATCACTGGATGATTGAGGTGAAATATTTTTATTATCATCAGTTGAAACATTAATCATTGTGATAATATATATTATCACTTACTTTGTGAACTGACCTGCACGTTCTGGTACAATTATCAGCCTTTTCATCTACTGAGAGAGGTAATTACCTTATACAATTATCAGCCTTTTCATCTACTAAGAGAGAGGTAATTACCCTTATACAATTATCAGCCTTTTCAATCTACTGAGAGAGGTAATTACCTTATACAATTATATATGCGCTAGAATCAGCCTTTAGTTTTTGTGGGTAGGTGAAAAACTTTGGTGTTTTAAGGTCTTAAGAGAAGTAATTTGTATTTGTTTTGAGGATGGGGATAACTTTTGCGCCAGAATCAGCCTTTTCATCTACTACTATTCCTTTATGTATGATGTTTTTGATGATATTTTGTAGTGGATTGGTGGGGTTTTGGGTAGGTTGCGGGGGGATGTAAATGTTGTATATTTCATAGGTTTGTGTACCAAATTGTGCTTGGATTGCCATCATTTCGCAGGGGTTGTTTTCAGTTTCTGCGATTTCAATTTCTTGAGTTTGTGTAATACTGTCATGTATGTAGATGGCAAGTCCTCCCCCCCCCGATTAGTTTTTCCTTTGTTTTAGGTAGGTTTGTTGATAGCTTTTTATTTTGGGGAGAGCAGATTTCTTTCTAGGCAGTATTGTTTCTTGGATGCAAATGACCAATGGTTTTTCAGTGGATTCTAAGATCGCGGCTTAGAGTTCTAAGTGGTTCTGGTATATGCCTCTGCAATTTCATTGCCAAATTATTAGATCTGCTCCTTGTTTGTTGGTTTCACTTATTTGTTTTGGTTGGTTAGTTGTAATTGTAGCTGTTTTGGGTTGGTGTGATTTATTAAGTATGTTGTATTTATGTTGATTACATATTTTGATTGGAATGCCATTAATGTTTTTGATCGTTTCGTAGGCTCTGATCTGGGCACCTGTGAAGCATCGTATGGTAGTTTCCGATGGCTTCGGATGTTTAATTTGTATACGTCCTTTTTTGTGTTTCTGCAATTCCGAAATAATCATGGAGTCTGACAGCTGTTTGTTAGGTGTTATGGGATAGTGTAGATATAGGGTTAGGTAATTAGGGTGGTAGTCTTTGGTTTTATTTGTACTCTTATTGTTGTTATCCTTTTCTACAAATTGAGAGCCGGGAGGTGCTCTATTCTGTTGTGAGTAATTATTGTCGGTTTCATTTTGCTCAGCTGTTTTTTGCTTTTTCCCTGGTGTATGATGCAAGGTGTTGGGGCTTTTCCATTTATTTGTGCTTTTTTGTTGTAAGTCTAGCGTGCATTTGTGAGTCGGGGTTGGTGTGTGGTGTGGTAAAGGGTTTGTGTTGTGTGCAGAGTTTTTCCCTTTAGGTGGGCCTCGGAGTGGTTGTTTGCCTTTGGGTAGAATTCTAATTTCTTCGAAGTCAGGTGTGTTATCATATAATTGTTGTGCATTTGTGTGTGTGAAATCAAAGTGTTCTACGGCGTGTCTTATTTCCTCAAGTTCTTCTAATGTGTGTGTTTTGGACGGTCCCGGTATTTGTGTGTCTTGTGCATATTGAATTTTTCTTGCTGTTTTGTTGTCGTTGTTGTTTTTCTTGGGTTTTGGGAGTGTAGGGGGTGCGTGATTTTGTATTTTTCGGCATGTATTTTCCCAAGTTTCATGTACCGCCGTCCTATTTGGTCTGTACTGTTCTTTGTTATTGTGGTACTGTTGCGTGGGATATATTGTTATGCCCCCCTCCCTCTCTATTTTGTGTGTAAGGAAAATATGCCATGTTCCCCTCCCCGTGTTTTGTTTTTTTTTGTTTTTTTTGTGTGGGATGTTACAAAGTCTGTGCATATTTGATTTGTTTTCGCGCCAGTTTCTTGGGTGTGCGCTAGAGTGTTTGGATATGGATTTTCGGTTTCTAATGCGAGTTGTTTGTTGTTAGTATCTTGTTCAGGGTCTTTTCGTTTGCGGGGAGGGGTGGTATGTGAGGTGGTTGTAGCAGTCCTCTCATTACAGTTATTAGTTTGAGAGTTTCTCAAAGAATAGTTTTGGGGGAGATTGCTGTTTGACCCGCGGCTTGACCGGATGTTTGATTTCCGTATAGGGCCTTAATTTTTGATCGAATCTGATTGCCCGTTGTTAGGCTTGCCTAATTCTACGGTGTTCTGTGAAGGGTTTTTTTAAGATTTTGAGACATTTTTATTTAGTGTTGTCTTTCTGAGATTAGCTGCCTTCCCTATTTGTTATTGTGTTTTTTGTTGTTTGTATGTTCGTGATGTGTGCGTGGGTTCCTGTTTAAAGAAATTCCGTCCTTTGTCCTTTCTTTTCCGTAATTCGTATTTCTTTTGTCTCATTTTCTTGAATGTGATTTGACCGTAATGCACGGTTCCGCCTTTCCTTTGTTGGAATCAGGTTTCCTCTGGTGATATGTAAAAAGGCACAAAGTTAGAAAGATATTTTTCCTTTTAGGACTTTTCCTTTGTGTGGTTTTATAGTCCTTTGTTTTTTCACATCTGGTAATCCTGTATTGTTAGTTGTGTTAGAATTTGCCGCTATTCTTTGTGTTCTTTGTTCCTTTGTTTTTCCTAGAGATCCTGTGAAACACGTCTGCACTCTTAGAAATCCACAGCAGGGGTCACACTACCAGGCGAAGTGGGCAAAAATGTCACCTGAGACTGTAAGTTTCGCTTTCTTCCGTTATGAAAGCGAAAATGATTTCGCCCTCTATTTTTCGGACGTAAACTGGCTGTAGATTACAACTTTTGAGGTGCCCCTTCGGTGAATGCATCTATAAATAGTAATTTACTTTTAAAACATGTGATCGCTGAATTGTGTTTTCAAATGTATATCTTGTTTTTATAAATGGATATTTTAACAGCCGTATTTGTGTATATCCTTGAAAAAAAAAATCAGTTTGAAACCGTTAAAGAACTTGTAATAGCGGACATCGCTACGTATACGATATACCACATCATTAAACTGTCTGTATTCGTAAATAATTGGGAAAATAGATTCAGGAAAATATATAATATAATGAAAACAAAGTTTAAATATTATGTCATAGTAGATTTAGCCTAAATAGTTAATAATGTAGATCAAAAACACGTGACAATCTCTTGTGGAATTCGAAACAATGCTGCAAGGTCAAGGTTGTTACCTGACCTACCGTAAATAATTTTCTCAAAGTTGTGAAGTAAATTACAAGCTCGCGTCGAGTACCTGTGGTTTCAAATAATGCTACAAATCTTTCTCGACTGCAATTTTACCCAAATCTTGTACAAAATGAAATAAAAGAATTAACTGGTAGTTTATTAAGCATTTTTACCAACTTGAAATTACAAGACTAATATTGTTACTAATTTCAGTGAAAATTAATTACAATGTATAGCTTCTGCTGTGCTTTTTCCGTCATGTCTCCAATTTGCCTTTATCTCCATCTAAACACATACTACAAGTATGATGAATAGAAAGGGCATGAATATAATAATTTGTATACATGTACAAAATGGGTTGTTAATAAACATATGACATATTTTTAAACTTGAAAATAAGGCATTGTTTAAAACACTTAAAAGCATACTGAGAATTTATGGCGCACATAAGATAATGCATATGTATGTGTGTGTGTATATATATATATATATATATATATATATATATATATATATATATATATATATATATATATATATATATATATATATATATATCGCATTTCTTGCTTCAGTTTTTTCACTTCTCCGGGTTTAGTTTCCACTTCTCCTTGTTTAGCTCCCACTTCTCCCTGTTCTGACCAAAAGGAGAAGTCTCTTTTCCCTACAATTCAAGTCTAACTTGACCCCTGTAAATGAGTGGTACCATGGTGTACAATGATGAGAAACTACCTCCAATAACTCCAGTTTCTGGTCTTAAACTATTTTCAAAACTAGTTACACACAGTGATTGCCCTCTTATAAGCCTTAAAGGACATCACTTCAAATGTGGTCCAGTAAAAAGGGTTGTCTCCCTTTTAGCAGGTCTTATCAGCAAAGACATTCACATAAAGATCCAACATTTCTGGAGGTTTGTTAGACATTAGGTAGATATTTTCAAAATTTAATAAGATAGAGTGACATATATTCCTGCATCCAACATATCATTGCAGAAAGTCAAAAGTAGCAAACCTCTCCACTCATGTGACATAAAAATTCCTGCATGCAACATATCACTGTAGCAAAATGTCAACTGGTCCATTATATATCTGAGATACATGAAGCTGATGTCTGTTTTGACCACATTATCAAAACAATGGATTTTGTAAGATTTTTAAGCCTGTTCTAACTCCAAAGCTATAGAACCTATAAGAAAATCAAATAAAATCTAAAAAGAAGATATTGTCAGGAGTTCATGTTCGGAGGTAAGATGAATAGCAGGCATATGGAAGGGAAAGGGAACAATGGCACAATTTCCTGTAACTGTTTCTGTTAGACAATGAAAATTGTCAGAAAATATGAATGTAGGAGACAGTTTTGAGGAAAAGTTAGCAAACCACTATTTCTAAAGGATTTTGGTATGCTGAAACTAAATTGATAGTTTGCCACATTCTATTGTGATGTTTTTGGACAGAAATCAACAAAAATCAAATGTAAACCACACAAACCATCAATTATTACCTCTGAACCGGAGTTGATAAAGTCTTGATCTTTGGAACTCATACCATTTTTTGATGCCTACAACCAAAATGAACACATCTAATACCATGTTTTGATGCCTACAACCACAATGAACATATCTAATACCATGTTTCTGATGCCTACAACCACATTGAACACATCTAATACCATGTTTTTATGCCTACAAACACAATGAACAAAACTAATACCATGTTTTTGATGCCTACATACACAATGAACACAATTAATACCATGTTTATGATGCCTACAACAACAATGAACACATCTAATACCATGTTTTGATGCCTACAACCACATTGAACACATCTAATACCATGTTGGTACCTGTTTGTTTCAGCCCAGGACATTTCGCCCAACATCAATGGACTCCTAATTTCATACCCCACAACTCGACCTCTTTGCCTCCTATGTAGTTTTAGAAATTGATCACCATTACAGTACACAACTGTTCATACACGGCTGAATGTAGAAACATGACACACACACCATGTTTCATACTTACAAATGCTCTGAACACATCTAATACAATGTTTTTGATTCCTATAAACACAGTGAGCACATTTAATACCATGTTTTTGATGCCTACTTTAAGTTTAAAAAATCTCTGGGATTTATGATGCAGAATATATTTTTTATTTAAAAAGTTTTGAGGAATGATGAGAAGTTAGAATACTTAATTTCCGGCATTCTATCGTGTGCAAGTTTGCAAGGTGAAATTTTTTTTACGGGATTGCGTGAGTTTAAAATTTTTAAAAATCATTTGATTTTTCTACTGCAGTTTGGAAACAGGTGATACAGTGATTGCAGTAAAGATTGTGTGACTAAAGCAGGTAGACTTAAATCCGCCAGCATTGCGAGATATTATTGAAAATGTGGCCTACAGTTCAGAACTCGTAACCGTCCTTGTCATAAATAACAGGAGTGACGTCTTACATTGTAGGAATAGCCTATAGCACGACATATAAGATCTTTATGTTTTGGGTGTGGACATCCAGCATAAATTTTGGCTCATGGTTGTTCCGTAACCAAGTCGTTTTGTACTCAGTGGAAATTGGTCATTTTGTACCGAAGGTGCTGGTCGTTTCGTACCCAAAGTGCTGGACATTTCATACCCAATGTGCTAGTCATTTCATGCCCAAGGTCCTGGTCGGTTTGTACTCAAGGTGCTGGATGTCCAACATAAATATTTGCGTCCAAGTTTTACATGTATAACTAGACTAGCCTAATGTAGGATATGACAGGAGGGACGGAGCTGGTGGGTGCATTTACAATAAAGTTAAATTTATTATTTTACATCGCTCATGACATTTCATTTACCATAGATAAAAGATACTTTCTTCGCTGGACTTGCTTTGACGAATACGAAGGATATAAAGCCAATTAACGCTAAAGTAAATACTGAAACTGCAAAAATCCAACGCTGATCCTTCATCAGTGTTGTTTTGTTCAATGCATACATTATAGGAATAGATAGAAGTGACTCGATAAATACAAGATATACTGTCGGAATTCTAACTAGTTCCATTTTTACTCTGCGTTTATATGCTTTATTCTAGCTATACAAATCCAATCACCTAGCGTGACGCTTCTAACTTAAAGGGAAATAACTAACCAAAATGCATGTTTACCGGCTAATATTTTTTCCCGATACACCACTCCCTCCATAACTCGCGCCCGAATAGCTCGCAAAACCGCTTATAACGCGGTATCCGGCATGGCTCCCGATTTTTTCAAAGAAAATATATTTTAAAATGTGTTGAATGTGAAAAATGTGGTGATAAGAAATGGTAAATTGGTAAATTAAACCTTGATATATAACTCTTTTTTATCATAGAAAATATTGATATTGCCCCTAAAGATAGAATCCATATTGTGAAATTTGCAATTTCTAAAAAGATATCACATATTGTTTTTTTTTAAATAGACAAATAGTTGTTAATACTCTATAAATTGTAAATAAACAGTGCTCAATGAAAAATTCGGGTAAATGCTAACATGCGGCAACAGAATGAAATAGACACTAATTAAACGTCTGGCTATGTGAAATTCACCTTATAATCCTTTAATTTTGTCTCAACTCTATAATCGCAACCTACCTATTCCCTTAGATGAAAGCATGAAAAGAGACAGTCAACCGTCACATCGAAACCCGACCCGCGAGTACTTCCGTTAGAACCTAATTACATGCCGGCTTTATTTTGATCGACGGCGTGGGAAGTGTTTGTTACAATAAAAGAATCAATTAAAAGAGACTGGTGTTGTTTTATCACTTTGAATAGGTATTTTGCATCAAATCAAACAAGGTAAGTACAATAAGAGAAAGTTTAAAGGCAGGCCAATAGGAGCCTACGTTCTCGTATTCATTACCGTTATCAAATTTAATTTTACTTCACCAATCGAAAATGTTTGCACATTTTATGTACTAAGATCATTAAAGTATATAATATCAGTAATGTATCTAGAGCTGTGTTCGGGTAAACCGGTATAGAAAAACCGGATATCGAAACGTAATCGCGGGTACCTGTTACAAAAAAAAAAAAAAAAAAAAATCGCCACACTCACTAACCACTTCAAATAGGTGTGACAGCTAAGGCTATAATTAGAAACCAGATCTCTGCTTAATATAAATAAACAATACGTCAGACCGTCCGTTTGGATTAATAAAATTCATTGGCATTGTCCCCGAGGCATTATATACCTAGGTTAAAAAATTGGTTCTACAGGTAATAAACCTCTTGGTAGACGATCACTATTGAATGTGGGTGCTAAATGATCGGTACATTGCGTGCTCTTTTAATGAAATCCAGAGAGAGAGATACCTTTGATTTCCGAACAAACATGTCAAAGAAATCCCACTATGTATATTATGAACATTTATCACCTAGACACCTTGAAATCTTCGTAATGCAAAGTAATCTTTGCTCGTTGTTTTTCTAGTCGACTAGCTCTGTGAATTTCGAAAGTTATCCATCGTACATGTACCGATATTTCTATTTGCGATACTACTACGTTTTTTAACAATAACTCTCTTAAGAATAATAATCCAAAAATAATAACCTTTATGCGACTGCGTGGTCACGTGGTATAACTGGGGCACGCATGCGTGGGTGATTCAAATCTGCGGTCAAAACGTTAAGTCGTACATGTGCTAAGCCAACGAAAACGACGTGGAATAATGTTTTGATGATCAATATACTGCAAGTTATCATGAAATTAATGTTACTCTGAGGAAAAAAATAATATATACCGATATGAAGAGATATTTATTCACTGTTAATCTTAGCACGTTTATTGAGTATTCAACACTGTAACATGCCAAGCCAACCCCACCCCCTTTTGCCTATACGTCGATCCCTTTGTTAGTTTTGTTGTTTGTTATTGGTCCCTCGATAACTCGCGCCCTTGCTTATATCGCGGTCGATGTTTTTGGACCCCGATGTCCGCGAGTTATCGAGGGAGTGGTGTATTTGTGTAGACGGAGACAGAAGTGTGTGTGTGTGTGTGTGTGTGTGTGTGTGTGCAGTGAAGGACAAATGAGGCCCTGTGTTAGTTATGAGGCCCCTTAATTTGGCACTGAAGGAGGTAGGCCCGATAGTCAGAAAATTTAGAACTTTTCAAAAATTCATCGTAAATTCTTTTCTTTTTTTTGCCAAGAAGATGGGCCCCCTGGACATCAGGGGCCCTGTGCTTTAGTACACCTAAGCACAATGGTAAATTCCTCAGTGTATGTATTTGTGTGTGTGTGTGTGTGTGTGTGTGATTTATTTACTTGCTTTTTTGGTCATTTTTTTATGCCCATTTTTGGAAACACAATAATTGGTTAGGTCTTGGTGATTTACTGCACAGAAAAAAACAAGTAAGGTTACTGAGACTAAAGTGTCAATGTCAATTCATGGTTATGTCAGTGTGATGTTTATGTCATGTGATAAAGTATCAGTGACAATTCATAGTGATGTAAGTGTGATAAAGTATCAGTGTCCTTTCATGGTAATACCAATACGATGTTTATGTCATGTGATAAAATGTCAGTGACAATTCATAGTGATGTAAGTGTGGGAAAGTACCAGTGTCCTTTCATGGTAATACCAGTACGATGTTTATGTCATGTGATAAAATGTCAGCGTCCATTGGTGATAATATAAGTGTGATATTGTTGGCATGTGATAAAATGTCAGTGTCCATTCGTACAAATATCAGTTTGATGTTGACATCGTGTAATAAAGTGTCAGGGGTACTTTTGGGTTTTATGCCCGTGTGATGTTTAAAAATCATGTAAAAAAATTTTTTTAGTGCCCTTTTGGGGTTTTACTTCAGTGTGTTGTTTTATGTCATCTGAAAAAATTTGGACCCTTTTCCATTTTTAATTTTCCCAAAGTGAAATATTTAGGGCCATTTGAAAAAAGAAACAGTTTTTCTTTTAAATTTTTAATGTCAGTATGATTTTTTTGAAATTGTGCAAGATTTTAAAATTTGGGCTTTAAGGGGAATGTTTTTTTGATGTTTAGGGCCGGGGATAAAATATAAATGCCCTTTTGGGGGTTTAATTTGTAGTATAGAAAAATGAGATTTTTGGGCCCCCAAACCCCCCCCTCCCACACCCCTCCCCCCCCCGCCAACCCTTTTCCCCCTATACTACTCTAGGGTTAGACAGTTTTTTGAAACCCGGGACAAAAAAACAGGTTTTTGGAACGCGAAAAGGGTTCTGTCAACAGAAGTGACGAAATTTGTTTAGAAAAACCCTATGTGTGAAATATGATTTTCTAAAGACGGAAAAATTGGGTTTTACCACAATTTTTTATCGAAAAAACCAGGAGGGAAAAAAAAAACTGTCTTTGGGGAAACGTTTCATTTAAAACAAGGGGGGGAAAATTTTAAACCCTAGCATTAGAATGAATATGATATTATTTTATATTCTTTAAACCAAGGGTTATTTTTTTCAACTGTTGATATTAAAAATACTTCACTATCAGGGACTTTTAGAAAACTAAATTTTACTTTACCGTTTCAACAGCAAATGGGGACTCAAAAAAAATTTTTCTTTTTGGGTTTTGTTCAGAGGTTTTTTTTTGTTAAAAAAAATATCCCTTTTGGGCCCGATCGAGATCAATTGTGAGTTTAGTATGTTTTTTTTGGCTAATGGGGCTGTTGGAATTTTTTAAAATTTCCCCGCTAGCAACTTTTGATACAAGGGGTTCGGAAAATTTTGGAAATACAGCTGTTACCCAGTCTGATGAGCAAAAAATTTTAAACGGGGCATTTTTCCCCATTAAAAAAATATACCTGAGGGTTTATTTTTAAATTCAACTTTTCAATTTTTTAAACGTCCTTATTGTTATTTGATTTTAAATTTGTTGCTATTTGTCTTTTGTAAAAATTTTCAAATATTTTTTTATATTTTTAAAAAAAAATTTCATTTGGGAAAAAGAAAATTTTCGGGGTTTAGATCTATCATAGGAAAATCCCCCAAAGGGGAAAAAGGGATTACCCCTTTTTCCCAAAATAGCGTTTGTTTTAAAAATTATAAAACCCAAACGTTTGAAATGACATTTTTACGATTTTATGATGTTTAGTTCGAATTGCCATAGCTTCAAAAAAATTTAACCCCGGCCTCAAGCGAAAATACTTGTAGTCATCACATTTCAAAAATTTTAACAAAATCACGGGGGCAGACCTTTTGTTTTTTTTCGTTATTTTATTGCCCAAAAATTTACGGCATAAAATTTTCTACTAATCGAAAAAATTTTTGTTAGCGTTGAGTTTTTTTTAAATTTTTTTTAAACTTACCAATAACCTTTTTTTTTTGTGTCGTCATGTTTTTTCCCTGTCCGGGGTTTTAATCGGAAAAAGATAAACCCGGATGTCGATTATTGACTTGTCCTGATAGATGTCCGCATTCGATTTCATATACGAGCGAATAGTATCTTTAAAACAAAATCAAATTTTTGCCACCCAAACTGTTTTTTAAAAAAATTTATTTTGAAAATCATTACATCAGCCCTTTGTTTAAATCTAACCGGCAGCCCCAAACACAGATCGGCTTTTTTAGTTTTGATTTACTTTTCTTCTTTGTTTTTCCCCAACAAGTTTTTTCTTTAAAATATTTTCCCTGCTCAAAAAATCATTTTCTGACAAAAAAGTTTGTTTCTGAGTTTACATCTTTAAACTATTTCAATTTTTACACTTTTCCCCAAAATATTCCCCTTTCGTCTTTAAAAAAAACGAATTTTCTTTCCTTTTAAAAAATTTTTTTTTTAAAATTTCGGGTTTTCGCTGCACCCCTTTTTTGAAGTGTTTGATTTAAATTTAAAACCCTCTCATCCACGGCGACTGATTAAATTTTAGTACTCGAAAAATTTTTTTCAACACAAGACCAGCATCGATGCTTTTTTTAAATTTGTAATCCCAAAACGTAATTTTTCTTATAAAAAGGAAATTTGGTACTGGTTTTTTTACCATGGAATGTTCCTTGGTGTTTGCTAAGCTTTTTTTTTTTTTTGGGATAACAAACTATAATCTATGCCCATCGTTTCCGCACAAAAAGGGGTTTAACTTTATTTTAATTTTTTTTGTAGCGAATTTGGATAATCAAGATCAACTTAAATTTTAAAAAAAACATCTTCGGGTATTTTTTTTTTTGTCTCCGTTAGAAATCGATCAGCCGTAAATTCCAATGAAATCCCCCAAAGAGGCTTTGGTTCTTCCATCGAAATACCGTACAAGTTATTCCAATTAGTTTAAAATATATACTTAAAGGGAAAAGTAAAGGGGTTAAAACTGTTTCAAATATTTGTTTTTTGCTTCAGCATACTTTTTTGTTTTTTCACGTTTAATACCCCCTGGTTACCTTTTTTCAAAAAAAATTGAACAATCCACGTTGTCAGTAATTCTAACCTTACCTTATTAAATTAGAAAAAGCTTCCCATGATAACCCGGGGGCAGAAAAATCCCGCAAGGTTTCTAGTCCAAAATTTTTTATAACTCATTCCCCGGAAAAATTTTTAAAAAACCATGGTTTTAAATAAACATCAGTTTTCAAATACAAATCTGATAATCCCCAAAAGTCTCCAAATAAAAACTTTTTCCAAGAAATTTTTTGTCCCTGTATCATCATCATTTATTTTTTATTTTTAAGTTGTGATTTAAAAATTTATTTTTTCCAGGTAAAGGTTTAAAAAAAATTTTACCCCAGTCGTCGAGGAAATTCGTAGGGGAAAAATTTCCTTTTTTAGTTTAGTAGTTTAAAATTTATCTCAAAACAGTCTTTTTGGTTTTATCAAATTTAAAAAAAAAACCCCTTTTTTACTAGCTCATTTAACGGGGCTCCCAAAAACTGCAGGCGGGTCAAAAAAAACGAAAATTTTCCTGGGTTTAAAGCATGTACTTTTAAAAAATTTTTTTTTGGGATGAATTTGTGCTTTAAAACGAGTTTTAGACGGATTTTATATCGGATCCCAAAAGCTTCTCTAAATAGGGGCTATATACCCTTCAAAAAATTTGTGAAAAATCCCGGGAAAATAAAATCTGGAGCATAAAATTTTTAAAATTTAACACTGTTTATGAGCCGCCCCCGGGTTACTGTCATTTTCAAATGGCAATGGTCATGTACTTTTTTATTCAAAACGTTGTCAGAGCCCAAACGCTTTTTCACAAATTTGAAAATTTTTTGCTTGCTCGTGAGCGGATTTTGTTGGGGTGTTAATTTTTTTAACATTGGCGTTATTTTTTCAAACGATAAGAAATTTTATCAATTTTTAAATCAATGCTTGAGAAGGGAGATAGGGGATTTTTCCACGAAATAATTTAATTGGTTTAGATAAAATTTTGAATCGTACAACAAACTATTTATAGCTATCACAGGGAACATGTTTTTGAACTTTTCTTGTACTCGATTGATTTGGTTTTATTTTCTACCCCAAAAGTACCGTTGAAATTTAAACACTAAAAAATTCAGCGTATTAAAAAAGGGAATTTTTAGTTTGTGATTATGAGGGAAAAATTTGAAAACCCCACTATCTTTTTTAGATGGCATTGTTATTTTTGCACATCATTACATTTACTGCAAATGTTTTTGTAATGTTTAATTGTTAGCACAACCGGGCAAGAAAGGGGGAAACAAAAAAAACTTTTTGTTCCTATTTTTTTTGTATGTTTCCCAACTAGTCCTTTAAAAATTTTTTTAAATCAAACGTAATGATTTTTGTAAAAAAGTAATTTTTAGTAGTTTTGGGGCCAGTTTTTTTCTGAAATTTTATTTTTCGGGTATCACCCTCTTTTTAAATCTAGTCCGAAAACTTTAAATTTGAAATATTATTTTGCTTTTCAAATTTTGGTATTTGATTTTTTTCCCAACAGAAAAGTTAATTTTTTAAAAAATTTGTAATTAGACAGTGACGGGGTAATTTTTAAAACGCGATCACCCGGTTTTTTTCTGCGGGAAAATAGGGCGGAAAGAATAGCCCATTGGAAACATTGGTTATTACTTTTTTGGATTTTTTATACAACTTTTTTTACTTTTTTTTTTTGGTGCGGCTCGATGATGAACTCCCTCGAAAATTGCTTTATATTTCATGTGTAAAACAATATTTCTTTGATCATTTCAAACTTCCAACCCAAACCCTAATTGAGTAAAATTCCCTCTATTTTTTTCCAGAATTTTTGGTGTTTTTTCATCAGATAGTGATAAGAGTCAGCCCCAAGAAAAAACGTCTTGTTTTGGGTTTAATAAAAGGGTTTTCTCCCTTTTCCCTTGTTATTTTAATTTTTTCCGTTAAACAAAATTTTTAAAAAATATAACATGTTTTTAAACAAATAATCTGTTATTTTTTGTGTTTTCGAGCTCACGTTTACAGTTTTTCTGTATAGGGGGAAAAAGTTTGCTCCCTTTAAAATTTAAAAAAAAATTTTTTTGTTTAAAAAAAAATGATAAACTATTATCAAAACCTGCAAAAGCGGGTCGCTTTTTATTAGGTTTCTCCCAAAAGATTCTCTTAGCTTTATCAGGGAAATTTTTTAACATTTTAAAATTAAGTAAAAATCAAAATTGATTAATTTTTCCCCCACACTGCGCATGCGTTTTAAAAATAATTAAAGAAAAAAAAAAACGCCTATAATATAAGGACAGCAAAATTAAAAACACTTCTGGCAAGAAGCATATAAAAATTCCCCCCAAATTTAAATTTTATCTCACACTCCCGCATGCCCAAAAAATTCAACTGAGATAAAAAAATTTTAAACCTAAAATTATAATGACAGTAAACTGAAAAGCGCACGTGAGCAAGGTTTTTTCATGTTCCCCCAAAAAAACAACTTTTTACGCGGGAAAAATACATTGGGTTCAGTTATTAACATAAAAACTGGGAATATCGGGTTTTGGGAAAAAGAAACCCCCAGGGGGGTTTTGATTAGTGTAAAAACGGGGATAATCCCCGGAGAGGATTGCAAGTTTAGAAAAGTTTTTATTTACACGTTGTTTTGCGATGTTTATTCCAGGGGGGACAGCTTTGTATTCATGTAAAAACGAAAAGTCATGAGGGACAACTTTTGAAAACTTATCCTTAAAAGATGAGTTTCACCCGGGCATCGGTTTTTGGATTTTTTCGGGGGCTAACGTTTCGCGGTATTTTTTAGAAACGAAAAACAAAAAAATTTTCTTAGTTTTATTAGCAATAGGGGTTTTATAAGGGAAAACTGTTAGGGGGAACCCATCGAAAAATAAGTTCTTTAAATCTTGGTCATAGGTTTGTTTACGGGGTGTTCAATAGATCAAACCCAATGATTGGTTAAAATTCATTTTAAAAGTAAAAACAAAATAATCGTTTGAAAAATCGGGAGCTAGGACCCGGGCGGGAAAATGAAAGGAAAAGGGGAAACGGGTGGTGGTATTAATTTTAGATGTCCAGAAAAACCTTTTTATTTAAAAAAACCCTTTTGAAACGGTTGAGGAAAACGAATTCAAATCGTTAAAAGTCCCGGCCCAAGCATTATAAGTTAAATTCCGACAGAAAAATTTTGTAGCTGTTGGATTTAATAAAATCAAATTTTAAGGAAAACGTGTTAGGATTGGCTTTAGATATGTATTTGTTAGCTGGGTTTTAGTCAAGCAATGATGGAAAATTGTTTTTGAAATAACGTGATTAAAATTTTTGGGGTCGTTATTCCTTTCTTTAAATTTTTTTTTTTTTGTTTCTTAGAAATTTTTTTATGAAAAATCCCTTGCTTTTCAATAACGTAAACCCTTTTTAACCCCAAAACATTTTCTTACCGTTTGGGTGTTCGTTGAAAATTTAATATACTATTTTTTTGGGTGATATTTTAACTCATCAGTCATCTTTTAAAAATTTAATGTAGTTTAAGAAATATTATAAAAATTTGGGACTTGATGAAACAAACTTGCAAATTTTTTCAAAAAGATACTAGGACAAAGTCCCCAGCGAAAAGGTGTCAGTGATGAGGTCACTTTTTCCCAAAGTTTTCAAGCCCAATCTATTGGTTTAATGATGATATTTTATTAACAGCGAATCTGATGATGTGAGGGAAATAGTCATTTGTTGCTGACAGTAAAATTACAGAGACCAAAAAAACTAACTTAAATTTTCAAGTATAAAATTCCCAAAAAAAAAATTAAAATTTTAAATTTTCCCGTTGCCTTACAACGTTTGGGCAGCTAATAAAAACCTTTTTTTTAAAAACATAGAATTCCAGGCCGAAAAAAAAAATATAAAAATTGGGTTTTTCATATTTGAAATTTTTTTTTTAATCTAATGACGATCTCTGCGATCGTAAGCGTATCTAATTCGTTTGTAAACCAGAAAAATGAAAAATTTTGTTCAAAAAAAAGTATGGGGAAAAAAAATTTTTTTTAATTAATTTTATCATAATTGTTTAGTGGGTTTCCACCGGGTTTTTTTATCGCTTTTCCCCAAAGCCTTTTGACAAAAATTTTATCTTTTTTTTTTCCAAATACTTTTTCAATAACAAAAACATCCTGCTCTTTTTCTGGGTTCTTGTTCAAAAAAATCCCTTACGATCGGCCCCCCAATGCCAGTTTTTTTTAAAAACTTTACGTTACGGTATTGGGAAAAGTACCTTATCAACTACAAATATTCTTCGCTCCAGTTTGGGTAAATCCTTTTGCAAATACTTTTTTTGTCAAAGGGAAAATTTTAACTTTTTCCCCCAACCTTAAATTTTTTGTCTGCAGTAATGTTTTCATTTGCTAATATTGGATTTTTAATTTGTTTTTTAGGTGTCTTTTTTATGGTTTGTTTTTTCGGGGTTATTATATTCACCCCGATTTTAGAAAGGGCTTTGTTTTACCTGTTTGAGTTTTTAGCTGTATATGTTTGTGTAATTTCTGTTTTTGCGTTTCGATTTTTTTCCCCTCAAAACAACCCCTTTTACCCTCGTTTTCCCTTTTTCCCTACCTTTTTTTTTTTTTTTTTGTTCTTTGAAACCCGTTCAAACTTTTTTTTTAAAAAATCGGATCCGTGAAACAGTCCCGATTTTTTTCGGTTTTCTTTCTGTAATCTTTTTTATTTTTTTTAGCGCATCTGTCATTGAAGTCCCTGTCTTTCCGAAACAGGTACCTGAAAGCGGGAAATTTTCTAAAAAACCCTCTATAAAAATTAAACAAATTCCTTTTGGGCACCATCAGCGCCAAAGTTAAACAGAGTTTTGATTTGATACCCCCCACCAAAATTTTTGCGCAGATATCATCAAAACCATTAGCGACAAATTTACGTCGTTTAAAACTTTCTTTTTTGTCTTTTGCAGGGTCGACTTTCAAGGTCATCGATTACTTTGTTTCCGAGTCCCAGTTTATATTTTGCCTTCCCATCATTCCCCGAAAAAAATTTCTATCAAAAAGTTCTCGTAGGTTTTTTTTGGTCCAATCCCCGTAATTCGTCTAACATTACTTTTTTCACAACCTGCTTTTGAGTTTTTATTTACACGATTTCAGATATCATGACGCATCGTATTGCATCCCCCTTGAAAAAAAAAGGCTTTTTGACCGGGCAATCGATTGTCGTTTTATCTAGTTTTTATTACGGGTTTGGGAAGGTTTCCCGTATACCGATTTACCTGGCAATGGGCCAACCCCCTTTTGGGTTTTTTGGTTTAAATTTTCCCAAAAATTGTATGTATTTCTATACCGACCCCATTATTTCTCTGTTTTTAAAAATTTTCAGTATGTGGAAAAATTTTTTTTTGGCCCAAAAATTTAAAACTCTGTCGAAAACACAGTTGCATATCTTCTATATTTTTATCGCCGGGCTTTAAAAAATATTTGGGTAACCAGATCCTAAACGACATTCTGAGGTACTGTTTGCTGGGGACCCCTTTCTTTAAAAAAATATTTTTCTTTTTTCCGCAGAACTGCACAAAACCTTTTTTTAAAATTTATCCCGTTTCTTTTTGTTTTTTTTTTTGGGGTTTCATTAAAATTTATTGGGTTTTGTTCACACTTTAGACGTATGTTGGGCATTATTATATTTTTTAAATTTAGAAAATTTTATTGCGTTTTATCATTAGGGGTGAGGGAAAGGGGGCTTGTCAAAAGGGAAAAAAAATTTTAAAAGATTAAAATTTTTGCTATTTGTTGTATAAAAAATAATAAATAAAATCCGCAAGCAAGGGCGTTCCAACAGGTTGGGGTTTATTTGATGAATAATATATCTTTTTAAATTTCTTTTTCATTTTTAATTTTTTTTTACATCGCTTTTTGGGGGAAACCAAAAGAGTCAAAATAATTATTATTATAA
This sequence comes from Potamilus streckersoni, assembly GCA_016746295.1. Taxonomy (NCBI): domain Eukaryota; kingdom Metazoa; phylum Mollusca; class Bivalvia; order Unionida; family Unionidae; genus Potamilus; species Potamilus streckersoni. The sequence continues at coordinate 20,963 of JAEAOA010001688.1, forward strand.
AATGCTACCCAATGCGTTTCCGGATCCCTCATTTTTAAAACTTTGGGATATTTAAAAAACCAATTTAAAATTTTGCTGATGGGAATTTTTTTGTGCGAGTTATCTTTAGAAAAAACTCCCTGAAATTTCCCGGAACCGCCCCTTTTTAAAATTTTAAAAGATATCAAAATTACTCCAAAGGGGGGGGTCGAGTTCCCCGGGATTTTTAGACCACGTTTCCCATTCCCAAAAAAATTTGGGGAGAGACTTCCCGCTTCCCGCCAAAGAGGAGCGAACGGAATAATTCCCCCTTGTTTTTGGTTGATTGCATATTATTTGCATTAGGGGGGTTGGCGATTTTGTTTTTGTTGGGTTTTTTTTTTTTTTGTTGTTTTTGGTTTATTTCTTTTTCTTTTGTGGCTCATAATATATCATTTAAAATAAAATTTACAAAAAATTTTTTTTTTCCACTTCCCCGAAAGATACCCTTTTCCCTTTGACTGCTTTCTTCGTTGCGCCAGATATTGCTCCAGACGCTGTGCTAGTCTAATGTGCCCCAAGATGGTAAAAAATTTTTGGTTAAAATTTTACTATTAATTCTGTTTAAAGCTGGACAAGAAAACCACCTTTAACGACAAAGTCCGGGTTTTCATCGCTGTCATTTGTGCAAAATCTCAAATTTAAAAAAAAAAGTTTTTTTTTCGGGTCATATTTTTTACTTTATTTTTTTTTTTTGGGATTAAATTTTTTTTAAACACCCTCAGAAATATTTGGATTGATTTTTTAAAGATACCTGTTTTTTCGTTTTTTTTAAAAGCAGTACTAATTTTTTAACCTTTACCTCGGTCAAAAAAATATTTTTTTACAATATATTTTACCATTATTAAACAACTATAGATTAAACTTTAACTGTTATTTTACTCCCAAAAGAATCTTTTCCGGTGTAAATTATCACAATCCTAAAGCGTATAAGTACAAAGGTGCTATTTGGGAAACCCCCCCAAGTGTCCCCGGTAATTTCATTTTCCGTTGTGCTGTCTACAGTCGCTCGCTTGTTTTAACATCAAATTTAAAAAATAGGATAAAACGTTCGAAAAATTTCCCCTGGGGTTTTTTGAGTTCTATCTTCAACATCTTGATTTTTTGTTTTTGGTTTAAGCAGGTTTCATTTTACGGCGAGAAAAATTTTTTATTAACGTAAACTGCAAAATTGCAAATCTATAGCTCGTTCTGGATAATTTTTGAATTTAATTCTAGGAAATTCCCTTGGCATCAAAGGGCCCCCAAAATTGCATTATTTTTTTTGTTGGTTACATTTGTCGGGCTTGCTGTTTAAAAACGGGCCCAAAAATTTTTTTCTCGGCAGTTGTTGCTTGATGTTGTTGTGACCCCCCATGGGTAGTCAGTGTATTTGGAACCCCTGTCTGATATATCTTTTGCTGCTTTAAAAAAAAATTCTGTTTGTATGTTATCAAGCTTTCTAAATTTTTTTGACATTTTATGATTGATGGGGTTATACGTGGGGTCCCAAAACAAGTTTGTTTTGAATAAAACTGTACATCCAAAACCCCTTTTTTTCTTTAAAAAAGCATTCGTTTTGGGTTTCTCGTCTAAAAAAAAGAGTATTTTTTTATCCCCAAATACTTTTTCATGATCGCGACAAAAGTTTAAAATCATACTTAGTGGGAAACATCATTTTTAATTTGACGTTTATATGCTGGAAAATTTTTTTTCGCCCAGCAAAACCCCGTTTTGGGGGATTTCTACGTCAAATGTGTTAAAAAGTAAATTTTTAAATGAAATACCATTTTCATCTGGCTGGTGGCAATGAGAAAAATTTTTTACAATTACTGCATTTGTATCAGGCATCAGCTCCTTTTACTATGCGCCCCCCTTTAAAAAAATTTGGTTGATTCAAATACCCCGTCCGTATCTTTAAAAACCCCATCCTTTTTAGGTTTCGTTTTCCCTTTAGGAATCGTCGGAAAAAAAAATAAAAATTTAAAATTTTTTACTTGCAACTTGTAGTTTACTTTAAATTTCTATATGTTTGATTGGCCCGTTTTATTTCTAGCCTTTTAAATAAAAACCAGCCGGGATTTATAAAAAGCACTTCTGCTCCAATGCAAGTGAAACGGTGGATTTTGGGGACTGTATAAACTGACCACGAACTTTTTTTAACATTGCCTTATGTGGCGTGAAATCATCTTCGTCCTGGTGTTAAAGGGGTTTTTAAAACCAAACTTTATTGGGTTTGTTAGAATTTTCATCAATACTCAACAAAATCAATTCTGGGCAATCGTTTTCGATTCATAAGTTTTGTTGGGCTCGAGATAATTTTTAACGAATTTTATTTTATTAGATTAAAATTTAAAAATTTTTTTGCGGCCTGTTACTTTAGTTTTTAATTTTTGTATGATTGCTCACCCCTTTTGGGGATAATAATTTTTTGTTGTTGTTTTTCATTTGCTTTTTTAGTTTTTTTTTGGTTTGGGGTGATTTCTGAGATTGCTTGTTTTTTTTTTCAGATGCAGTGGTGGATCACTTTTTATTTTATTTTTGCTTTTTTTTGTCCCAACCCCAGTCCCGGCGGCAGGGTGCGCCCCCGTTGCAAAAAGCTTTACCCGGGGTCAATAGCTATTGGTGCAACTTTACGTGCTTTTTACCCGGTATAATTTTTTAATAAATTTTGTGAAAAAAATTTCCAAAAAAAACCCCCTTTCTTTTTTCTTCGATAAACTTTTTTTTTTTTGTTTCGGGAATTTGATTTTTTTTTGCATAATTTTTTTCCTTTTTCTTTACGTTGATGTAAAAATAATTAAATTTCAACTTTATTTTCAATTTTAAAATGTTTTCCTGGTTTATCTTTTCAAAATGCATTATTATACTTGATATTTGGGTTTTAACATTTAAGGGGAATTTTAGATAAAAAATCCGTGGAGTTTTTGGGTGAGAGAGAACCCGGGGGAACTTGGTTTAGAAAAATGTAAAATTTGTTTGACCTTTGCTGCCTTTTGTGTATAAGAGCCAGAAGCAATAGGCAAATTTTCTAATATTTTTATTTAAAAACTGTTATATTTACTGGGGAGTTCATGCATATGTAATTGGTGTTTAAGTGCAGTGTAAGGGTTTTTCGTAAATCCTAACAGTTGTGCAATTTCTTCTTTCTCTTTGGGTTTAAGACTGATTACTATATTTTTTCAAAATTTTTAGTTTGCAATGTGTTATAATTTTTCTGGCCAATTCAAAATTATCAGCCCCACTGTCAGCTTTTGTGAAAGAGTCTTTGATTGTTTGTTTTGATCAGTTTAAAATTATAAGCTCCTTTCGGAATTTTTTTTTTTTTTTTGTTTTTTTAGATATTGGAGGGTGTTTTTAAACTAGTAAATCATTTTTATCGTTAAAATCATTTTTCCGTTAAGGGATGCATTCCAGCAAGTACAAGGGAAAATTTTCCCAAATTTTTATTGTTTTGTAGGATCTAGTTTGGTTTGGTGGAAATTTTATTTTCTGAAAAAATTTGGGGCTATCTATCGCAGCTCACTAGAGTTTAGGGAATAATGTTGTTTTTCATTCCTTTAATATTATATATTTTTTAAAATTTTTCACCGCGTTAAGTCGCGGGTTAAAATTTTATATTGTCAGTTTTTAACAATTCAAAAATTTGAAAACTTAGATGGGTTTAAGTAGTCAATGATTTCATTATCAAGTTTAAAACTTAAAATTCCGCTTCCTGTGATGAAAATTTTTTTTAAAATTAAACTACCTAAACGTTTTAGTAGTTTATGAAAAATTTTTACCCCCGATCCCGTTCCCTTTTTCTCTACTTTTCTCTACCGAAGTTTTATCAAAAGTAAAAAATTTCCCTTTTTAAAAACCCCCCCTTTACCAAAAGGGTTTTAATCTATATTTCCTGCTGTTTTTTTAAAGTGAGAGCAATAAAACCGTTTTCATTCTTTCATAAAGTGGGGAAACAAATTTCAATCTCGGGAACCCCGTTTAATTCATCTTTAGCGGCCCGCTCCGTCTTTAAAATTCCCTCTAATCTATCGAGTTTAAAGTTTTATTTTCTACAACGTCCCCTTTCTTATATAAACAATACCCCTTATATTTTCTTCTTTTAAAAAAACATTATTCAATACCTTTTATTTCATCTTTTTCCCCTTTTTTTAAAAAAAAAACTTTTATCTCCCAAATTCAATAAAATTTACCCGTAAGCTCACCCCAACCCTTTTTTGTCCTCTTTTATTTTCTTTTATATCTCCTGTAATTTTTTTTTTAATATTTTTTATTCCTTTTTAACTCTGCTAATTTTTCGCTTTAAATTTTTAGCGGGGTTTTTTATCAAACGTCTGTTTCATCTTTTTTTTAGCCCCAGGTCAAACTTTTAATTTTCTGTAAAAGGGGTCAAAGTTTTTTTTTTTCTTCTTAGAAATTTGTAACAAGTATTGCAGGGAGCTGCTTCCCGTTGTTTTTTAAAAATTTCCCAAACCAAAACCCTTTTTTCCGGGAGTTTTTTTAAGTTTTTCTTTGACAGTGGTTTAGTTTTAAATTGTTTACCTAATTGTGCTTCAGTAACCGGCCTTTTAAAAATTTTTAGCTGTTTCTTTGTTGCGGTTAATTGCCCCCGTCGTGCTTGTTGTACTTTTTTCTTAAAAGGAATTGTGTGAGATTTAGCAAGTTTTTTTTTTTTTAAATTTTTTAGGGTTGTCTGTATTTTTGCTCGTTTGTCCATTATTTTTATTATAAATTTTATAAAATTTAAAAAAATTTCTGTAAAATAAGTATTTCCCAAAACAAAAGCGAAACGTTTTAGGGGTTTGGGTATTTGTAAGTTTATCAAAATTTAAAAAAAAGTTGTATTTATATTTTTTTAGCATGACGGGTTTTAAAAATTTAATTAAAAATTTTCTTTTTGGGCACGTCACCGCATTGTTCCTTTTCAATTTTTCTAACGTCAACATTGTTTCCCGTCCTGGAAATTTAAAAAAAAACAACCCGTTTTTTTCGCGGAAAAAAAATTCCCTTTAAATTCTTTAAAAACCTTTGGGGTGGTAAACAAAAATTACATTGTTTGTTACGTGTAGTGAGAAAAAAAAGATCTTATTTTGTTAAAATTTCCCTGTTATTTAGCGGAAAAAAACGTCCCAAAAAATACTATTTATGTTTATCTGAATCAAGTTTTTTAATGGAAAAGATTCCCTTTGGCTGCTTTTTTAAAATTCTTCCAAACCCGCCCTTTAAATTTATCACGAAATTTGGCATTATAATTTGTTAATAAATCAAATTACTTGTGTGGTTGATTGTGTAAATATAGACTTATCGTAGTTAAAAATTTTCACCAAAAAAAGCAAGTTCATAAAGCAAATTTGTTTTTTTGATCCAGTTCGCCCCAACCCAAAAGTTAAAGACAAAAAGGAAATTTTTTGTTATTTTTTTGGTTTACCAGCTTCTTGGATCAAAGTTTAATATCGGCGATTTTTCCCTTTTGTATATATTAAAATTGGTTGATAAATTTTTTTAAGGCGTAAAAAAATTTAGTTACTATACCCAATTTTTTGGAAAAACCCCTCAGGGATTTATCCCCCAAAAGGTTTTCCAAGGTGACTTATCCAAAAAATGCAAATTTGATTAAACCCCAAAATGAAAATAAAAATTTACTAATTTTTACAGGTGAGAACCCGATGAAATCGTCATTTTTTCCCCCACCCAAAAAAAGGGGAATTTAAAAAAGAGTGATGGGAAAATGCCAGGGTTACCCTTTTACGAATTCCCAATGCGGGTGCTGATTAAAAATGCTTTTAACAATCAAGGTTAAAAATACCAAAAATTTGGTAGGTCAGTAAATGATTTTGTTAAAAAAACTGGTGAATTATTTAATGGGAAAATTTTTTTATGGGCCAGAACAAGTTAAAGATTTTTGGATACCAAAATTTCAGGGTGGGGAGCTGTAAATAAGAAAAAAGTCGTGATCAGGAAAGTTCCCAAACCGGAATGAAATAACGCGCTCAAAAAAGAATTTACCCGGGCACCCTAAAAAAAGTTTTTAAATTTTCGTAGAAACATAAAAACGCTTAAAAATGATTTTTTTTTTGGGAAAACCATCAAAATTTTTAAAAATTACACTCGCATTATTAAAAAAAAATCAATGTTTTTAACACCCAAAAACTCAATGATATTATTTGGGGAATTCCTAATTTTTGTTGTGGAAAAAAGAGTAATTGGGTTTAAAAATTTCACAAACAGATTAAAAAAATTGTTTTAAATGTTGTTCTGGTTTTTACTGGGTTGACACCAAAAAATAATTCTATCAAAAAATTTTTGCGAAGGGGTTTCCCGGGGTGTATAGATTGTCAGTGCTTTGCAGTGAAAGTTTTGAATAATTTACCCAATTTTCTATTTCGTATCCAAATGATGAATTATTGGAGTTTTTATCTGTTAAAAATAAAAAAAAAATTCGGGAAAAAGAATTTGTACTTGAACCCGTTGATTTAAAAATTTAAAATTAGCCATTTTTTTTCTGGTGTTTGGAATTTTTTAAATGAACAACCCGCTCTTTTTATGGATTAAACCCAAAATAGAACTATGTGAAAATAATTTTTATAATGAAAAAAAAGTATTTGTTGATTTCAAATTTTTTTCCAAAAAATATTCCAAAAAAAAGAGGGGAGCATTAATACTTTCTTTAAAAAATTATCATAAAAAAACTTTGGTGCATGAAAAAAAGTTACAAATTTCTAAACAAGATCCCTTGAGTAATATCTTATCTAAACCCTTGTTTTAAAGACCAGTTCTGGTTAATTTCAAGTGGGGTATCATTAAATCCTTTTTTTTTAATTTATTTTCGTATTGGGGGTTTTTACTTACAGCGGGTGTAAAAAAAGTAGAACCCAAGGGTTTTTATAAAAAAAACACGGTTGTTTAACATCAATTAAAACTTCAAGAAACAAATTGTCCGATCCCGGGCTTACCTACGGGTGTTTAAAAATTTTTATGGGGTGAAATTTTTTTTTTCGTGAATTTCGGGATTATTGACAAAATGTTAAAAAGGAAAATTTTTCCAATGAGGGGTTAGCAAGTTTTGAAAAAAATATCACAAAAAATTTTAAAATAAAATTTTTTTTCTAAACTTTTGTATAATATAACTAAAAAAATATTTTTTTTCATTCTAAAGTAGTTTAATTTCCGCCCTTTTTTCTGGAAAAAAGTTTTTTAAGCACAGTTTTTAAATTTTTTTCCTGTTATTGATAAAAAAAATTTGTGGGGAAAAAAATATTTGCCGTCTTTTTTGAAAATATATTACCCCCCATTTTTAACCGGGGGGGTGTTCCCAACAAATTCGTCACTTCTGTTGACAGAGCTTATCGCATTCCAACACCTGTTGTTTTGTCTGGTTACAAAATATCTGTCTACATAGTAGTAGTATAGGAAAATGAGGGTTTGGCGGGGGTGGGGGAGGAGGTGTGGGAGGGTGGTGGTGGGCCAAAACCCTCATTTTCCTATACTACTGTAATGTCATTATGTTATGTCATCTGATAAAGTGTCAGTGTTCTTTTGTTGTAATGTCAGTGTAATGTTTATGTCATGTGATAAAGTATCAGTGTCCATTCATAGTAATGTAAGTGTGATGTTTATGGCATCTAATAAATTACCTGTGTCCATTCATGGTAATGTCATTGTGAAGTTATGTCTTGTGATAAAATGAGAGTGTCCATTTCTGGTAATATGAGTGTGATGTTTATGTCATGTGATAAAGTACCAGTGTCCATTCGTGGTAATGTCAGCGTGATATTGAAGTCTTGTGCAAAAGTACTTGTGTTCATTTGTGATAATACCAGCGCGATATTCATATCATGTGATAAAGTATCACTGTTCATTTATTGTGATGTTAGTTTGAAGTTTATGTCATGTGATAAAGTGTCAGGTGTCATATATGGTAATGTCAGTGTGATGTTTATGTCATGTGAGAAAATGTCAGTGTCCATTCATGGTAAGGTCAGTGTGATGGTTATGTTATGTGATAAAGTACTAGTGCTCATTCTTGGTAATGTCAGTGTAATGTTTATGTTATGTGATAACATGTCAGTGTCTATTCATGGTAATGTCATTGTGATGTATGCCATGTGATAAAGTACTAGTGCCCATTCATGGTAAGGTCAGTGTGATGTTTATGTCATGTGATAAAGTACTAGTGCCCATTCATGGTAAGGTCAGTGTGATGTTTATGTCATGTGATAAAGTACTAGTGCCCATTCTTGGTAATGTCAGTGTGATGTTTATGTCATGTGAGAAAATGTCAGTGTCCATTCATGGTAAGGTCATGTGATGTTTACGTCATGTGATACAGTACTAGTGACCATTCTTGGTAATGTCAGTGTAATGTTTGTATTATGTGATACCATGTCAGTGCCCATTATTGGTAATGTCAGTGTGATGTTTATGTCATGTGATAAATGATACTATCATGCTTTGATTGGTCGGCCTCCGTGCTTGTCTTAAATGTAATTGTTTAATGTAATATGTTTGATATACATTACCTACTTATCTTTTTGTCTGTGTATCTTTTTAATCCATTTTGATGTTTTGTCCTGTGTTCATTGCCGTTTTCAACTTCCATTGTTTTGACCTCTTCACGTTGATACATGCATAGTTTTTTTTTAGGTGATAGTAAAGATTATCTTATAATTTTCATGTATGTGTAATAATATCTTTAATCACAATTATTACTTATAAAGTTTATCCGTGTTTCATGTCGCATTTATGTTCGTTCTGCATCGTATCCAAGTGTCATTAAGCCTGAATGTTAACATGCGAAATTCTTTCTGGGACTTCCATAGGAATATCATATGTTAACATAAGGAAATCTCTCTGCGGCATCCATATGAATGGCATGATAGATGTATGTTAACATGCGAAAGTCTCTCTAGAACATCCATAGGAATGGATTTACGCCTATATATTAACATGCGCTTTACGCCTGTATATTAACATGCGGAAGTCTGTCTGGGTATTCCGTAGGAATGGTATTATTGGTGTATGTTAACACGCTAAAGTCTCTCAAGAACATCCATATGAATGGCTTTACACCTGTATATTAACATGCGCTTTAGGCTTGCATATAATTATGCTTGTATATTAATATGCGGAAATCTGTCTGGGACATCCATAGCAATGAAATTGCTTCGGAATGTTCAGTAAAGTTTAAAGACGTTTGGGGGCCGTAGACACATACTCTAACCTTAAAAGTAACCAGAATTGCTCCTCAGTCTCTCAGTCTCAGATACAGAGTATTGCAGTGCATTTCCATGTGCATGTGTGTCATTTTGTTAAATTTATTAATATAGTACTAAATTGCTAAACAACCAGCTTTAATTTTTGGGCCGCCGTGGGGCCCCATCCTGCGCGAGGCCCTATGCACATGCTTGTTAACATGCGAATATCTGTCTAGGACAACCATAGGAATCTCATTACGCCTGTATGTTAACACGGTGAAAGCTCTCTGGGACAAAAGGGAAATTTACATGGGGCGAGAGCTTGGGACATAGTTGGAATTTAGGATATATATATATATATATATATATATATATATATATATATATATATATATATATATATATATATATATATATGCAATAAACTGACGACGAACAGTACGAACCTAGTAACTAACTAGCCTAAGCGCTTTCGACTCTTAATGAGTCTTTTTCAAAGGCAAATACAAAACATATATACGATAAACAAATAAACACAAAAACGTTGTGTTTGTAAACCTCTACATGGCTGTCTTCACATGTGCTAAAGCTATAAATACAACCAGCTTGTATAGACTAGATGCGGAAACTGAAAACGTTGTATAATTCCCTAAAAGTCTACAAGCCAAAGCGACATCTATTTTTACTTTTTGTACATATGTAACGCAGATTATATCCCGGATATTTGATTCTATACCGGTTATTCTTATAGTAAAAATTGAAGGATAAATAAGAAGATTTAGAAAATATTAAATATTACTAGTGTATAGTTTTCATTTTCTAGTCTTCTTGGTTTAGACTGCTTGGTTTCAATGTTCTAAGGCGGCGTATCCAGTATGATTCCTTTTCCTTCCTGGTTTCGGAACTCCAGCTGTGGTTGTTAGCAATAGCGATAAGTATTTTATCACTGAAAGTGTGGCCAGGGGAGGAGAAGTGTTCTGCGACCGGGCTTCTGTACAGCTTTTTTGTCATCCAATCAGATCTATGAAGGTTTATCCTTTTGTGTAGCTTTTCAGTTTCTCCGACGTACTGAAGGCCACAGATCTTACATGTGATGAGATAAATCACATTCTCTGTTTTGCACGTTTTGTTTGGACCATGTATGTTTAGTTTTTCTTTAGTCACTGTGCTAGTGAATGTCTTGGTCTCTATCATATGTTGACAGGTTTTGAATCTTTTATCGCCACAGGGTCCAGATTGACTAGGTTGTTTTGACTAGCGATTGGCGTTAGCTCTGCCCTGACTAGGATGTCCTTTAGGTTGTTTGGTTTCCGGTAAGCTACTACAGGTTTGTTCGGAAGTATTAGGTTTAGTATGTCTGACGATTGCACGGTTGGCCAGTGGTTTGCGATAATTTTACCTACTTTGGGAATGTCTGGGTGATAGGTCAGAATAAATGGTATCCTATCAACCTTTTCTTTCTGTCCATATCTGAGTAGGTCATCAAGGTTTGTTTGTTTGGCCCTTTGGATTGCCTCCGCAATCAGGTCTTTGTCGTAGCCTCGGTAAATTAAATGTTTAGCCAGCTCTTTAGACCTTTCTAGGAATCTTTCATCGTCGGAGCAAATTCTGCGTATCCTCAGTGCCTGGCTATATGGAATGTTCTTAATGCAGTGTTTTGGATGACAGCTGGTTGGGAGGAGATACTGGTGTTTGTCGGTTGGTTTCGAGTAGATGTCTGTGTGTAATTTGTTTTCCACCAGTCTGGTTGTTGTGTCCAGGAAAACATGGTTTGAGTTGGAAATTTCTGCCGTGAATTGTATTGAAGGATGGAAGTTGTTTGCCTTTGATATGAAGTCATCCAGACTTTCTCTTCCATACTGCCACTTCATTTCCAGAAGCACGTCCTACGAACCTCATTTTGATTACAGTCCAAACATACACCCAACGATCCATCACCTGTTTTTTTTATTATGATCCAGATACACATCCGACTATCCAACAAGACGGGGAAAAGTGTTTTACACACGGTTTGTACTTACATATACAGATATATACTATCACACGCAAGGATAGGATGTGTTTATATCTTACATACATACATAATATCATACAGAAGAGAGAAGCAGTAAATACGTTTTAAGTTTAATTTGAAATATCATAGGCATACACAAAACATAAGGCAAATATTTGTTTGGCAAATATGATTATTATGTCTGTTTATAGATATTTTGGTTTTTTCTTCTACTTCTCTCCCTCAATGATTACGCCTTTCTGGTCTGACGCCGCAGGTCGCTCACTGTTCATGCCAAATGTTTATATGGACACCACAAGCTTAAAAGTAGCTACTTTGGCCACCTCCTTGTCAGGGATTTAGTCGTTATGACCCTCCAGTGTATTGTATACTGAAACTTCATCTAGTCTGCACCGAGGCGTTGGAATTCCCTCTCCCTCTTTCGTTTCTCCCTTTTGCTCCTTCCTGTACCAAGTTATCTTTGGGTTTTTTTTATGGGGACTTAACATTGCTTGGAAAAACAGCACGTTCCTCTACCGTGTCTAAGAGGTGCTCCACTCTTTCCATCGAATTGGTGGCTTCCCTCGCGTTCTATACTTGGCAATGTTGGGGGATTGTCTTCCTTCTTTCTTTTGCATTCTGACTAGCTATCTGTATATGTGTCTTCGTTGTATCCCAGAGTTAAAATATGCATGTTTTCTTATAAAATCAGCATGGCGATTATAATCATCCCATCAAATGAAAGCCTTGAAAGAACGGAGACCATCAGGTATGTTCCAGGAAAGCTGGGTATTGATATTGACATTAAAACCCTCCTTCTTTTAATTCGGTGTCGTAGCTAGGGAATGATTTCTCGCGATGTAATTGCCCAGTGTGTACGGATAGATGGAACTTTACAGATTGCTCAGAAAATTTGTTGAAAGTAATAAAAACAATGAGCCCCCTTTCAATGAATAAAATATATAATATTTTAATCAAATAACATAAAATCAGAGAAGCCATCAATTCTCCTTCAACCTATTTACTAAATTACGTATTAAATTAAAGCATAGCCAAATTCACTTTCCATTCATCTGATGGTCAATGACATAATTCAGTACGGCATATAAATATCATCATGTACTCGACTGGTGATTTTGAGTCCAATCTTATGCTTTGACAACATCACCAGACACTTGTCTTCACACGACTTGTCTCCCACGTCTAACTACGTGATTGGTCCTTTTTCGACCCTCCTGTTCTGACACCCTGTGTATGTTGATTTCCTCTTTACTTATCGTGTTCCCTCTGTAATCCTCCTCCTCATTTCTTTCGTTCGGAGTACGAGCTATGAAGGTTGAACTCGAACTACGAAGCTGTCACCTTAAATATATAGTATTCTCATGCTAGATAAATACCACTACAGATTCACGTATAAAGATAAACTATATTTCTCATGCACAGATTTAGGCGGCTTACACTGTATAATTCTAATTTCACGTGGCTTTACTCAATACTCCTTACTGATTCTATATTGCGGAATGTTCACAAATATGGTCGTATATGCTAGCATGCATTATAATACGACTCATTTACATTTTTCTATACCATAGTATCTTAGTTACGAAGGTAACATCTCATGTGCACTACCTTCGGATTGGAAGAAAGACCTCACACTTAGACTGAATTTTGTAACACGCGTCTTGATTGGTGGAACATTTCAATCCGTTTCGACCACGTTCTAAACTGTATATGCATGTACATTCTCGAATGATGTCACATGCTTTATAAAAAAAAAAAAAAAAAAAAAAAAAACAAGCAAGATGTGGACAAGTGCAGAGTCATCAGCCGATATTTTCGGGTATGCTGTTTATCCCAAACTCCCGCATGTATTTTAAGGCATCGTGTGCCGTTATCAAAATCACTGACAGTGATATGGAAGAGACGAGTGTACTTAGAGAGGCAATGGTGGCTGAAGCAGGTCTGAGACTGTGGACATTCCGTGAGATGAAGTTTGAGAAGAAGATCATGGAAGAGATGCAACTTTTATTAACCAACTTTCGTAACAAACTACAACTGAATTTTTCAGAGCCATCCATATCTATCGAAAAGAGATATCAAAATCATATCTGCTAGATAGACGTGTGGTTATGTTTTACATATGATTGCGTATATCTATATTGTTTAAAACAAATTTAAAACCCCTTTACCCATTCTCTCTTCTGCATGATAGCATGTTTGTATGTTAGTGTATAGTAGTTTGACTTTAAACACTACCCCCCCTTGTATGTGTGTGATAGTGTTTTTGTGTATGTAAGTATGGAATGTGTGACTAAACACTCCTATCCTTTTCGTTGAATAATGGGGTGTGCTTTTGAATTGTTAACAAAAGCGTGGATGCTGGATTGTGTTTACGAGTGTGGTAGCGGTGTTGCTGAAAAGTAATCAAAACTCGGTTGCTGTATTGTGAATTTAGATGGTAGTAAAAGAACGCGTGCTGGATTGTAGAGTCGATGCATAATAATCAAAAGCGAGGGTGGGGTGTCCGTTTGGATATCAAACAGTTCATCTGAACATAAATTTTTTGGTCAGTCTGGGTCCGTAGATAAATCATATGCTAAATTCCCGTTATGCCCCAGATTACCTCCCTATGAAAAGTAATCAAAACTGGGTTGCTGTATTGTGAATTTAGATGGTAGTAAAAGAACGCGTGCTGGATTGTAGAGTCGATGCACAATAATCAAAAACGAGAGTGGGGTGTCCGTTTGGATATCAAACAGTTCATCTGACCATAAATTTTTTGGTCAGTCTGGGTCCGTAGATAAATCATATGCTAAATTCCCGTTATGCCCCAGATTACCTCCCTATGTTTAGTTTCCCTTATGCCCTAGACTGGCTTCCACATGTTAACTCTCTCTCTCTCTCTCTCTCTCTCTCTCTCTCTCTCTCTCTCTCTCTCTCTCTCTCTCTCTCTCTCTCTCTCTCTCTCTCTCTCTCTCTCTCTCTCTCTCTCTCTCACACACACACACACACACACACACACACACACACAATTGTATCCAAAGTGTACAAAGCACAACTTATATGTACTTTTAGCTTCACGTTCTTTAATCTTAAAAGAGTTACTCTGAATTTTTACCATGAAGACACCAATAATTCATCATGTTGTAGCTCATTGTGTTGCTTGAAAATAATTTGTAAAAATTTTGGCAAACGCCAAAGAGTCTTTTTTGATTGGGCAATGTAGATTGGTCTTCAGAAACTGATAAAGTAAAATTTGCATGACTTGATACTCAATATGACTTGATACTGAGCAGGATTTTATACTCAGTATGACTTGAAACTCAATGTGACTTGATACTTAATATGACTGACACTCGATATGTCTTGATTCTCTATATGAATTGATATTTATTATGACTTGACATTCAATATGACTTGACATTCGATATTTATTGATATTCACTATGAATGGAAAATCATGACTTGACACTCAATATGACTTGATGCTCATTATGATTTGATATTCATTATCACAACACTCAGTATGACTTGACACTCAGTATGACTCGACACTCAAATATGATTTGATTTGAAAGCTATACGTTCAGGGGATTGTACCAAAGTAATGGCATCTGAATCAAGTTCATTGTCAAGCTGTATCTGAGTTCAAACGTGACAAAATCACAAAATGCGAAAATTGTGTCCGCACGACAGAGGTGGTGTGGCCTTGTGGGCAATTACCAAACACAATGGGTTTTTTAACATGATCACGATACTATTATTATCGTTATTTGTGCAAATTTCAACTATTTGTCTGAGTGCTTTCACACTCAAATCAATTTGTGTTAAGTAGCCATTGTCCAAACCTGCAGCCACACTAAAAGATTAACACCAGACTTTAGCAGAAATTATTTTGAACTCAAATCAATTTGTTTTGTAGTCATTTTTCACACCTGCAGTAGTAGGAGAAAGTAAGAATCCGAGCTCAACAACCCCTCTCCCCACCCATCTAGACCTCCAAACAAATACAATAGAACACCTGTTGCAAAATACCTAGGTAACAGGTAAAATTTAATTACGTGATCTTCCAGAATAAGCAAAATGATGTGTCAGACTCAATCTTCCAAATCATTACGATTTAGCAGAGCGTGGCGATTGTGGACTAAATTACGCATTAGAATTCCAGTAAGGTAAGTGGTATTATATAAAAGTTTATGTTATATCATACTTCTTTTGATAATCTTTCTCATATTTGCTGATCCTCATGGGTAAAATATCTGTTAACATGTTGTCAATAATACGAAATTCACGTATTAAATCGTCCATACTATATTTTACTCCTCGTAGGTAAGATCTTATTTGATCAAGTAGTTTTTTGTAAGTTATAATTGATGTTAAGCAGCCGTGCTTTTTTATCGAAATTTTAGGTTCAACTTTTTTACAAGCTGCTGTAAGAGAAACACCAACACCGGATATGATTAACAAAAACGGGTTTAATGATATACCACTTGAAATTATGCTAGAACTAGTCATTAACAAGGGTAGATATGATATTACTCGAAGTATTTTGTTATAATATTTGTAGCATTTTTTTACGCACCAAAGTTTTTTGTGATAATATTTGTAGTATTGTATTAGTGCGTCCACATCCTGTCCTGGAATACCTTTTGAAATATGATTGAAATCAACTATACTTTTTTCATTATAATATTTGTTCATATAATCTCAGGCTTGATTAAGTAACTAGTTGAGGTGTTTCAGCCACAAATTCCAGACAATACCAATATGACACAGCAGTTAATTTTTTGTCATCTGCTATTAGCATAAAAGTTTCTTCAACATCTTTGTTTTTAAAATTTTTAAAATTGCCAAAACCTGACCACCTAAAAGATTAACCCAAACCCAAACAAATAAACTAAACTTTTTTTGAATTTTTAAAATTAAAAAAAAGGAATCCCTCAAAAACCCCCTTCCCCCCCATTAACCCCAAAACAAAAAAAACCCCCCCCTGGAAAAAAAACCCCCCCCCCAAATAAAAAAAAATTTTAAAACCCCCCCCCCAAATTCGTTTTACAATTTTATGGGAAAAAAACCCCCCCCCCCCCGGGGTTTTTAAAAAAAAAATCAACCAAACCCTTTTCACCCAAAAAACAACGGAAAAAAACCCCCAAAACCCACTTTTACCCCCCCCAATAAACAACAAAAAAAAAAGGGCCCCCCTTTTAAAAATTTTAAAAACACCCCTCAAAAAACCCCACCAAAAAAAACAACAAAAAAAACCAAAACCAAAACCAAAAAAAAAAAAAAAAAAAAAAAAAAAAATTTTTTAACCAAAAAAAAAAAAAAAACCCCAAAAACCCCCAAAACCAAAATAAAAAAACAAAATTTTTTTTAAAAAAAAAAAAAAAAAAAAATTTAAAAACAAAAAACCCAAAAAAAAAAAAAAAACCCAAAAACCCAACAAAATTTTAAAAACACAAAAAAAATTCCAAAAAAACAAACCCAAAAAAAAAAAAAAAAAATTTAACCAAAAAAAAAAAAACCCCCCGACCCCTTTTTTTTAATTTTCCCCTCTTAAAAAACCTTCTTTTTTTTAACCTTTGGGGAAAAAAAAAACCCCAAACAAAACTTTTCCAAAAAATTTCTTTATTTTTTAATATTCGTTCAAAAACAAACCACCCAAAAAAATCTTATTTTTTTAAACTCAAAATTTAAAAACGGGGGAGAAAAACTTTTTAATTTACCCCCCCAACATCCATTTTTTCTTTTCCATCCCCTTTTCAAGGGGAAAATTTTTTTTTTTCCCAAAAACCAAAAAAAACCCACCCCCAAACCAAACACAACCTTATACCCAAAAACCCAAACCAAAAAATTTTTTCCCGGCAAAAACAATTCCCCAAAAAACCCCTTTTTCAACAAATCAAAAAACTACCTACCCAATTTCCCCCTTTTTACCTTTATTAAAATAAAAAATTTTTAAATAGTTTTTTACAACACCAAAATTTAACTGCAATCTCCTTTTTTCCAAAACCCCTTTCATTTGGAAAACCTTTTAAAAAGAAAAAAATTTAATTTTTTACATAAACCAATTAAAAAACACCCCCCCCTTGAAAAAAAAAAAAAATTTTTTATTTTTTAAAACCCAAACCAAAATTTTGGAAAAAAAAAAAATTAAATAAAAACCTAACCCCGGGCAGGGAACAAAACTAACAAAACCCCAACTTAACAATTTTGGGCGGCTTAAAACAAATTTGAAAAATCTTTTCCAAAAAAAACAAAAAAAAACCCCCCCCAACAAAAAAAAAAAACTAAAGAAAACTTCAAACCAAAAATTTTTTTTTTCCCCCCCTTAAAGAACCATTCACCAAAAATTTTTTTTTAAACCCCCCAAACAAAAAAAAAAAAAATTTTTTTCATTTCCAATAAAAAAGAACCCCCCGCCCAATTTTAAAAAATTTTTTATTCAAACCCCCTTTTTTTTTTTCCCGCGAAATTGGAGGAAAAATTAAAAACTTTGGGGATTAAAAAAAAAAACAAATTTTTTTAAAAAAAAACGATAAGCAACAATTTGGCTTCCAACCAAGGTTTCTTTTTCCCCCTTGAAAAAGTTAAAAATTTTGAAAAGGTTTTAAAAAAAATAAAAAAAAAAAATTATAAAAAATTTCCAAAAAACCTTTTTAAAAAAAAAAAATATAAAAAAAAAAAAAAAAAAAAATTTTTTAAAAATTTTACACAAACTTAAACCAGAAAAAAAAACCCCCAAAAAATTACAAAAAAAAAAAAAAATTTTTTTTTTAAAAACTTAAAAACAAAAAAAAAAAAAAAAAAAACAACGTGAAAAATTTTTCTAACCCTTTTGGTTTAAAGGAAAATAACAAACCTTTTAACTTCCCCAATAAAAATTTTAAACAAAAAAAAAAAATAAAAAATTTTAAAAAAAAAAATTAATAAAACAAAAATTATACAAAAATTAAATAAAAACTATTTTTTGGTTTAAAAAAAATTTCAAAAAAAACTATTTAAAAAAATAAATATATATATAAGTTTTTTAAAAAAAAAAATTTCATAAAATTTGACAAAATAATTTTCAAAAAACAAGGGGGGAAAAAAATTTAAAAAAATTAAAGAATTTAAAAATCTTTAGAAATTAAAATGGGGAAAAGGATTTCAGTTTTAAAAACGTTAAAAAAATTAAAGCAAAATTTCAAAAAACCCAAAAAACAATACAAAAAAAAGGGGTTTTGAAAAATTGTTTTAAAAACAAACCCAAAAATTTAAAAAAAAAATTTTCCAAAAAAAAATGGAACGAAAATTTTTTTAAAAAAACGGGGGGGTTGGAATATTTACCCAAAGAAAAATTAAAATTGTAAGAAAAATTAAATTACCCAAAACTGGTTACAACATCTCCGGGACTTTTTAAAAGGGTTTTTTTCAAAAAAGATAAGAAAAAAAATTTTCGATTTCCAAAAAAAACACGGTTTTTTCAAAAACAACCCCCCAAAAAAAAAATTTGCAAAAAAAAGAAAAAAAAACTTGTAGGGAACCCATGAAAAAAAAGGGTTGTAAAATTTTTTTGCTTCCCCCCAAAAAATTTTGTAAAAATAAAATAAATCCACAAACTTTAACTTCTTCAAAAAAATAAAAGAGCTTTAAAAAAAGGGTGGGAATCTTTTTTTAATTACCACAAACCACACTGGGGAAACGGAAAAAAAATTAAAACCAAAAAGGGGGAAAAGATTTATTTTAAAAAGGTTTTTTTAAAAACCCCGGGGTTTTAAACAAATGGGGAAATCCAGAAAAAAAAATTTTAAAAAAAAATTTTTGGGGACTTTAAAGAAAAACCCCCGGGGAAACGCCACACCTAAAACCCCACCTTCCTTCATCAAAATCAACCCGTTTTTTAAACCCAATAACACCAAATAAAATTTTAAAATTAAATTTTTAAGACATTTGGAAACGAAAAACTGACAACGAGATATCAGTTTTTTTAAAAAAAACGACTGTGGCTTTTGGCATAATTTTAAAAAAACAAAAATTTATCAAAAAAAAATTTGGTAAAGGAAAAAATTTAAAAAAGCGGAAAACCAGGCCCGGCGTAAGTGCGATGAAAACCCCCCCCAAACTTCCTACCCGGCTTTCCCCTGGAAAAAAGGGGTTCTGAAAAAAAAACCCTTTCCACAGTCAGAAAAAATTTAGGCCCAGAAGAAACAAAAAAATTGTGCAAAAAAAAAAAATTTGTGGGATTTTTAAAAAATAGTAAAACGTAAAAAAAAAAACAAAAACCCCCTTGCCCCTTTTTTTTTTAAAATTAAAAAAATAAAGTACTAAAAACTCTTTTTTGGCAAATTATAAAAGTTTTAAAAATTTAATACATTTTGAAAAAAAACTGAAAAACCAAATAAAAAGGGTTTTTTTAAAAAGGAAAAATTTTTACTCCCCAAAGGAAATGTTAAAAGGCGGGGATTTTAATGAAGGGGTTTATCCACTAAAAAAAAACCCTTTTCCAAAAGGGAGTTTTTAAAGGCCCCCCCCAAAGGCCAACCCAAAAGGTTTTAACCCCCCAAAGCAGCAAACAAACCGCTTTAGCGAAACCCCCTCTTTTTAAAAATTGAGGTTTTAAAACATTTTAGGAACAACTCCCTTTTCGTTTTAAAAAGGGTTTTTTTTAAAGGGGATCCCCAAAAAAGAAGTTTCAAAATGAAAAATTTTGGAAAAACCCACCTCAGCGGAAAAAACCCCCCCCGGCCCTTTTCCCCCCGAAAAATCTGGAAACCCCCGCTCCCCCCAAAGGGTTTGGAGAAATTTTAAAAATTTATAAACGCAAAAATAAGGAAAACAAAAAAATTTCCCGCCTCCCCAAAACGGGACTATTTTAACAAACTTTGGCGTGTTAAAAAAATTCTTTTGGGGGGGAAAAACTACCCAATTTTGGAAAAAAAAAAAAAAGCGGGCTTTGGGGTGGTAAACATTTTCATTCAAATTAAACGGGATTCGGGTTTTTTAAAAAAATTTTTTTAAAAATTTTTACACCCCTTAAAAAAAAAATTAAAAAAATTTTTATCCAAAACCCCCCAACCAGAACATCGGGGAAAAAACCCCCAAAAACTCCCAAAATTTTCGCGTTTTCAACGCCAACGTTAACTAGGAAAAACACCCCTTTCTCCCAAATTTCAAATTTTTTAAAAAATTCCAAAAGAAAAAGGTCAGAAAAAAACCGAAAACCCCCCAAAAAACACCACCTGGGCCCGAAACAGGAAAAAAGAAAAAAAAAAACCGGGTAAAAAATATCAAAAAAAAAATTTTCTAACAAAAAACCCCAAAAACATTTATTTTGGGGACACCAAATTTTATACTACACAAATGTCCCAAAAAAAAAAATATTGGTTTTCTTTTTGGGCCAGAAAAAAGGGAAAAATGGACAAGTTTTCTAAAATTTAAAAAATTAAAAACCCAAAATACCCTTTTAAAATTTTATTTTTCCGGTTTTTTTTTTTGGGGCTTTTTAAAGCAGTCTGCAAAAACCAAAACTTCAAAAAAATTCAGAAAATTGAAAAGAAAAAAATAAAATGCCAAAAACCTTTTGTGCAAAAAACCCCCAAAAATAAAAAAAACAAAAAAATATCTTTTTCCCCTTTGCATTTGGGACTTGGGGCTGCGAGGGGGCCCCTGGGGGGGAAAAAATCGAAGGGGGGGAAAAAAATTAAAAAAAACAGTAAAAAAAACCAACAAAATTTCCCCCCCAAAAAAAAAAACCCCAAAAAAAAAAAAACCCCCCAAAAAAAAAACAGGGGGATTTTCCTTTCCTCCTTTTAGGGGACAACGAACCTTAAATTTACAGGAAAAAGCGGTTTAATTGGGAAAAAAATTAAAATTTTTTTTTGAAATTGGGGCTTTTTGTTTCGTGGACCCCCAAATCCCCTTGCCCAACAGGGGTTTTTGGTTGAAAAAAAACTTATAACCCCCATTTTTTAAGATAAAAAAATTTTATTCGTTAAATTCCCCCAAAACACAAAAAAAAAAAAAAAAAAAAATTTTTAAAAAAAATTTTTTTAATTCGGGTTGGGAAACACGGGAAAAAAAAAGGAAAATGCCCAAAAAAACCAAAAAAAATTTTTTAAATTTTTTTAAATTTGATGAGTCCTTTTCATGCGAATATAAGATTGCAATCAATTTTAACTAAACCCTTTATTAATAATGTCAACAACTGCTCAAATGCAAAAAAAACAGAGAACAAGGATGAATGACGAAAAAACGAAAAATAATAGAACGATGTTTAAAAAATATTTGTGCAATCTGTGGTAAAAGAAAAGTATTTTTTTGAAAAAACAAGGGAACAGCTTGAAAGGTTATCTTTATTTAAAAGTAAATTTAGAACAAAATAAAAAAAAATGAAATCAATTTTAATTGGACAAAGATCTTTGCATAGAACAAGAAAAAATCTAGACTGTCAACGTTGTAACAAAAGAGAAATAATAGGGTTAGGTATAGATAACATAAAAAAAAATTTTGGGAAATTACCAAAAAACCAAAAGGCGGTTGGACTTGCCCCGGCATCGGATACAGGGGCCCTTCAACCGCTAGATAACAAATAAAAAAACGACTCCATTGCAGGGCAAGAGCCTTATAATCAAGGATCAAAACAATGCGTCAACGATACTTTACGTGATCACGACTCGAAAGCAGATTGTGATAAAGTAAGTTAGACAATTACAATATGGACCAAAAAATCTTAGAACGTTTTTATAGAAGATTTGTTCAGGGAAAGATTGGAGCAAAAAAAAAACTCGGAAAAGAATTATACGTGATTTTCAGTCGAACTAACAGACCTAAAAAAAAAAAATTTCCGAGCGTAAATTTTGCAAACCTGTAAGATATCTGGCAATAGATTTTGGGGGATGTATCCAATCTGGCTCATTTTAAAGATAATAAGAAATATTTGTTTAATGTCACAGTGTTTTTAGCAAAAACCTTTCAGTGTGCCTTTCAGATAAAAAAAGGAACGTCAATCACTGATCGTAAAAAAAGATAAAACGAGTAAAAAAAGAAAGCCAAAAAAAAATCTGGGCTGATCATGGACCGAGTCTTTTAACAAAATTTGAACAGTTCTAAACAAAATAATAAAAAAAAATACTTACAGGAAACGAAGGCAAAAGCGTTTTGTCGAGAGTTTAATCGCACGTTAAACGAAAAATTTCCAAACATATGCGCTAAAAACACCAAACCCCGGGACCGAAGACCTTTTTCAAATCTACGAAATAAAAACACAAACATCGAACCCTCAAAATTTACCCAATCGCCAAAAATCCAATATTTTTCAAACGAAAAAATGTACCGCGACAAAATTTTAAGGGCAGTGATAAAGTTAAAAATCTTTGATAAAAAGTATTTGAAAAAGGGTTTACTCCAAACGGGGCAAGAAATTTGTGGTTGAAAAGTACCTTAAAAAACCTGTAACTACGCTTTAAAAGACGGCGGGGGAACCCATAGTAGGTAGTTTTTTTTCGAACAAGAACTCAAAAAACTGAAACAAGATGTTTTTGTTTTCGAAAAAGGATTAGAAAAAAAGGGGATACAAAGTTTTTCAAAAAGGGGTGGGAAAGGATAAAATTTAACAGCTGATTCCAACCCGTCGATTTTATCGACTGTGAAATAATGCATTATAAAATTTCCTCAACTTTCGTTTGATAGATACACCTTTTACGGGTTTTCCAAAAGATATTAGATATTTTCTGCGATCGTCAAGACTCATTAGATTAAAAATCTGACAAAGATGAAATCAAATTTTTATTTTTCTGCCCGAAAAATTTGATGTTAAAAAAGGTCTGATTTAAATTTTCAAAAATACCCGCGTTCGGTAACGGTAAAATCAAAATTTTTTAATTTTTTTTTAGCAATGTGATACTTGACATTATATTTTCCATGTTGGGCTGCGGGAATTTGATCGCGTAACAGTGACATTTCCCCCATCATCAGATTCGTTGTTTATAAAAAAATCATCTTCTTTTTAAAACCAATAATTTTTCTATCATATCATTAGAGATTGGGAACCTTATCGCTAAAAAGTCTTTTCATCAAAAATCCAATATAAATCTTTTTTTCTAATTTTTTGTTTTTAAGATACTGACAAGGTAAAAAAAACACCAAAAAGTTAAAAAAAAAAACTACCCCCGAACTGACCGAAGCGGTAAAAAAATGCTTGTCTGGTTATGGTATTTCCGTTTAAATTTTTTTAAGAAAGGGGATTTTCAAAAAATTTATTTAAAACAGCAAAAAAAATTGATGAAAAAGGGGTATACGCTAAAAAAATTAAAACGCATGATTTTTTAAACATTTTTCCATCATTGAAACAATCAGAACTGTTAATATAATTAATTCCCATACTAAAAAAATACTACATTATTAACTTTTTTTTTTTAAAAGCTAATTTATTGCTCCATCAGCTACAATTTTATGCTCTGGATTTTTATAATAATATTTCGCCGCAGCTGTAATTGATTTGAATTTTATCTCCCATCCCCTTTTTAAGGTTTAACGAAAAAACAGGTTTATTGGGGATCATAATTAATACAAAACCCTCTCCTTTTTTTCACATTTTTTTTTTCCCCCGTTGGGGGGCACTAGCTCCAGATTTTTTCCCAATCGATTGTCTTTTTTACTTTTTGAAGAAAAAAAAACCCCGACCATTGTATAGATCCGTTGAACACCTCGAAACCAAAACCCATGACATAAACAAACTTGATCTTCGAGTTCCCCCAACATTACATAAAATATCCCATATTATTTTGGTACCAAGAACTTTTTTTTTATTTTTTTTTTTTTTTTTGTTTTTTATAATCCACAAACGTTAACCTCGTTAAAAAACAAAAAAGGGCTGGGGCGGCTGAAACCGCTTGTAAGGAAAATTTTTTTAAATATTAACATCAGTACTTTAAATTAATAAAAACCCCGCCCCTTGGAATTTTTAAAACAAATGTTTTCTTTCTCCTTCCCTTTTGTTTTCCCCTTTCCTTCAAACCCCTCGTTGTTTACCCCAATACCGTTTTTTTTCCCCTTTCCCTTCCCTAAAACATTTTAAACGTGTTTCCTTTCTCCTGGCTTGTAGATTTTTCTTTCCTTATAAAATAGGTAATTTTTTTTTTTTTCTAATTTTTTCTACTACCATTCTAAATTTTAATTTAAAAACTATATAACGTTTTTCGGATTCCCAAGAGAACAAAACCTGTTAAAAAAACTTTTTCATTTTTAAATTTATCATTTAATTAAATCTTTTTAGTAAATTTACTAAAAACTCTTTATTCCCAAAAATTAAAACAAAAAAAACACAAGGGCCAAAAATTTACAATACCGTTAACAAAACCTTGGGGGAATTCTAAAAAAACAAATAACAACCAAAATCAAACTGTTTTATTTTATACTTTTTTTAAAATTTTAATAAATAAAAAAATTTAAAAAATAAAAAATTACCGAATTATTTCGCGTTAAGTTTTAAATTAGGAAAAAATTTTTTTTTTTTTACAAATGTTGCGCTTACCCGGAGTGTTTAACGACCCCGCCCCCAAAAAAAATTTAAAAAGCTGTATAACATAAAAAGGATAAATTTTTTTTTCCATTGGTTTCTTCCGCGCAATTTTTCCTGCGAAAAAAAATTGAAATTTTGAAATATATTAGTGAAAGAAAAAATTGTGCGATTTTGACTTATGGAGAAAAACTAAAATTAAAAAAAAAAAAGGAAAAAACTTTTCGGGGAGAAAAGAAAAGTTATGGTTATTTTAAAAAAATTTCCAATAAATCAAAAATGTTTTAAAAAATTTACTTTTTAAAAAAAAAACCTATTTTCATATTTTCAACAAAAATTCTTTTTATCCTCTTCCCAACTTGAAAACAAGAAACATTAAAAAAAAACTGAGTGGGGAAAAAAACAAACCATCAAAAAGTAGGGGTTTCAGTTTATTTTCAAAACAAAAATTTCCTTTCGAAAACTCATTTAAAAACTTTCTTAACGCTTCAAGAAAAAGATCCAAACCAAAAGAGTAAAGAAAATTCAAAACTGTTTTTTGGGAGTACTCAAATTTTTTTTTTCCAAAATTAATTATAAACCAACCAAAAATTTGTGGAAAATTTTCCAGGTCGGCTTTAAAAAAAAAATATCAAAATTTTTTTAAAAAAACTCCAAAGTAAAATTACCCCAACAAAACCGTAAAGCGAAAAAATTTTTATAAATTAAAAAGCAAACCCTGGCAAAAAAAACACCCAATTTAACATAAACGTGGGGGTATAAAAAAAAAAAAAATTAAAATTTCCACGTCCTTTTATTCCTTTTCTTACAATTTTTTTGGCTTGTATCCTTTTAATAAACTTTTTTTTTTCCCCCAAAAAACTTTTCTAAAAACCTTTATTATTTCCTTTTTTTCTTCTTTTTCCCATTTCTTTTTTACGCCTATTTTTGCAGCCTCGTTAATACAGTAAAGTTTTTAAATTTTAAACAAGGCTGGTTTTGGGGTTTTTTTTCGCAAAAAAATTTTTTTCCAAAACAATAAACCCCCAAAAAATTTGAAAAAAAAAAAAGAAAAAAAAAAAAAAAGAAAAATAAGTGAAACGATTACAATACGGAAAAAGGGATTGGAGAGGTGAAAAAAAACCAAAAAAAGCTTTTTTATTTAAAATTTTTTTTAAAGTTTTCGGAAGGAAAAATTCACTTCCCTTCTCATTTTTCCCCACTTCAGGGGGCTCTTTTTTAAAGTTTTTTAATAATTAATTTTATATTTGAATTTTAAAAAATTTAAAAAGGATCCAGGTTATTGAAAAAAAAAAAAAAACAACAAAAATTTTAAAATAAAAAATCCCAAAAAGTTTTTTTTGTAAAACTTGCGGGGGTTTTTTAGGGGAAACCCCGGTATTTAGGACATGCACATCAACAAAAAAAAGATAGCATTCGAATGCGTTAAGGGGCTAACCCCCGGCTAAAAAAAGATAACGTTATTTCCCAAAAAAAGTTTTTGTTGTTTTGTTTCGGGAAAAAAAAAGGTCCATTTCCAAAAAAATTCAAAAAAACATACCTTTCCCCCAAAAACTAAATGTTTTTTTAAAAAGCTTAAAAAAACCCCGTATGGTAGAAAGTTTCAAACGGTACAAAAAAATTAATCATGCCGTGGGGTGAAGGTTTTTTAAACCGAAACTAAAAAATCCAAAAACGTTTTTAAAAATTTTTTAAACTGTGCTTCTTTTTTTAAGAAGGGAAAAATTAGGAAAAAGGAAATATGAAAATTAAATTTAACGAAGAAACAACTTGCAAATTTTTTTTTTAATGAAAAATTTATAAAACTTTTTCATCAAAAGGGAAAAAAAACTAAAACAACCGACTACTTTGGGGCTTTAGGTTAATTTAAAAATTAGTAGATTTTAATAATTTTTTAAAAAAAATTTCCCCGGGAATAAATTTTTATTTTTCGAACTATTGGGCCTAAAAAAATCAATCAAACCCATAGAAAAGCAATTAAAAAATTTTGTCTTCGTTACCCAGGAAATAAATTTTTTATGACAAACCCCAAACAAAAATTTTGGTAATAAAAGTTTAAAAAAAAGACCAAAAACTTTTTGGAAATAAATTTAAACTAAACAAAAAAAAAAAAAAAAAAAAAGGTTTCTTTTTTTTTTTTTTTTTTTCCTTTTTTTTTTTTTTTTTTTTCCAAAAAACCCCCAAAACCAAACGAGCCTCAAAAGCGGGGGCTTTTTTTTAAATTTTTGATAAAACCTTACTTGGACAAAAGATAAATTACACATTTCCAAAAAAAAACTTAAAAAAATTTTTAAAATTTACTAAAAAAATAGTACAGAGCCAAAAACAAATTTGAGTGGGCTGGGAAACCCTTTAATTAAATAATAATGAAAACGGCTTGTTTTTTTAAGCAAGTTTTTTAAAATTTTTTTTCGTGAAGGGTATTTTAATATTTGAACAAAGACAAAGTTGCTTCGGTTTAAAAAAATTTTCCGCCCGTTGTGCAAAAATACCCAAACTTCTTTAAACTTTGGGCGGGATTTTTCAAAAACAAAACCCTTTAAAAAAACAAATAAAAAATTGTTTGATTTTTTGGGTTATGGAAGCGTTTAAAAAAAAGTTTACCTTATTAACCCTGATAAAAAAATTTTTTGGGGAACACAAACAAAATTTTGGAAAGATAAAACCCTAGGAAACTAACTAAAAATACAACCCACCTTTAAAACCCAAAATTTTGGAAGTTAGTTTTAAATATTTTTATTCTAAGAATGTAAAAAAATTTTAAAACCTAAATTTTAAAGGTGTTCTAATTGTATTTTTTGAGGGAGAGGGGTGGGGGAGGGGGTGTTTAGCCATTTTAGCCAATTTGGTTCAACATTTTCTTTACTTACCTGGATTTTTTTTTTTTTTTACGGAGGGGTGGGGGAATTTTTCCATTCAAAAATTTTTTACCCCGCGCCCCCTAAAAGATTAACACCAAACTTTAGCATCAATTTTTTTATAGGAGAAAATTACGAACAGAACTAAATTATTCATGTGGGCAAGAAATACATGCATAAGTACACCAGTTATGTGCTATCACTCATATTTACACACTGATTGTAAAAATTATGGCAATTTTTCTTTGATCAGCGTCTCGTCCTGCGTGTAGAATTTTGCATGACCGAAATGTATGTCTCTTTAGTGCTGGAGTACGGATCAAACAGATGACATTATGGAATGGTACCCGGCAACGATCTCCGCGTGATACACGAGAGATTCCCTGTACGGAAATTTACTGCTGCCAGTTGGTTTTATACATACTAAGGGAAGCAATTCATGAAATCCAAAAGATGTCGCTAGGATAAAGCATTGAAATATCTGATTGATCGAGCAAGATGTTAATAACATATTGGAACATGGAATAGCAAGATATCTTTCTGTCATCTATGGAAACCACAGCCAAGGAAACGTAACGGGCTGCACAATCAACGGAGAAAGAACAATGTTGAGCCCACATTGCTACCTCATGTCAAAGGAGACCGGCATTGTGCTAAGATTGCTACCTTATGTCATTCGCGGCCATCATTTTGCTAACATTGCTAACTCAAGCCATTGGAAGCCATCATTTTGCTAACATTGCTAACTCAAGCTATTGGAAGCCATCATTTTGCTAACATTGCTAACTCAAGTTATTGGAAGCCAGCAATTCGCCAACATTGCTACTTCTTGCCATTGGAGATCAGCATTTCCACTCCTCTTGAAAATGCCTTTTGTTTACGTTCAAGTACCAACTATTTCTGCTTAAAAACATATTTTAATAACCAGTACCGTAAAAGATCTCTCTCTCTCTCTCTCTCTCTCTCTCTCTCTCTCTCTCTCTCTCTCTCTCTCTCTCTCTCTCTCTCTCTCTCTCTCTCTCTCTCTCTCTCTCTCTCTCTCTCTCTCTCTCTCTCTCTCTCTCTCTGACTATGGTGTAATAATTATATCCCCAAGTTATATGTGTCGGAATGAATTAATATTGGAGTCTGTCGTACAAATAATACCCACAGCCTTGCAAGAAACTGTTTGCTTCGTTATTTTCAAACATGAACAGAAAATCGGTCACATTTATACGCTGGTCTTATTACCAAGGCCACAAAGTCCGCGACGTGTGTTAATTGTCTATTGATATGTGCGTAAACAGTAATAAAACAGCACATTGCTTTTCGTCGCTTCACATCAATTAACAAATTAATACCTAAAACATCATAATGCACTATTTATTATTATTTTGTCTGAGTAATCTGAATTTTATTTATTTATTTATTTATTTATTTATTTATTTATCATCGTGGAAATAATGGTTCATTAATTTAAATTGATATGAATTTTAATATAATTTCAATTGACTTAATTATATACAAAATACAACCAATAGATGAAATATATAATTCATTCATCAACTTTGATCTTAAATAATAAATCTATTTGTTCCGGATATAATCTTATCAAGACTGTGATTATCCTGGACGTTTCTGTAGCCGAGGGAATTTCCCAACCAAGCTAAGATAAGTTACTAAAAATAGAACTGTTACCAGCTGACGTCAAGTGTGAAATTACACACTGATTACGGTGATCCCTGCACGTGCCTGTTGGCTATTTGTTGACAAAACAAAGCTGCGGATTGGTGTAATATACACTGGAAGTTCGACTATTTAATCAGGTCGGGTGTAATTGTTGCTGTGCGTATAACGAGAAGGAATACAATACTTGCTTACCACGACGAGGAGTGAACTGGTTTTACATTGCGTGTATTCTTACAGTAAACAGTAATATCAACATCGTGGGAATACATGCTACAAATGGGACAAGCCTAGTTTTTATGTAACTGTTCTCCAGGTAGAAATCATTAATGTAAAATTGTTAAATATTTTTTATTACCTGAGTATATAGCTGTACAAGTTTTAATGACAACAATGGCTATAGAGTTGCCTAAATCAGAAAATACGAGACTTAGAAGACTGTCAGAGAGTCTCCCAAAACTGAAAGTAAATGATCCCACTGCTGAGTGTGGTGTTCCAGACGAGAATCCCTCCCCTGAGATTGTGCCTCCGCCCAGCCGTGAAGAGATAGTAGAAGAGGGAAAGGAATTATTTGGATCGTTGTTGTGTAACGAACTTGAGAAAAAGGGAATCAGTACGCCACAAGAGGTTCTCAGCGACTTCGGTATATGGTATGTTCTCTCTCTCTCTCTCTCTCTCTCTCTCTCTCTCTCTCTCTCTCTCTCTCTCTCTCTCTCTCTCTCTCTCTCTCTCTCTCTCTCTCTCTCTCTCTCTGTTTGAATGTTTTCTCTGAGGAATGGCATTAACAGCACAAAAAGCAAAAGCAAAATATAAAAGTGATAAACGCACCTGCACACACAAATGGATTGTATCGTGTGCACGACTTTGAAAATTGAAAACTAGAGATCGATTCGCTTCCATTCTAAAAAATAATGTAAATAATGTCCTGGAAATAGTTTCCAACTTTTGTCCAATGGTAGCTTGTAGATGACAGGTTATATGGACGCAATTTAGTTTCATGTCTACCTTGATTATCTCTGTGACTCAACAAATTCATATTTAAACTGGATGGACGATTTGAATTGATAACGTTAGTGTAAGTACATACAAAATTAAAAAAAACTTCAAACATTTGAAACACGTGGCTAACTGAAATTCAACCAAGTCGCTCTTTTCATCAGCCTATTCATCTCATTGCAGTACGACGCCCTACGATGATCATCACAATTTCGCCAGAAGTCTTGGGAGAGAATTTCGGATGATAGCAGATGACTTTGCCAAAACCAAAGAAAGAGAGAAAGTTCAAGCGATGGCGAATGGGGTATGTTTTTTTCCTTTAGTTTCACTTATTATCCAAAGAAATAGATTAAACCCTTTGAAATGTTATAAATTGATTCCTCAGAGAGTTATGGACACTTGCTTTGTTTTATTTATAATGGTATTATTTGTAAATATCAACTTTACATTGCCGATTTTTATTCGATTTTCGACAAATGCCGATTTGTAAACGTAAAAATATAATTTCAAGAATGCAATTTTTAATATATATATATATATATATATATATATATATATATATATATATATATATATATATATATATATATATATATATATATATATATATATATATATATATATTGAACAAATCAGCTCCTAATTTGTTCAAATGTCCCAGAAACTTACTTTTCCATTTTCAAGCAAGCGAAGGAATTTAATATTACATCTTGTGTAACGTTGTATTTTTATAGGGTGGTGAAGGGCTGATCTTTAACATTGTTACCGTAGAACGCAAGTGAATACCTTCATAGATTTGGCCAAAGAATCTTTTAACAAAACCATATTATTTTCACGATAAATGGCTGAGGTACCTGACTGCGATTTATGCGACTAATGTTCTTTTTGATAAATTGAAAATGCAATTTTCATTCCTATAACGCGTGCGGTCATTAAAAAGTCACTAAGACTAACTTGCAGTCATGTAAGGTCATATTGGTAGTGAAATCGATAAGATAGCCAGAGGTCTCGAGTTGGATTTCGGTGTAAGATACTGTTTTTAGTTTCTCTTTCACAGTCTTATTTTATTGTCAGAATCAAGTTGAGTCGTTTTACTTTTTTTTACGACATACTCTCTCTCTCTCTCTCTCTCTCTCTCTCTCTCTCTCTCTCTCTCTCTCTCTCTCTCTCTCTCTCTCTCTCTCTCTCACACACACACACAAACACACACACACACACACTTTCAGAATTATTACTATAATTATGTTGATTAATCCGAAGTTTTGTATCGTCAAATGACGCATTTTTTGTTTTTGTGATTCAAAACTATTTGTATCATGACTTGGAATTTCGGTCGATAAATTCCATGAGACTGAGTGGTCTATAAAGTACAAAGAACAAGCTTAACGTTCGGATAAAAGAAGAACATATATGTATATTGATTAAAAATAAGTTTGATCAGCTCAATAATCTACTGTCAACAGGTACAACTGCAGTATGTGTTCACAGGTTACTGCTTCATAAAAGTTCGGTAGGACGAATACTATTTCACTTCCGATGATAATCATTGAATAATTTGTTGTTTTTTTTTTTCTTTCTTTGCATGGGGTTTGATTTTTAAAGAAAAGTAATTTCCATGATTTTTGTCGCTGTCTAGCCTGATATTTAAAAAAAGTAAATATATACCTTGTATATCTTATGTATTGTTAAAATAACTTTTCATTTCATATATTAAGGTGCGTGATTGATGGGTGTCGTTTGGGTCATATAAATAGTTTACAGCTTGGCCTTACTTCATTTGAGCACTTCTCACAAGAAGGCTATATATATATGTCTGGTCTTTTTCACTTCTTGGTCTTCAAAGGTATATTGCAAAAAAATAGCCAATAACTTTCTTTTAATACCTTTATAATTTTATAATTCATATTGCGCTTTCAGAAACTAGTATTGTTTATTCTGGTAAAATTCGTGTTCCTTATTAAACTGCTGAAGTTTGGAACTAGTTCTGACTCATTTTAGTTGATCAATTGTCTGCTATAGATAGTGCGTAGTTTCCATAAGTATCACATGAAAAGGATGTTCAGTCACAGTATATGAAAGCAGTATAGATGTATGCCATCAATTGCTTCAGTGTGCATGTTGACAATGCAAACAACTTCACTTTATACCGGCCACGCTCTCGGAAGTACGTAACAACTGTATATTAGAACCTTTTAACTATTTTGGTATTCCAATTGCTTCTATCTATCTATCTATCTATCTATCTATCTATCTATCTATCTATCTATATATATATATATATATATATATATATATATATCTATATATATATATATATATATATATATATATATATATATATATATATATATATATATATATATATATATATATATATATATATATATTAACATGCACTGGAATTGATATTATCACATTGTACATACATTGGCAACTTCGAGGTTAATCGTACGGGTCATATCACGTGTTTTGCCTTTTCCATATTGCTTCTAAATTGTATATTTATTATTTAATTTTGCGAATATTTTGACTGAATGTATTAGAAATTTAAATTTTGCATCCTCCGTGGATATTTTCTAAAATCCCTAGCTAAATATTGCTTTTGTTACATCTACGTGCATATATATATATATATATATATATATATATATATATATATGTGTGTGTGTGTGTGTGCGTGTGTATGTGTGTTCGCTTGTTCATTCAAAGCGGTGCTTTATTCGGTTTGCATCCCTTGAGAATATTCGTTTTGTATAAATAACAAACCTCTTTTACCTCTTTTAGTCCTACATTTATTGTTGTTGAATGAAATATATATCACAAAGAAAGAATGTTACGGATCATTTTATGAAGTCGCGGGTTTGTTGTACAGAAATTCTACGATTTTGACATTGAATAATTTTTTAAAAAATCATGCACTATCAAACCCAATTAAACAGAATACTATAAGCTGGCTATCGACTTGTTTTTAGCAAAATCGCTCGCCTTCCATCCGGTGATATGCAAGATGCGAAATATTCTACCAATAATTTTATGAACTGTGCTGTTTCAAAATTACCTAATTGACAATAAACGTGACTAATCAGTAATTTTAAATTTGGGAATTTAGGCTAAATAATTTACTGTTGGTCCATTGCGTAGAAATGTGCAGGATACTAAGTCAGGGTCATTCCACAAACGAAGAAAATTAGGGTACCGATAACAGTACTGGACTGATAGTGGTATACGTGCAACTCGTTTGACTCCAACGTTCGTTACTTTAAATTTATATTGAAATTCCTACCAACGTTATATATATATATATATATATATATATATATATATATATATATATATATATATATATATATATATATATATATATATATATATATATATATATTAGACGAAGTCTTACCACGTCTATATTTTCTTTCAATGGTCTGTTATATTCATCTACTTTTATCAGATATTGCCGTATGTCATAGATATCGGAATCATGTCACGAATTCAACACTCATTACAATATAAAATCAAATATGTACTCACCAGTAAATCATGCCAGAATATATTTATTTCTACACGATATTTCGCTGTAAATAATATACGACAGTAAGGGACCAACCATTTAATCTTCAATGTGCGGGTCGGGTAAGAGTACGAGATGTTTTCGTGGGGATAATTGTTTTATTCTCCCGATAATATTATATCTACATGTACCGTTAGCCTGCTGACAGTCGTTGTCAGGAAATACAAAACGGTATTGTAGAGTTTGGAAATGTACCCGTGAGACTGACCCACTGTATATGTAAAAGGGTTACACAAGAGTAGGAACGATACGACGTTTAAAAAAATACCAAATCTTTCTACGTTAAGTCAATTTACATAAAAAGTTAAAGAGTGAGTCCTTTTAAAATTGGGTACAACAGTTAGAAATAAGCTACATTAGACAGACTGAGTGATCTCAATAGCCAGTGTCTCCACACTTTGCATATTATATTGATTATTAGAGGTAAATCGTCTTTAACTATAATATAGGCGACTAATAATAATAATAATAATAATAATAATAATAATAATAATAATAATAAATTTTATTTCTTAATACCTATTTTAAAACAATGCAGACAAAAAAAATCCAACTCACTTTTTAAAGTATAAAAAGCAATGTAGAGTCGTGACTCAGTGTATATTATTATCAAAACTTGACGTATCGATTTAATCGAGAAACCGGTATTCTACAACACTCAAATTCAACATCATGGTAAAATTTTGCCTTGCCATGTTGATAATTTTACATGTTAGACATGGACACTTTTATTTATTTTTATTTATTTATTTTTGTATATATATATATATATGTATATATATATATATATATATATATATATATATATATATATATATATATATATATATATATATATATATTTCCTGCTATTAGTGGTCCTTATGTCATCAGCGTAACCATGTAGAGGCAGGTAGCATGTTATTACTCACGTATTGATCCACTGCTTGCAGGCGGCTCCGCCCTGGCCCAGAAACAGTGAAGTCAGCACTTAAATGTAGCACTACATTACGTATTTATTTAGAGATTGCTAATTCATATTAATGACATCAATCCTAACTTGTTTTTAAACGTTTAGAAACGAAGAGAACAAAATAAAGAAATAATGTTAAGAAATAATAATAATAATAATAATAATAATAATAATAATAATAATAATAATAATAATAATAATAATAATAATAATAATAATAATAATAATAATAATAATAATAATAATAATAATAATAATAAATATCCAGTGGTTATTTTCTATTACTTGTATTTAATAATGATAATAATGTCTCATTTAGCATCCTGCAAGTTCGAGTCATTGGGATAAGATAGATATGGTATCGAAAACAAAACAAAACAAGCTGAAACGCGTAATTTTTCCTTGAAACCCGCAATAGCATTAAGACAGTTTGAGAAATCACAAAATTTTCCCGATAAAGAAAGAGCAAAGTATGCAGTACAATTACTACACTGTAAATTCTGGTACAATCGCATTGAAAAGCGTCATCATAAGAACCAAATATATTTATACTTCATTCACTCGTTGAGTATAAAATGAGGTAGACTAGGAAAATGTGGTTAAAAGAGTGCGTTGTGTCTAAAAAAAAGTGTATCAGGTTTTATTTTTTTTGAAATAATCTTAACTACAGAAATTTGTACATGTACATTAATACAGTTCATTTCCTGTAAAAAAATATTTGAAAAAAGTTATAACTTGTATGTCTTTATATTGAATAATGCAAATTCCAATTAAACCTGCTGATAATTGAAAACATTTTGCTTTATTCGAGTTCATGAGTAATGCGTTGATCGTTCATTCTACGATTATTCATTTTATAAGAAAGCATTAGTTCACTCCTTCCTTATGTTTCACACCCTTACAAGCAGTCGTATTTTGATTAGTTTACTACAAGTCATTGGCATGCAAATATTATGTTTGCGTGTCTTTTATTCGTGGCAGAGATCGCCGCTGATTGATTGGAATACAGTGCGCTTTACCGCGCTGTTACTAGAGGTCAATGTTCTTTGTCTATCAAACAGTGGGTGAAGTCAGATAATAACGGCGCCAGCAGGTAGTAACAGTAAATTAAAGCACACAAATGTATCCCTTTCCCTGACTGGTCAACCTAATTAGAGACTGTTTGCTGTTGTGAATTTGTTTTACCCAATCACAAATGACGTTAATTTTGAAAGGTTGTTTCTGATTGGCTGATAGTAAGATCTGAAGTTCAATTATTTTTATCCTCTCAGATATTTTTCAGATTTCTTGGTGCACTTCTCTCAAACATTAACAATAGGACTGTCAAAATAGAGGAAGTAATTAATCGATCCTTTAAAAGGTTTAATTAAATTCTGATAATATCTTATTAACAAAATTCTGACTTTCCACACACCATCATCTTTGCCGAAGAGGTTATATGAACAAGCCTTGAAGTTTTGTTTTCTTTTTCCCCCCCCCATCATTTAACAAGTTAATTGAGGATCGGAACAATACAGAACACATTCTGATTGATTCTAACCATTATCATGTCCTTGTACGAGTCGTTTAGGAAACAAACAACGAGAGCATGCCATATTCGTTTTCAGTTTGCTGCTAGTACAGAAGCATTAATTCATTTTTGAATGAAAGAAGACGAAAGGGAAACTCGGATGGAAAGATTCTGTGTAGCAGAATGTTACATTCTATAATATGACACGCATACTGAATATGGACATGTAAATTCAAGGATTTATTGAGAATAGTAAATTACTTTTCGGAAGCGCAGAGATAATGGCCATTTTTAAAAAGGAAAGAAGACACAAAATCGACAAACAAATAATCACGTAACAGAACCATTTATTTCGTGGATGTGATAACGATGTGGGGTTTTTTATAGCAAGATTAAAAGCAGTTACAAACGTTGTCCTTGTGACTAATGAACTTTACGTCAAGAAGCAACACACTAGCTAGTTGGTATAATTATTAGAGTGACAGGTGATTGTAGGTTACGGTGGAGGTTTTTGCCTAGGTTACTGTTAAGAATTTTGTTCCGTTGTTAATGACACCATAGGAAGTTTTATCAAAAACTTCAATTGAGAGGTTAGCTAGTGCATTGTTATAGGTTTGGTGTTAGCTTCAACAAAGGCTTACCAGAGGAGAGTATGTTTTGTTAGCGGATAAGATGTGGGCAAAGGGGATTTGTTTTGGCGGCACTTTATACTATTATTGGCTTTACCGTGGAAAAAGGCGCTAAGTGACTTCTATAAGACAGGAAAGGAGTTTAGTAAATTTTAATGTATTTGGTTTTAATTTCGTACCTAGTCATATTTGAATATGT
The DNA here is from genome assembly GCA_016746295.1 of Potamilus streckersoni. Classification (NCBI taxonomy): domain Eukaryota; kingdom Metazoa; phylum Mollusca; class Bivalvia; order Unionida; family Unionidae; genus Potamilus; species Potamilus streckersoni. The sequence continues at coordinate 58,022 of JAEAOA010001688.1, forward strand.
TGTACACTGACTGTCCATACAGGTAGCTATAATAATATTATAAGATGCGGTATAGGGTATCAATCTTGTACACCGGTAGGCTAAAACGCCTACTTCCGTTGTAATTTATGAATTTGACTTAACTTGATTCCTGTACAGTCAGGTGATTGTATATATTGCTATTGAAATATTCGGGTAAAGGTCATTTTATTTCATTGCGGATTTTCAATTGTGGCTTTTAACCGCAATGTAGCTCTACCCACTGCTTGTAACATATTTTTAATATTAGCTTTCCACTTATGTTCGTATGCACATGAGTCAGTATTCATTTTAATTTCTGCAAAAAAAAAGTATGACAGGTTTAATCAGTTTGCCGTTTAACAGGCATATTCAAGAAGCACTGTGTTAAACGGCCGAATTTGATCCCGTACTACAGTAATTACTTTGTATTGAGTGCTACGGTTATAACCAAAGTTGAAATGATACATATAACTCAGCAGGACGCGTAACGATATAACATACATCTGTGCCAGACACAGTAACGAGGACATAAACAACTGCCAGACACATTAACCATGTAACAAACAATTTTACCAGACGCATTATCGATGTAACAAACAACTCTGCCAGGCACTCTCGCAATATGACAACAGTCAACCAGTTGCCAGTCATTCACAAGGCAGATGTTTTAGATTCTTCTACTGCTACGGTGAACAACTCATTAATGCGACGATTTGCGCAACTCTCGTGTCGGTTGATTAAGGGAACTGTAGTTAATAATTATGGCGAACGTAAATCATCATATTTGTAAACTTTGTCAAAAGAATAGTTAGAGTACAAGTTAGATTCGGTGTTGCTAAAACGGCTAATCGGTTAATGGTACTCGTTGAAATGGAAACGGATGATTTCGACCTAAAATTGTACGCACAACTCAACATTGTCAGTCATTGTCTTGGATGATTTGAAGGCTTTAGCTTTTCTTGTTGGCACTGTATAAACTTAAGCTATATTTATTGAATTGAATATGTTTGTCTTTTATAGATATCCATTCGTCAAGTCACATACGAGAAGTTCCGTTCGATACTGACGGGGTTGTTTTCTGATGAAGGCGTGACCATAACAAGAATTGTGGTTCTTTTCTTTTTCTGTGCTGATGTTGCCATTCGAGCGTTAAAAGAAGGTGTCAAGCTGTTCCGCCAGTTCATCACTTGGTCTATGCAGTTCATCGCAGAGAAAGTTTGCTCATGGGTCCAGGAAAATGGTGGATGGGTAAGTGCGTCACTGATTGTACAAATTACATAACTTGCATGTTTGCCATGCTTTACTCTTTTGATATTCGACTGATTGTGTCACAGTGTCTGTCTCACGTTTGATTCTTCTGTAATAGATCGAGCACACTTAGAATCAGTTATAAAATATTTTCTTCAAATATATTTATTCCGATCGTGACTTATTACGTACATTAAGGTGATGTAATTATTTTCTGTTGTCTTTACTTTACAGGAAGCGGTTTTGCATACTTCACTGAATTACCTTCGGAAAGCAATATTGTATTTGGGGGCGGCGTTCGTTATCTTCGTGGTATGCAAGAAAACCCTGTTCTAAAAAGTAATATTACCTGTCGATATCCAGTCAGCGAGGATTTTTGAATTTGGGGCCAGGAATAGATCCTGATAAAAAACACTGACCAGATCTGTATTTTAGAACTGTAATGAACCGGCTTACATCCAAGAGTAGCACAAGATGAAGACGATTTCACTTGACCATAACATTTTCAACTAGGTGTGTCACTGATAACAGTTGTTGAACAGAATCAATCTTATTCATGTGCTCGCTTATTTGCCAGATAATGGCAAATTATCCACCACACGATGCGAGTTTTCACCTATCTGCTAAGTTGTGGAACGAACTGCATCAATTTAAAAAGAACACCATCCACCACCACCACTACAACAACAACAGAAGATTTTCACCGTTGAAATGCAGCCATTCCTAATGAGAGATGCAGTTAAGTTGGCGATTTAGTTATTTAAGATGATCAGCCTGAAGAAATAAGAAATCCATTTTTCTTTGTGAAAATGAAAACGAATTTAAATTTGGGCAACTTTTGTTTTTTTATGGATTGTGTACTTTTACAATTATGCTGAAGTCTTTTTCATTATTTATAAGTTTACTCAGGAATTTAATTTCACCAGTTTGTTTTTTTTTAAACTTGTAATTTTGTTCTGTTATGTACTTAGAATGGTGTCCTATGGATGATACAAGACAAAATTTATACACCATTATACACAGGGACCTTACTAATGCCAGGTATGGGCTACTTGGTGTGCCTTTGGGCAAGCTACATTTTCTCTACTTGCCTCGGCACTATATAACCTTAAAAGTGTTGATGTGCCAGAAAATAATTAACCAAATCAAACTCGTAGCCAAAAGTATGTTCTGTTTAATGTCACAAAGATGAACGAATGTATTGCATGTACAATCACTGACCCTCCAGATGTTGTCTAGTTCAGCCAGACTCTTGCATTGTTCTGTGAAAACGTCGCCGTACGAGGGTTTGGTTGTGGGGGGAACGTATGTTTCTTGTAAAACTCAAGCTTGACTTTGGCAAAACTATGGAGAGCTGTCTTTGTTCTGATATATCTACAAAGTTTGAACGAATCGCGTTTTATCGGGAACAGTTACCAATGAAACACTTTAACAAACTCTCATATAGCAAAGCTGTTACTAAAACCACGTGTCTGTTTTGAATGAGACTATCAGTGGAACAGAAGTGGGTATTTGAAGACTCGTATAGATTAATTTGCAACTATTTATTTACTTATTTTTAATTTTGATTTCTAGTTCTTAATATATGTAATAAGGTAAAATTACTGAGAACTGTAATATGTCAAAACCTACAAAAAGAAAGTAATGTATGCAGATTTTCAGAATAATCTCAACAGTGCAGCTCTCGTACCAATTCTTGTATATTATTGATGTACAACTCGCATTAAACAGCGAGCATTTTAGAATTAGAAATTCAGTATAATTATGCGACGTCCGTTGGGCTTCTACACTTTTAGTTTGAAGTCAGAAGTGAAAAATAACAAGACAAGTGTAGACCCTGATCTGTCAGTGAATAAATAATATTGTAGCAATTTGATGAATATTGTGCACGGTTACAATTGGCATTACATGGCGCTTTTCTGAAAAGATAGTAAGGGTTCTCTGGTAGTTTAGAATGACCACTTGGACGTTATATCCTTAAAGTTGCTTACGTATCCAATACCTTTTGAGGTGTAACACATGCGCAGCAAAGATGCATTTATTTTTAATATCCAGACAACTTTTAATTTTTTGTCCAATATTTTAGGAAGAAAAAAAAACACAGGTTATTCAAGATGTCAAACATCATCATTCAATAATTCTCTTTTGTTTTACTTTGTTTTTTTTTTGTGTGTATGTCCTTTTTAAAGGACTTTTTATTCAAATTGTTTCATCAAGGAAAAATGTACTTTTACACCATTTAATCCCGATCTTCGTCGTAATGTTTATCCCATTAATTTTGGTATACATGTTGGGTTTTATCTTTTCTTATTTTATTGCTTTTAATTTGGGCAATTACCAGAGATTGTTTTAAAACATATACATATTATTATTATTTTTAAACCTAATCACGTACTAGTGAACGCCGATCAGATATTGCATTTCATATCACACATTTATCGCACAAGTTTATCAAGGTTCAGTTAGACGTTTCTTTCCAAGGTTTTTGGTACCCCGAGTGGCCGATTGGTCTAATGCGCTGTCCGTTACAGATCACTGCCATCACACCTCTGTCAGTGTGTGTTCGAGTCTAGGATTCGGCGAATGTGGATATGTGAGAAAGCTTGCCAGTAGCTTCTCGTGGGTCGGTGGTTCTTTCCGGTGATTTCCCGGTTTTTTCCTCCACCATAATACTGGCCGCCATGAATAGCCTAGCGTGTGCTGAAAAATGGTTTTAAGCCCAACAACAATAACCAAGAAGGTTTGAGGTGGTTCGTTTTTCATATATCACAAGAAGCTACAATAGTTGTCTAAGGAACATAAATTTTGTAAAACTCAGGGAAAAAATACTTTTCTAATTAATTTATCCTGTGATTACACTACATTTAATAAGTATATAGAGACACGTATCATGCCTTATTAAATATGATTCGCATTATTACACGTGTAATATCGCGCCAAATTTCATGTCATAAACCTTGATATTTTTGCAGTTAACATTTTTTAAATTTTTTTAACTCCACCTTTTTTAAAAATTTGATAAATGGAATCATATATAGTTGCACATTTAATGTGAAATATGCGCATCTTTTCTCATTGTTTAATATTTGTCTCGTAAGCGCGTGCTAAACTGAGATCTTGTACATTTCATCTAAATCAACATAAATCAATTTATATTTAGTCTGTGAATTGGTCAAATGAAATATATATGAGACTGACCACATCTGTGAGTGGCCATTAATTGTGCTTATATGGAAATAGTTTTTCAACTTTCCTGGTGCTTATTTCATAAGTACATTTGTGACAGTTGTGTTGCTGGAGGGGGTGGGGGAGTTCAGCAATCCAAGATTCAGTACAGACCTTAAACTTTTTAACTTTAATGAATCGGTGTGCTTGATTTTTCAGTTGCTCAATTTTTTAGTATACTTTTTTTTTAAAAAAAATTATTATTGGGGAGGTGTTCTCCACTTTATTGCACTTAGTAGTGCATGATAACGTTATCCTGCATGGATCAAACATCTTATCATATGCATTTTCCAATCAGGATATTTCAGATCTTTCTTAGTAAGTGTAGATCAAGTTGCTCAATTGCTAAAATTAATTTCATGTTGAAGATAATTTTCGTCGGCCAGTTGCAGGGAGGCAAAATTTCTAAGGAAATAATTATCTGGAGTGGTTGTTTTCCTTGGGCTGTTTGTGCAATTCAATAATTCATAGTCACGTGTTTTGGGGGTTTTTTTTAAAGGAATTAGTAACTCTAATTATATTCCTTTTTTGTGTTGTTCTAATTTGTTCAGTTGTGAACGTTTTACGTTTATGCTCAATCATTGTCATTACACAGAAATTTCTCATTGTATGGTTGTTGTAAAAATGTTTGACTTTCACGCACTCAGAAATATATAACATGCACGTCTGTCAAAACGTCAGCTGATCTGCTTCCATACATCTTTATAGGCATCTATTTTTGAATGGTAAATTCCACTTTGAAAACATCTATTCAAATTTAAACGCTAAATAATGTGTCTGACATTTGACGTTTCTGTCAAACAAATCTTCACTTTTATGAACCTATTGAAAACGGACCACTAAACAGCTTCCATTAAGTGCCTATAAAAGACTGAGATCGTAGTTTAGAACGAAAACATTAGTTTGAAGAAAGGTAATCAGTTTGGGCAAGGGTGCAATTCGGGAGAGGGGGAACAAATCATGACATAGTATATTCACTTTTAAGACAAAAGCTCTGGAAATTTCCCCTGTAATAATAATAATAATAATAATAATAATAATAATAATAATAATAATAATAATTTTGGTTTGACTGTACATCATGTCAATTAATTTACTTCCTAGACAAGCTAAATGAGCCAAGATTTTTTTACGTTTTGTGTTACTTTTTTTAAGCAAAATATGCCACGTCATAATTCACGAAGTTTCATGTACATTTTTCCAAAATTAGACTTGAATCTTTTTATCAATTTCGTTTTTTTATTTTAAATGAGGGTTATCATTATTTTCAGAAAAATTTGATCCATGTACATTTTGTATTATGAAAAAAGGAATTAAATAAAACATTTTAGCATTTTTGCAGTTGTAGTATTTAACCTATCTACATACCTATCTGTCTTATCTTTTATCTTTCTGTCTGTCCAAATATGTGTTTACCTCGCTGTCTGTCTTGTTATCATCCTCCATACCTTCCGAACTATATATATATATATATATATATATATATATATATATATATATATATATATATATATATATATATATATATATATATATATATATATATATATATATACTGCCTCTCCACCGATTAACCGCCAGCTATCCATATAAGTGTTATGGGAATGTGTGTTGTTTTTTTTTTTTAAAGCATACATTGTAAATACTGTTTCTAAAACTAAGGATACATATTTTACATGAGTCCCTATTATTGCAAGTAGATTTCAATAAATAAACTAGCCTAATCCATCCATGTCTAATTGCACTTAGTTTTTAATTAATAAATTAGCATGGTCCAGGTGTTACTGAACGTAGATTTCAGTAAATAAATGAGCCTTTTTCTGATATAATACTACGTACCAGTTTCATCCATATACAAACCCTCGGAAATTGCTGGGGAAATCTTACACTTTCTGGAAGAACTTTTTTTTCAGTCTATTTCGTTTATTTGTCATACAATCGTGCATCCAAATACAAGACACAAGTGATCAATATTGTTACATACAACGTGGATTTTTCTATTTGCATTGTTAATAATGATAGATAAAATTACCAAAATAGATATTTTCCAACGATTTAGAGAGCAAAATACCAAAATGATATATTTGACCTCCAGTGGCAAATATCAAATATCTAATCAGTGTGTGTGTGTGTGTGTGTGTGGTTTACGGCGCCTTATTTGTGCATCAGCAAAAAGTTCGGGGAATTCAAACAATCACACGTGCATAACTGATAGTTTCACTGGGTATTTTACCGTGGCATACCAAATTTAGAGACCCGGGGGAAAATAAGCCACATGTAATGCCACGTGAAGTGCACAAAGCTGCATCCCCTCCTCATGTCTCTCTCTCTCTCTCTCTCTCTCTCTCTCTCTCTCTCTCTCTCTCTCTCTCTCTCTCTCTCTCTCTCTCTCTCTCTCTCTCTCTCTCTCTCTCTCTCCCTCCATTTATTTTCTGATACATTTGGAACTATCAACAAAGCTCAGCTAATTAATAATTTCTGTATTAACATTATTTTTCATGTATGTTCCTTTTATTCTAACTCATTTTGGAGAGAATAAAAAGAATTACGAAACAGTTTATAATGTTTTAACGTAAGTAAAGAGTATTCCATTGCTGTATTTTGGTACATTTTCAATACGTTAATGATTTTTTGTTTACATTCACTCTTCATTCCTTTGTCGAATATATTGTTTGACATGACATAACTGAATTTTACTTTTAATCTCTGCAATTCCCTGAGTTAAGATTTAATCACAAATGTGATCCATCTGGATTTACATATTATGTCAAGCATAGATAAATTTGGACTCGGAATTATATTACAGTATAAGAAACATTAGTTATCTGGAGTTTTTTTTACCGATTATAAACATAAGTAACATAAGAAGTTACTTCAACAATCAGACCTACATACAAACATTTTGTTTTTCCTTTTTGTCTTAAAATTATGTTTCTATGCTAGAACTGAGTACACCCTAACTTATAGTTTATGTTATAATAATCAATACAGAAAAATCATTTTATGTCAGCTCTACAGTTACAAGCAGGGATAATACACTCCGCCACCCATCCCCAGTTTATAACTTCTTTTTAAATCTTAAATGCAGATAAGACAGTTAACATGTAGAGTTAATATAATTCGGTTAGTATAATAATTGATCAATACTTTCTCTTGATACTATTTTATACTGTTTTCAATATACAAAGCCAGTCACAAGACTATTAAGTAGTATGATGATACGGGTTTAGTATTTTTTACTAATCTTGATACAAGCTCTCTGATCCCCCACCCCAGTGATGTTGTTCTCGTATCGCTCGCGCACTTAAAATCAATAAATGTATTATTTTGGCTTGCCAATTATCTCAAAAAATTGTACATTTCTTGTCCTTATACAAGAGTCAGCGAAATTTATTATTTTGCCAATGTGAAATCTACTCAAATCTTTGCCTAGTGGAAATGCTAGTAATATTTGAGAGACTTAAAGTATTTTTCCAAGCATATTTATGCGTACCCTTACCGGAGACCGTTTATGGGTACGAATAGTAATTCAAATGAAGTACTTTTATATTGGCTTAATATAGGCTTGGAAGATGAGCTTGCATGTTTGCGTTCCCGCCAGCCCCTACAGTCCAGTGTTTGTTTGATCAGTTACGTACCTAGTATTCTCGATGGCCTAGTCAGTTACCATGTCATACGTCTGATCAGAAGATTGCAGTTCGATATTCACACAACGGAAAGAAATAATTGAGGAAACATCGAAGCTAGTCTTGTCTTTAAATGAAAAATAAAAGTCGTTATGGTGAAGAAAAGGTCGATGCCAATTACAAGTACAATCGCACGCATAAATCTTTGAAAAGTTAATTGGGTTGATCAACCTCGGTAACTTCCAGTCTGTATATTGGCACGCTAGGGTCTCATCTAGTGGTTCATTTAAAATCGACACTGACTACTCACGTTTGTATACCGTAAAACAAATCACTTGCAACATCTTACAATCGGCAGCGCACTGATAATCTCAAAGATGCCAATTATAAGCACAACCCGTGGGGCTGTTGGTTCATCAACACTTCATTGGCCAATACAGGCACATCAACACTATCATCGTTGGACTTAATTTGGATTTCCACTCAATTTTATTATTAGGACTTGTATTTGTTATTCTAGGATTTTGTTAGGACTTATTTCTAAATACCGTAAGTTTCGAATTTTTTTTCTTCATTTTATATTCTAGGAAAATAAAGTATTTGCTGAATTTTACAAAGTTTGATTTTCCCTCACTATTTTCTGTTACTTATTGTAAGAAACACAGACTCGTAACAAACTAATATCATATTACCGAGCCAATGGACTGCTCTGAAGTTATATAAAAGATTAAGTCGCTATTTCCTTTTAGTTTGTATTATAGACATTTATCCAAGATGCTCAAAAGATAATTTTTTTTCAACAACGTATCCGGAGCTTTCCCATAACTTAATCGACTCAAGAATATTCTTGTGCCAGCAATGACATAAACTTTGCTAGGAATATAACAAAAAACGAGATTGTCTAAGAACATGAATAAGGATAGTGAATGTAACAATACAACTAGCTTTCAGAATTAATATAACAATGGCATTCCAATAAGGAAGATTTTGTTAACCCGTTTTCAAGTCCAGTAAAGCAACACAAAAATAGCTGAGATATGCAACAATGCGAGGAATTATTTGACGCTGCTAAAGGTAGGATGAAAGTTAGCAGAGTACTGAGTGATGAATAGTTTATCTCATCTGGGCTAACATTGATGACTTAAAGCACATTTTGCATGAGATTATTAAGCATGCCATTAGGAATACTGTAAACCATATTTGCTAGCGCTGCCTTTTGGTCTCGGTGCTCAACCATGTCTTAAATTCAGCTTTGAAGTAAAGTTGCGTAATCAGCTTTGCCGGCCTGGTGGATCTCCTCTTGAATGTACGCGCGCGCAAGCAAACACTCACCGAAGTTAACACCCCGTTGGAAACAATGCAGAAATCAATGAAATGATATACAGGAAAGAAGCAAAATGCATTTTCTATCCCTGGTAAACTAAAAGCAATAATAACTTTTTTCATTTAGATGTTGAGTCCCTTTCATATAAGTATGCCATATGAGTCTACTAAGGCGATGACCTTGAAAATGGAAAAAATGACATACTTGTAATGTTAGGACATTCTCCAGAGGTTCTGGAGTTGACTGTAAAGTAGCTTCATGCAATGGCAGCACACTAATATATTAAGATTTATACACCAGCCAAGCGTGCTGAAAAAGCACATATGACTGGTGATGAATAATATCGTCGTCCCCGTATTACACATACCACTATGACTGTTTTGGTGGGATGGGTTTTTTTTGGGGGGAGTACATCGATCCCCCAGTATTTGATTCCCTGTCGAAAATATTTGTATGAAAGTTTATGTATAGGACCAGACCAGAAAATGTAACCAATTGTTGGGTGAATGTGTGTTTCAAAACCTTGAATCCCACATACAAGTGACTGATATCAGAAATTTCTATACACAAATTTCGTGCTTGTATCTAGTCCTCAAAAGCTATATGATGAGCATAACTTTAAATGCCGCAAAATCAGCAAAATATTTCATCTTTCTATCATACAAGAACACTGCAAATTTATTCCTAGATGTACTACGGTGCAACAAATAATATAAAAGTATGGTACATCACTTTCCAACAATCAAATAGATATAACGCCAATTTCTGAACAAGTCCCATACGGTTTTTGTTATATTGTAGTCGGATGCGACGGGCAAACTGAAACACCAATGTTGTATCGGTGCCAAGACTCAGACGATGCGTTTCTTCAATCGTTGGGATTGAATAGAAATGAGTCAGACAACAGCTCTCTTCACAGGAAAACATGTTTCTAACTAGCAATAACATTCGCCAGTTTTCCACTGCCACTCATTACTGGATTTATGAAGGAGCTTTCGGTTCTACACAACGACTGGCATGGCATGAATGGCATTGAATGTCACATTGATGGCATGAATGGCATTGACTGTCACATTGATGGCATGAGTGGCATGGACTGTCACATTGATGGCATGAATGACAGTGACTGCCACATTGATGGCATGAATGGCAGTGACTGTCACATTGATGGCATGAATGGCATTGACTGTCACATTGATGACATGGATGGCATTGACTGTCACATTGATGGCATGAATGGCATTGACTGTCACATTGATGGCATGAATGGCATTGACCGTCACATTGATGGCATGAATAGAGGAGCCCCACACAGTGCATGCAATCTAAAGTGGCGAATTTACCCAAGTGAATCAAAACCTCCCGTGTTGCTATAGGACCTGATTGGGTATGATGGCTACCTGATCATGAAAGAAGTCGTTGCAGCATCAAAGACGCCAGAAAGCATAAGCACAAAATGGAGAAAATGTATGATGTTTGGACGGGTCAGTTGTAGTTCATGCTGGAGGTTCTGAATTCCAACCTAGATAAGCTAGTCAGTTACACTTCAGCGACTGCAACATATTTTATCTGTTTGTTCTACAAATGTACTCTACCTCCAAGTGCAATAGTGGCGTCGTTTCATGATCCAACTGGCAATTCATTCTTTGATTGTAGGACAGATTGCGTTCAAATCATAGATCCATAATGGCACGTTTGGCGTGCACGGAGATCTTTTGATGTTTTGTGCGCGAGATCATATAAATAACATGCAACATCGAACGCTTCACGTGCTTTCTCCAGATTTTCATTGTTCAAGACCCTCGACAATTTACACCTGGTTTTGCCAAATCATGTCCCAGAAAGATTTGGTAAAGCAGCAGCAACATCAACCCACGTCCGCCCACACACTTTAACTTTGCTCCACATCGAGGCTAAGTTCCAGTGATTTCATTTCATTTCATTTCATTTCTCGTTTAAGTCGCTTGCTGCCGTGAGGCTTATACGACTGCTTACAGTCCCGGGCATGGACTGCAGTCCCTCTGGGGAGTATGCCACAGTCCCGGGCGTGGTCTGTGGTCCCCCCTGGAGGGCGCTTGGCCTTTGATGCTAGGCCTTTTCCTGACACCTGGAGATCAGGGACCTCAAAAAAAGACCCGTATCGTGTTTATTTTGATTTCAATCCTAAGCTCCAGAAATGGCGGAACCGCAATCCACTCTCCAACCCAGACCGCCACTCCCGCACCACCAAAGCCCCCAAGTTATTATCCACCCAATTTTATTTCAATTGGGTGGATTTTTGTCAAATATCTACCAGTTTTTCCTATTGGTATCCCTACGTCAATGTTGTGTAAGCCACCTGTGCAAATGTTCTAATGAGCCTGAGTTGTGAATTTGGAATAAATATTTGTAATTGGAATTTTGCGTACTTGGCGTACTTATAATGTTTGTAAAAAAAATTACCAATCTTTAGGAGTTTGCCGCCTATTTATTAGATTTATCACCGCTTTGGTTTGTATGGTTGTGTAATGTTGACCGCCTTGCCAAAAGATCTTGTTTGGGCCGTAGGTCCTCAGA